>JAESUZ010002075.1:0-157732 GCA_017311185.1 Proteles cristata cristata | reverse complement strand
TGGCTTAGTCGGTTAAGCGTCCAACTTTCGCTTAGGTCATGATCTCGCGGTTCGTGGGTTCGAGCCCCGCCTCGGGCTCTGTGCTGACTGCCAGCTCAGAGCCTGGAGCCTGTTTCAGTCTGTGACTCCCTCTCTCTCTGACCCTCCCCTGCTCACGCTGTCTCTCTCTCTCTCTCCTAGAAATAAATAAAAAAACATAAAAAAAAAAAAGATTCCATAAGGGCATCTGGGTGGCTCAGTATGTTGAGTGTCCACCTCGGCTCAGGTCATGATCTCACACTTTGTGAGCTGGAGTCTTGCATCAGGCTTACTGTTGTCAGCAAGGAGCCTGCCTCAGATCCTCTGTCCCCGCTCTCTCTTGTGCCCCTCCCCTGCTCATGTGTGCACTCTCTCTCTCTCTCTCCCTCCTTCTCTCTCTCAAAAATAAGTATTTAAAAAGAAAAAGAAAAAGATTCCATATTATTCATTTGTTGCTGTCTCTGTATATATTTATTTTGGTTCCTGATACTAAGATGTGGAAAGATCTGAAAAAGGTTTTGGTTCTATGATTGTGCATCTGTATGTGTGTGCATGCATGCATATGGACATTGGTTCATGAATCTACCTTCTTGATTGGTGTTTTTACTTTGTCCTGTTCAATATTTTGAGTTTAAAATATATGGAAAATTATCTGGGCTCTGGTTCACCGCCACTACCAAGCAGTTACCATTCCTTGCAAAACTCTTATAACCACTTACTAATATGATGACTTATCCAGTTACCTATGTTACTGCAGTATTATTTGGGAAGATTTTTGGGAACACTATGCCAATGTCTCTTCTGAGAATTTAGTAAGCCAGGTCACATTCTAAGGTCTCATTTTCAGTAGTGGGGGGTTATCAGTATTACAAAGTACTCTATACCAATACAATGTGAAGTTTAAATAAATAAAGATATTTTAAAAGGTCATTTATTTATTTGTTCATATGTCGCATTTTCATCATGTTCGTTTCTCCATTCAGTGAATTATTTCCCTCTTAAGCCTCCAGGCTCAGGTTTGGGGCAAGCCCATTTCATAGTCTACATGCCCTAAAATCACTGGGAGATGAGTGGAAGGAGAAAACTCCAACTTGGAATTTATGAATGTAAATATTAATACCTATGATAGTCTCCATTTATCTTTGATGAGGGAGCTTGGGGCAAGCTGAGGGCAAAATATAGGCTGGTGGGCGCACACACACACACATACACACACCCAGGTGGAATATGTGTGATATTCCTCAGACACTCCTGGCTACCCAAGAACAAAGAAAAGTGTTTGCCATGGTAATGTGGGAGGGAACCTAAGGCAAATGAAAAACTAAATTCCCTTAGTGCCTACAGTCCATTGATAAGTCCTTGAAATCAGCAGTGACCTCCCTCTAGGAGCTCAGCTGCCTAGGTGGTGACACTTTGGTAGGGGCAAAAGAGAACCTTGACTTAACATTGTCCCAACCTGAGGATCCTTTAAGTCTACTTCCTTTATCACAACTGCCCCAAGATATATGCTAGCAATCATACTCCAAGCTTATAGACCTCTGATACATATCTGAAGGGTCTCATGACTGGGGTTTTATTAAACCGTAATAAGTGGCATAAACCATCCTTTTAAAATGTCTTATAGACTTACTGTATCCCTGATCCTCTCCGAACCTGAGGGTATGTAATGAATTCCCATCACAACCCCAATGCAATTCTTCCTGCCTATGGGTCCTGTCCCTGTTTTTTTAATAAAATCACCTTTTTGGACAAAAGACATCTTCAAGACATCTTTCTTGGCTGTTGGATCTGGACTCCACGAACCCCCCATCACCCCAAAACTTCATCGTCTTGAGTCTGAAGTGAGAGAGACTATTTCTTTAGAAACAAAGCTTTTGGACAGCCTCTTTGTCACTTCTACCCTACTAAGTGAATCAAGCCAAAATGTCATGAGAGGTCACTCTGTGACCTCATAAAAATCAACATCAGGAACATGGAATGCCAGAAGAAAATGAATGAATTTAAAACAGCAAATAGTTTATACATTTGTAATTCTTCTTAATCAGTAGTATATTGAGGGTTTTTTTTTAATGTTAATGGATTGTTCTTTGAAAATATTTTTAAAAACTCATCTGATTCAAATAATTTAGTTGATTATTAGTAGAGTAAGACTGAAGATGAAAATGTGATCCAATGTTTTCTTTTGACAAAAAAAGTGCTGTATTAATCAGGCTCTTGAAAATTGAGGTAAAAATATTCTTTAAATATATGTAATGGAGTGTCACTTAAGTAGTAATGTCAATGTATGCCTGACAGCTGGGAGAAAAAAACAAAGTAGAGAGAAGAGAGGGTGTTGGTTTATAAAGTGCTGGAAAGATGGATTTTATATATAGGATTTCCTGTTCTTTGTAGCATCAGGTGTGGGAGTAAGAACTTTTTGTGTCAAGAAATGAAGGCACCTGGAGACTACAGCCTTATTTGTAGGTACCAGTATTTCCTCAAAGCTTTAAGTGTCATTGAACTCCAGTACTTTTATCTTGTCATCTGGTGGAATAGTTATCAAAGTCCACTCATAATGTTGGTTTCTTTTTTTTTTTTTTTTTTTTTTTTGCTCTCTCCTAAATCTATTAGCTGACTTTAGACCAGCCACTCAGACACTCTGAGTCAGGTTTCTTGATAATTATGGTGTTGCCCTTCTCCTAGATTCTTTTTATATTTCATCCCAAATCTAACATTCTAGGATATGACCCTGAGATCCAGAGATCTCACATTGGTAAAAGTGTAGAAGACAAAGGAGGGAGGGAAAGAGGTTATTTCAATGTGTTGCCTCAGGCAGTGCTCTGCCTGGTCCTTTAATTTAACTCTCTGCCACTGTAGAGGCCAAAGACAGGCCAACCCAAAATGGACCACTTTGGCATGAACATTATCTTTGAGTTACAAGCAATCAAAACACAAGAGATTTGGGGAAAAGCTCTTTTACCTCCCCCTCAATGGCCCGGCCTCCTTGTGTCGGGCAGAGAGCTGTGAACAGCATTGGCAGAGACTCCCTTTTATCTGAGAGACTTATTTATGTAACAGGGCAGTCGTTGTTTTCCAAATATCTCCTTTCCCCTTCCTTCTAATGACACCCCCTCCCCTCTGTCTTTAGTCCCCTTTTCCTTAGCCATATGAGCTTCGCATTGCCTCATAGTTTTTGGAGTTTCTTGTCTGCATGTATTCTCTGAATGTATGTCTATTAAATTTGATTTTCTTCTGTTAAACTGTCTCACATCAATTTTGTTTCTAAATCCAGCTAGAAGGACCTCAAAAGGAAAAGGAAAGTCTTCCTCCCTGATACCACCCATAGATAATGAACATCCTAATGTAAATTTCTAAGGATACTTACTGGTAAAGGATATCACTAATAATAGCAACAACAAAAAGAATAACAACAGCTTAGGACCACATTCATTTCTGTAACACTTAACCTCTGGATACCCTGTTAAGGATTTTATATGCATTACAGCTCTTAATCCTCATAAAATTTCTGTTTGGCAAACATTATTATTCCCACTTTAGGGAAGAGGAAATTTAGGCTTATTCTTGAAAAGTAGCATAAATTACAATGCAATGACTAGAGAGGTTCCGGGTTTCAGAAAATAGGAGTTTAAGGGACACTCGAAGATAACTGTGTCAAACATATAATAAAAATCTTTCTAAATAAAATTTCTTTAAGGCTTCAGCTTCAAATATAATTATGTTTTTTTGGCCATAATCTACCCTTCCACCTTGCTTTTTTCTCCTGATATACCTATGTACTCAGGAAACCTTGTGACTTTGTCCCCTTGTGTTAAATCCAATTCTTTTTAGAGATTTTTCTATGCAAACCATATTTCCTTTAAAAGTTACTAATCGGTTTCTTTTTTTCTTTCTTCTCTTTCCTTCCTTCTTTCTTTCTTTCTTCCTTCCTTCCCTCCTTCCTTCCTTCCTTCCTTCCTTCCTTCCTTTCTTCTTCTTCTTCTTCTTCTTCTTCTTCTTTCAATCTTGTTGTATGTTATACTTTCAATCTCCTTGGTTTTATTTTTGAAAGTCTTGGCAAAATATATAACCTCTGCTCCAGGGCTTTTCACAAATTGTCAGGTTGCTAAAGGGCCCATTTTACAAGTCTCCCTCTTGCTGTCTCAGTAAAATTGCTTCAGTTCGCATTCAGTACCCCTTTTAAGCCCTAACATTTCATAAATATTTATAAAATTCCAAAGAAGTTTATGTTTTTCTTTTTTTAAAAAAAATTGGAGGCATCTGTGTGACTCAGTCAGTTAAACATCTGACTTCAGCTCAGTTCATGATCTCACGGTCCATGGGTTTGAACCCTGCGTTGGGCTTTGTGCTGACAGCCAGCTCAGAGCCTGGAGCTTGCTTCAGATTCTGTATTTCCCTCTCTCTCTGACCCTCCCCTGCTCAGAGAGAGAGAGAGACAGAGAGACAGAGAGAGAGACAGAGAGAGAGCAGGAGCCGGCTATAGAGGGAGGGAGACGGGCATAGAGGGAGGGAGACGCAGAACCTGAAGCAGGCGCCAGCCTGAGCTGTCAGCACAGAGCCGGAGTGGGTCTCAAACCTGATCCAAATTCGGATGCTTAACTGACTTAGCCACCCCGATGCCCCAAGACGCTTCTGTTTTCATGATGACTTCTAGATTCTAACTTTGGCTTCTTAGTTGCCAGTTTGTCTTACCACCCCTCCATGTTTGACCACTCAGACAGGTTTTGTGATTGCTAGAGGCTGGTTATGAGGATACCATTTAGATGAGAGCTGATAGCTTAGAATCTCAAAATAACAGTATCACGGATCTGTTTTGTTAACTGTAATGTGGCTATGCTACCTTTGGGGAAATATGACTGGCTATCTGTGCCACTTACCCTTATAATAGGCACCTATGTTTTCAGGTTGCTACCCAAGACTGGTTCCTCTCAAAGTAACTAACTTCTTATGGCATCTGAAGATCTTTAACTTCTATGTGTAGAGTGTGTTTATCAAGTTTTATCTGTAGTGATGACTAAGGAGAAAACAGGGCTTGGGCTTTCAACAGTATTGGGGACCCCAGTGGGATTCTTAAAATTTCATGGAAGTTGAGAAGGGATTAGAAGAGAGAAAGAAACAGAAATGCATTCTAATCTGGGGATTTGAGCACTGTTGCATTTGTCATGATGAGGGAGTTTGTTATTCACACCCTAACTTCAAACTTGGCACATAAAAAATAGCAATCACAAATAAAAATGACATCGATTTTGACAAAATTCATCAAATTGGACACTTATAATTGGTAAAATGTATGTATAAATTAAACTTTGAGATTTTAAAATGGCATGCAAATAAAAAAAATATTACCTCAAATCCAATTATATTAGTCATGTTTATGCAGAGAAAACAGAACCAGTAGGGTATAAGGAATTAGCGTATGTGACTATGAAAGCTGAGAAACACACAATCTGCCCTGTGCAAGCTGGACACCCACAGAAACTGATATTATAGTCCAGCCTTAGTCAGAAGGGCTGAAAACAAGGAGAGCCAGTGGTGTAAATCCCAGTGGGGAAGAGAAGCAGATAAGAGATGGAAGTCCACCTCAGTGAGGCAGAAAAAATGAGATAAAGTCCTCTTTCCTCTGCTTTTTGTTCTAGTCATGCCCTCACAGGATTGGATGGTGCCAAACCACATTAGAAAGGGCAATTTACTTTGTTGAGCCCACTAATTCATATACTAATCTAATTCTGAAACACCCTCAGACTCACCCACAAATAAAATATAATCTGCACATTATGATGGCCATTGAAGTTGACAAATAAAAATTAACCATCAGATATCCACCCCTTGTCAATTTACCACCCATACGCATCTCCTTCAACTATACCTTATCTCCAACTAAAGACAAAAACAAGGTCATAATTCTGCCTAACATGATAAAACTCTTTTGTGTACAACTGAAAACTTATCCCTTCCTTAGAAGAGGAAGTAAAGTCCTGGAGTGATGTGTACTCTCCTTGATGTCCCATAACTTAAATACTATTATGAAAAAGTAATAATACTTAAATTCTATGATACAAAATCAGTAAATCTTAAGTTATGTAAAAAGGGACTAAGAGAAAAAGTCAAAAAGGAAAAAGAACAAATACACACAAATGTATTCATAGCAAAGTGAGTATGAAATACTCATAACAGTTACAATTCTGTCTATAACTGGTCACATGGTCATAGCTAGTATTTGTAACTTGTTCCACTTCTCATTCTCCTTTCCCTTGTCCCATGGCCAGTCAAGTTGACACATAAATTTAATCATCATACCTAAACTGGAAAGGAATGCTTCCAAACCCATCTTGAATTATTTCATTGATTGAGAATAATAAGTGGTAATTTTTAAGTCCTAGGAGTAATCATAGGGGTGCTAGGTAGGAAAAAAATAAAATGAATCAATAAATTAAATTATTTGATTTATAGGCAAAATAGCTTGCTTAATTGACAATAAACTTTTTGCTTAGGTAAAAATGTCTGTTGTAGAAAGTTCCAAAAATGATAAACAAATTTTAAAAACCACTCATAAGCCATCATTTTTTATTAATTCATATTAATATTTTTAAGAATCTTTTTCAACTCGTTTTTCTTATGGGTGATCTTAAATGTACTATATGCTTTTTTCTAGCATTATAATCATTTTAAGTAATATCAATATTTTAAATGCAATTTTATATCTATAAAATATAATATCCATTTTGTAGATAAAATATATTGACCATTCCTTTATTTTAGTTACTTGTTTCTTCATATTAAAAACATATTAGAAGTTATATCACAATCAATATCATAATGTATACATTTGGCCAGTATAGCTATTCATTTTTTTAGGTCTAGTCTTTGAGTTCATGAATCAATGACTATGAATGTTTTCTAAGGTACAGACTGTAGATTTTCAGGAAAGTTCACACTTTAAACTCTGCTGCTGTGTTATGTAAATGTCTAAACTATTGTGGTTTCAATAGTAATGACTATGAAACATGTTTTTATTTTGATACTTTGATAACTGAGAATGATCAAAACTGTTTTTCCTTTTTCATTTTCAAGCTTTTAACTAGTTAGGAATGTAAAACATGTTCATGTGTAATGATGTATATATCAGAATCTTGGAGCTTTACTAATTATTTGCCCTACCTCCAACATAACTGTATATAAAGTTCAATTCTGAAGACTCATGGTGATACAGAGCTCATTACTTGCTATCATATGACAATTAAATGAAATAATTAGATCTGGAGATCTATCCAGTTAGGAAAAATCCACCACTAATGAAAGCATACTTAGTAAAAAGGAAGCTTCCAAAATGAAAGATTGGTATCAGTGATTCTGGATATCTTCATACAATGCCTTTGTCTTTCCATGTGCAGATTCAGTGTGTCATAAAAATAGTGAAAATAATTAAAATACATATAAAAATGGCCTCAAGATGAAAGTAAAACAAAATTTGTTCTTTGATTTTAAGAGAGACTGCTAAAAGGAAATTAAGAATTTCAGAATTTCAGTGCTGGATAAGTTTATATGGAGAAGAAGTTAAATCAGCTTTCATATTATTCTATAAAGAATATTATAGTGTTGAGGGAGGGTCCAGTCTCCCAATATTGTAGAAAAAGTACAAACTTCTTGGAATTAGATTGTCCTAGATTTAAATCCTGCTACTTACTGCTCACATGACTTCAGTGTCTCTGAATCTTGTTTTATTTTGTAATAAAATAGAGATAGTATTATTTCTTGGACTGCTCTTAGAATTTACAGGGATAGCATCCATAAATATCAGTGTCTGGCTTATAGTAACTGCTGAACAAATGTTAGATCTCTTTTCTACTTCCCTTCCCCTGTTCAGAAACACCAATTTTATTTTTCAGATATAATGTAAACAAAATAGTATTCTAAAATTTTCTGTCTGGTTGTTCTCTTTGCCTTCCAGATATACACAACTGCATGCTGGCAATTTTTAGCAAAGTACTCAGTTGTCTTCCTGGATCTTTCTGCATAGACTCTTAACCTTTTTTTTTTTTCTTTCTTTCTTTTTTTTTTTCCTTATTGCTTCTGTTGAGAATGATGGTCTATCAATCCAGATTTCTCAAGAAGCCCTCTCTAATTAAGTGTACCCTGGATTCATTGCATCTGTATTTTCTATGCCCAATACATAGGGGTTTTATCATTATGAAATGCTGTCTTTCTAACACAAAGATTATAGCTCTTTGAGGGCAAGGATTCAAGTTAGCATTTCTGTTGAGGACATTTTATTTGTCATCCAATGAGCTCTGTGCTTTAAGAGACAGAAAGGCAACTTAATTCGAGTACTGATTAAATTAGAAGATCAAATAATCAAAAATTTTGTTAAAAATTAGTATAAATAAACAAGTGAGATAAAAAAATTATATGAACAGTCACAAAAAGAAAAATTACACTTGTACTCACTATTTACATTTGACATAAGCCAAGATATTAAAAAGCCCATTCCCAGTTGGAACAAGTTCTCAGTCAAGGATACAGCATAAAACAGCTAACTGAAATACTTTTATTCTTACTTGGATTGCTTCTAGGATTTTTTTTTTTTTTCCAAAATGGAAGTGACTGTTTAGACTGGCTCTAAATCACACTGCTTTGCACCCTGAGTCATTGTTGCAGAAACAGACAAAGAAATGGTAGGCTGTGATTTTTTTTAAGGGGAAACAATAGATCCTTCCCTTGATGATGAATGAATATTGTAGTTAGTTTATGATGCTCAAAGTCTTGTGAGAATAACGTGTGAGCACTGGGAATCTCAGAATCACTTGATAATCAATGTTGCAGACGCCCTGTTGCTTATGAAAAAGTAACTGCCATTACCACTGTAATTTGGCAAAGACTGTGAAGGAGGAAAAGTCTAAGTATAAAAATAAAGCTGAAGGATTACTGTTTGATCCTGGACGTAGAGCATTTAGTTAAAGTGGTACAGAAACAGGAGCTGTTCATTTTGTATACTTTTTAGAATTGCAAGGTTCCAGTAAATAAGGCTGAGATGTGAAACCATGTTTCAAATCTAGGATGATGTAGAGAATAAGATAAAGTGAATTTCATTTGTTTAAACAAGACATAAATCATTTTCTAAAGAGATATATCATTCCAGAATGCTCCAAAATCGTAGAACTTATTTAAGAATATTTAGTAGAAAATCCTAAGTCCTTTCTTATTTTAAAACAAATTCATTCTGGGGCACCTGCATGGCTCAGTCGATTGAGCATCTGACTTCGACTCAGGTCCTGAGTTTGAGACCTGCACAGGGTGCTATCATTGCAGAGCCTGCTTCATTCTGTGACCCTCTCTCTCTGCCCATTGCCCCCTCGTGCTGTCTGTCTGTCTGTCTGTCTCTCTCTTTCAAAAATAAATGTAAAAATTAAAAAAAAAATACAGGGTCACCTGGATGGTTCAGTTGGTTAAGCGTCCAACTTTGACTCAGGTCCTGATCTCATGATTTGTGGGTTTGAGTCCCGCATTGGGTTCTGTCCTGTCACCTCAGACCCTGGAGCCTCTTTCATATTCTGCACCTCCCTCTCTCACTACTCCTCCCCTGCACATGCTCTGTCTCTCTGTCTCAAAAATAATAAACTATAATTGTTTTAATTTTAAAAATACATAAAATGCATTCATTTCAATTAAAGGGTTTTTTTGGTAGAAAATACTTGTAAAAAGTATGTGTTCGGTTTCTCTTGCTGCTACAAATTTATAGACTTAGAACAACAAGATTTATTATATTACAATTCTTTAGGTTCAGAGTGTGATGTAGGTCTCGTCAGGCTGAAATCGGTGGGGTCAACAGGGCTGCATTCTTCCCTGGCGGCTTTAACAGGGAATCCATGTCATGCAGGTTGTTGGCAGAATTCAGTTCCATGCAGTTGTTAACACTGAGGCCCTCTTTTCCTTGTTGATTATCACATGAAAGTCTTTCCAAGCTTTTAGAGGCTACCTGTATTCCTTGGCTCATGACCCTCTTTCTTCATGTTCAGAATGGCAATAGCAGTTCAAGTCTGTCACATTTCACATCTCTTCTCCTGCTTTCATTGTCTCACTTCTCTGATCCAATCTTCAGATTTCTCTTCCACTTTTTTTTTAATATTTTTATTTATTTCTAGGAGAGAGAGAGAGAGACAGCATGAGCAGGGGAGGGTCAGAGAGAGAGGGAGTCACAGACTGAAACAGGCTCCAGGCTCTGAGCCGGCAGTCAGCACAGAGCCCGGCGCAGGGCTCGAACCCATGAACCACGAGATCATGACCTAAGCGAAAGTCAGATGCTTAACTGACTAAGCCACCCAGGCGCCCCTCTCTTCCACTTTTAAGGAGTAATGTGATTACTTGAATAATCTAGAATAATCTCCCTATCTCAAGGTCCTTAAAACTCTTTAAAATCTTTTTTTTTTTTGCCAATTAAGGTAATGTATTTGCAGGTTCTGGAGATTAGGGCATAGACTGACTTTCTTTCTTTCTTTCTTTCTTGAGTTATATATTTTTTTAAATTTTTTAAATAGTTTATTATCAAGTTGGTTCCATATAACACCCATCTTTCTTTCTTTTTATTACAGAGAGTTATTGTGCCTTCTTACCACAGGGAGATAAAAGGATGCCAGATGTTCTCCCCCAGCTTTTCCCAAATTGCTAACTGGGCATCCAGAAGCTTTATTTATTGCATCATTTGAGGAGATAAGTAAATGCTTAGAAAATAATCTACTTGTGTTGTTCAGAGTGGTTGATATGCTAGTGATTTTAATATGAAATTAGTCTATCTAGTGTTTATAAGCATAGTTGGGCCAGTGTGTGTGTTTGGAGGTGTTAGGGAGTGAGAAAAAAAAAAATCTAAAGCTCCTAGCTAAGGATTTTACTTTCTTTTTTGAAAAATTCTCCATATTTATAAGTTGGAAAAAAATGCTTTAGATAAAAGAAAAAGCAGTCTTTGTGTACGTCTGTTTATGTGTGTGCATGGTGTGGGTATGGAGGCCAATAGAATTTGACATTTTTAGCCTCAGATATAATATTATTTGGTCTGAGAAATTAGTTTTGTTTTAAAAAGTAAAAAAAAAAAAAAACTATTTCTGAACATGTGACAATAATTAAGAGGCAAATTACATATCTGACTATTTTTGTCTCCAAGGTATGTCTTAACTTACAGTGAGGATTGAAAATATTCCATCTCCACTTAAATTAGGAGTGTTTATATTGATATAGAACAAGACAAATGCTTGTTTCCCTAATTTGTCTGCTGGAATATGGCACTAAATATTAATGCATTATTGGTTGTTAAGTCTGACAAGGAAAGTATTTTTTATATGTGTGTGTTAATAATAGGCATTCACTAGAGAAATTTTATGTTTTCTCTATAACAAAAATAATTTTATCTTATATATACAATGCTTATTAATGGGGTAAAATTATTAGAGGTTTGTGCCTATTCATTGGATAACCTGTAGTTGTAAAGTATTATGGTAAGGAATTACAAGGTTTTAGAAAATAAATCAACACTTTCAACCTGAGCAGGGATTTTGCAAAGTAATATGTGAAGTGAAACTTATTTCAACATATAATAGTTTCAGTAAAAATGAGTGTTATTCTTCAGGTACTGGTGTAGTAAAGAAGGCTGTAATTATGCTATGCACATATATTCCCCAAAATCTAAATTTCTTTTTTTTCCCAAAATATAAATTTCATAGGTGCGTCCTATGAATCATCTAAACAGAAGGGAAGGAAAAGAAGAAAAAAGTCACAGAAACCCTTCAAATGCATTTTTCCCTTTGAATATGAGTTGTGTATCAGTTAGTTTTCTAGAACCATTATGTTAATGATAGTCAAATGGCTCATTTTGGGTTGTTCTCTAAGTGACAGAAAACATTAATTTGCTTAAATAATTGAACTTCAAGGAAAGTTGATCCTCAGAATGATAACCTAACTTTAGCATCTTTTTTTTTTCTTTCATAGTTTATTGTCAAGTTGGATTCCATACAATACTCAGTGGTCATCCCAATAAGTGCCCTCCTCCATGCCCATCACCCCCCTTCCCCTCCTCCCCCATCAGCCCTCAGTTTGTTCTCAGTATTCAAGAGTCTCTCATAGTTTGCCTCCATCCCTCTCCCCAACCATTTTTTCTCCTTCTCCACCCCCATGGTCCTCTGTTAAGTTTCTTCTGATCCACTTAGAAGTGAAAACATATGGTTTCTGTCTTTCTCTGCCTGACTTGTTTCACTCAGCATAACACCTTCGAGTTCCATCCATTTTGGTACAAACAGCCAGATTTCATTCTTTCTCATTGCCATGTAGTATACACAGGGGATACAGAAGTGCTGATGCATAGGGGCACATATACCCCAATGTTCATAGCAGCACTTTCAAAGAAAATCAAATCATGGAAAGAGCCTAAATGTCCATCAACTGATGAATGGATCAAGAATATGTGGATTATCTATACAACTTTAGCATCTTTTAAAGTCATCAAAAAGAGAATAGATTTCAAAAAGTATGGACTGGGGCACCTGGATGGCTCAGTTGGTTAAGGGTCTGACTTTGGCTCAGGTCATGATGTTACAGTCCATGGGTTCAAGCCCCATACCTGGCTCTGTGCTCACAGCTGAGAGCCTGGAGCCTGCTTCAGATTCTCTGTCTCTCTCTCTGTCTGTCTGTCTGTCTGTCTCTCTCTCTCTCAAAAATGAATAAACATAAAAAATAAAAATATGGACCATTTTTTCTCCTTATTGAAGAAAGGAAAGGGAAAGAAAGGAGGCTATGTCTAATGTGCAGTGCACATTAGACGTTGCAGTATGAAACATTTCTTCAGAATAATTTCCTCCATAGTACAACAGTACGTTTGTATGCCTTCTCTGAAAATTCCAGTTGAAGAAGTTCTTGTAATTGTGATACAAAAAGAAAAGTTATTGCTAGCTAATGCTTGGAGACACATTATCTAGAGAAACATTCTGTACTCCTCAGCTGAGGTGGCATCACCAGTTTGAGATTTTTGAATTTTCCCACTTTTTAAAATAACCGAACTTGGGGTGCCTGGGTGGCTCAGTCAGGTAAGCATCCAACTCTTGATTTGGGCTCAGGTCATGACCTCACTGCTCATGGGACTGAACCCCATGCCAGGCTCTGCACTGACAGTGCTGAGTGTGCTTGGGATTATCTCTCTCCCCCTCTCTCTGCCCCTCCCCCCATAAATGTGCTCTCTGTCTATTTCTCTGTTTCTCTCTCAAAATAAATAACAATTAAAAATAAAATATCTGAACTCAAAAAAAACGTGTAAAATTAGTGTAAACCAGAGTATGAACAGTGAACTAGTAGATTAATGTACTTACTGTAGTACCCAAACCGCTATAGTTTTGTGTGGGTATGTTTGAGAATAAGCTTTATTTCTACTCTCAAACTCTTACAACTTTGCATAATGTCCTCATTGCTACCTCAGAGATGGCAGAAACTGTAATAAGCAATTCATCCCCCATACACAGTACAGTGAATTTTAATGTCCCTCCCTTTTGGGAGGAAGGAGGTCACACTACACACATTTGGAGACACCCCAGTGGTTTCCAGGTACTTTGCTACAGAAAGGATTTGGTCTGATTTCTCACAGGCTTTAGGTACTGAATGGCACATAAATTTTCATTGCTCAGACCATCTTTTTGTTGCTTTGGGCTGGGGTGTGGCAAAAGGTTGACAGGGAGGTGATCTGGGTCAGACAGGCAGACCATGAGTGGGCTCAACTTCTTGTGGACAGAAGTAGTTGATCCTGGGTGGCTGCCGGGGTGGCTGAGGACAGCTTGAGTGTTCAGGCTGGTAGATGCTACTCTGGTGGCCATTATGTGCCCAGTCCACTAGCTCCTGCTCTGGAATTGTAGCTGAATGTCCCTCTAGTCTTCCTCCATCGAGTCTCTGGCATGGACAATGTGTTCCTATTGATGTGGACGCTGAAGTCATCCCCCAACCCCTTTCTCCATAGGGCCAAGGGCAGCCTCAACTGTATCTTATCATGACCCTCGAGGAGCAGACCACACTGGAGCCTTCGCAGACTATGGCCATCATGGGGCTGGAGGTCATGTATCTAGTGAGGTATGAGGAGAAGGGCTTCCTCTGCAGGTCACGGTAGCGCTCAGCACCCACTCCTGCTGTTGCCTGCAGCGTCTTCATCCCCACCAGCTTGAAGCCCCTCTTCTCAAAGCACTGCATCACATACCCAAAGAGATGCAGCTGCACCCCATCTGGCTTAGCTGCCACAAAGGCCCACTCCTGTGTTCAGGAGGACCTCCCAAGTTGGAGCATGGGAGCAGGCTGCACAGTGTGGCGGGTCCCAAGAGGCCGCCTTGACCCTCCACCCACAGGCCACTTGGCTGAGTGTGGAATGAGCATGGGCATGGGAGCCCCCTACACTATAGTTTTAGTTTGACTTGACAAAAGATAGATGAGTTTGATGTCTTTTTTCATTTACATAATGAAACTAGTTTACTTTGCCATTGTTAATTTAGTAATGGTATCTGTTGAAGTGCATTATGATTAAAGGTGGTTGATATTTAAATGGACATTATTAGTGTAATGTGAAATATTGTTAAGAAACCAGCAATTTTAAAGTAAAACTCTAAGTACCTTTCTTAAATGTTTTATTTTATTTTATTTTACTCTTTTATTTATTTTTGAGAGAGAGAAACAGCATGAACAGAGGAGGATCAGAGAGAGAGGGAGACACAGAATCTGAAACAGGCTTCAGGCTCTGAGCTGTCAGCATGGAGCCCAATACGCGACATGAACCCCTGAACTGTGAGATCATGACCTAGCCAAAGTTGGACTCTTAACCGAGTGAGCCAGCCAGGCACCCCATTAAGTGTTTTATTTTTATTTTTATTTATTTTTTATTTTTTTATTTTTATTTTTATTTTTTTTAATTTTCTTTATTTCTAGGAGAGAGAGACAGTGTGAGCATGGGAGGGTCAGAGAGAGAGGGAGTCTCAGACCGAAACAGGCTCCAGGCTCTGAGCTGGCAGTCAACACAGAGTCCGACGTGGGGCTCAAACCCATGAACCGCGAGATCATGGCCTAAGTGAAAGTCGGACGCTTAACCGACTAAGCCACCCAGGCGCCCCAAGTGTTTTATTTTATTTTTTTTTTAATGTTTTATTTATTTCTAGGAAAGAGAGAGAGACAGCGTGAGCAGGGGAGGGTCAGAGAGAGAGGGAGTGACAGACTCTGAAACAGGCTCCAGGCTCTGAGCTGGCAGTCAGCACAGAGCCTCGGCGGGGCTCGAACCCATGAACCGCGAGATCATGACCCAAGCGAAAGTCGGACGCTTAACCGACTAAGCCACCCAGGCGCCCCGCCAAGTGTTTTATTTTATTTATTTATTTATTTATTTATTTATTTATTTATTTATTTTAATTTCTAGGAGAGAGAGAGAGACAGCGTGAACAGGGGAGGGTCAGAGAGAGAGGGAGTCACAGAGTGAAGCAGGCTCCAGGCTCTGAGCTGGCAGTCAGCACAGAGCCCGACGCGGGGCTCGAACCCACGAACCGCGAGATCATGACCTAAGCGAAAGTCGGACGCTTAACCGACTAAGCCACCCAGGCGCCCGCCAAGTGTTTTATTTTTAAGCATCCCCCCTCCAAATACCTGAGCACACCTAAGTAATACTTTCATATTTTCATAATACTTTCATCATAATATTTTCATAATACTTTAACCATAAAGAGTTGCTTTTCTCTGCCTATCTTTTAGACTTACATAAGCTCGTGTAAAGATCTTGGAAGTCACTACTCCATCCTAACAAAAGATAAAACTGAACAGACTGAAAAATTAATAACTCTTCTTGGATCCATAAAAGATGGAAAGACAGGACAAACTACTGCCCTCAACACTGAAAAGACAGAGGCGAATAGAGGGAGTAACAGCTTATCAGAGCAGAGACTTTTAAGCAAAAACTACTGTGGGGACTACTGCAAAGTTAGGAAATCCTAAAGTTCAATTGACAAATTGCTAAAAGCTCAGCGTGGACAACTCTGAGAGCTTAAAATAGGAGGGCAGGGGATCAGTGCTCAGGGAGACCCACTATATTGTGAAATTTATCTCCAGGAGCCTGAGCAGGTTCCTGAAGTAAATATCAGAGAAATATCCCCTCCTCCTTCTGGCTGGGGTGGGGGTGGGGCGGGAGGGGGAGGAACAATTTTGAAATATGCCAGAAACCACTGTTCTTCTTAACTAGGATCACTTTCAAGGGAAACTAGTTATCCAGAGCCTAACCTGGTGGAGTATTTTCATTGCCTAACCAAAGTGATAAAAGCGAAATACTCAATCCCAGCCCACTGTAGTCATCCTGCCTCACTTACATACAGAAAACAACAAAACAAAACAAACAAAAGACTGAGAAACTCTTATTATGAAGTTCATAGTCCAGAGACATAGACTCACAGATAGAATGAGATCTAATGGTAGGACTGTCTGAAAAGACTGTCTGAGATTAGTGATATAGCAATAGAAACTTTGAAAACTACAAAACAAAGAGAACAAAGAGTTAAAAAAAAAACCCAGAATATTCAGGACTGTGAGATAACAATAAAAGGTGTAATGTACACAAATGGGAATGCCTAAAAGAGAAGAAATTGAGAAAGAAATAGAGGGACTTTTGAAACAATAATGACTCAGAGCTTCCCCACATTAATTTCAGATATCAAATCACAGATCCAGGAAGCTGAAGAACACCTAACGGGATAAATGCTCAAAAACTGTATCTAAGCCAATCAGAGGTAAAAAAAAAATTCTGCAAGAAGCCAGAAGGGAAAAATACTGTAAATAAAGAGGAACAAAAATGAGAATTACATCCAACATTTCCTCAGAAACCATACAGGCTAGAAGACAGTTGGGTTAAATATTTAAAATGTTAGAGGAGGGGCGCCTGGGTGATTCAGTCGGTTAAGAGTCCCACTTCTGATCAGGTCATGATCTCACGGTTCGTGGGTTCGAGCCCCATGTCAGACTCTGTGCTGACAGCTAGCTCAGAGCCTGGAGCCTGCTTCAGATTCTGTATCTCCCTCTGTCTCTGACCCTTTCCTGCTCACGCTGCCTCTCTCTCTCTCTCTCTCTCTCTCTCTCTCTCTCCCTCCTCCCTCTTCTCTCTCTCCCTCCCTCCCTCTCTCTCTCTCTCTCAGAAATAAATAAAACATTTTTAAAATGTTAGGGGAAAATAAAGCCAAAACTAGAAATCTGTGCTCTAAAAAATTATCTTCTAAGAGTGAAGGGAGTGAAGGTGTCTTTCTCAGACAAAGAAAACTTAAGAAATCATTTAGTGGTAGACCCGCCTTACAAGGAATGCTAAAAGAAGTTCTTTAGAGAGAACAAAAATAGTATGTTAGAAATGCAGAAATACACAAAGTAAGAAAGAATATCAGGAAGGAACAGTGACTGTAAAATGAAAACTTATTTTTCTTAATTGAATAGCAGATAACAATTTGTTCAAAATAATAACACCAACAATGTATTCAATTATATATGCTTAGGTATATATCTTATGGATAAATATGCTTATGTATACTTATACATAAGTGAAATGAATAGCAGCAATGATACAAGGGACAGAATGAAGTAATTAGAATTTTGCTATTTTAAGGTACACTACCCAGAAATGTAGGTTTGCAGTTATTGCAAAGTGGATGTGGATTACCTGTAAATGTATATTACTGACTCTCTATGGGCGACATTAAAGAAAGTAAGAGAAGGATGAGAGGAGGAGGGAAAAGAAAAACAACAGCGATAACAAAAAAATCAATAGCAATGACCGCAACCACTACCACCTCCAGCCCCACCAATGTGCGAAGAAAGGGAAGAAAAGAATATCATATAAAATGTGTCTTTGATGACCAAAGGTTTTCAATTTTGATAAATTCAACTTTATAATTTTTTCTTTATTTCTAGTTTTTTTTCTATAACAGAAATATTTGCATAACTTCAGGTTATTAACATATTGTACTTTTTTATCTTTTAGAAGCTATAAATTTTTATCTCTTATAATTATACTT
This sequence comes from Proteles cristata cristata, assembly GCA_017311185.1. Classification (NCBI taxonomy): domain Eukaryota; kingdom Metazoa; phylum Chordata; class Mammalia; order Carnivora; family Hyaenidae; genus Proteles; species Proteles cristata. The sequence goes on along the minus strand of JAESUZ010002075.1, from coordinate 139,679 downwards.
CTGATTCATCTTGTATTAATTTTTGCCCCTAGTAGGATCAAGGTTAATTCTTTCCCATATCTATATAGAGTTCTTTCAGCAATATGTAATAAGTGTAGAAGACTTTCTTTGACTTTTTTTGGACATCTGTACCAAAAAGATATATATACAGTTTCTGCTTCTGGACTTTCTATTCTGTTTCCATGGTTTGTCTAGGGTTATGCTGGAACCACTGTTTTAATTGCTGTAGATTGAAAATAAGTCTTCATAAAAGGTAATATGAATCCTCTACCTTGATTCTTGTCTTTCAAAATTCTTTGGACTGTTCTATGTCCTTTACATTTCCAAACAAATATAAGACTCAATTTGTCACATACCAAAAATTAGTTGTGGAACTTTTGACTAGAATTGTATTGCAGTGATGGATAAATGTAGGAGAAATAAATTTCTTAACAGTACTGCCTCCTAACCCACAACATAGTATTACTCTACATTTCTTAAGATTTTAAGTTTTCTCAGGAGTATTTTCTAATTTTCAGTAAAGATTCTTATACTTCTTTTGTTTAATTTATTACTAAACATTTTATTGTTTGGTGTTATTTGTCAGAATTTCATTTAAAATTTTTTAAATTGCTTTTTGATTTTGGAATTGATTTTTGTATAGGCATACATTGTTTTATTATACTTCACTTTATTATGTTTTACATATTTTGCGGGTTTTTTGACACATTGAAGGTTTGCAGCAACCCTGCATTGAGCAAGTCTATCAATACCATTTTTTCCAGGAACATTGGCTCACTTTGGTTCTCTGTGTCAAATTTTAGTAATTCTTGTGATATTTTAAACTTTTTCATTTTTATTCTATTTATGATGATGATCTGTCTTCAGTGATCTTTAGTGTTACTATTGCGACTATTTGGAGGTTCCACAAATCACACCCAAAGACGACAGTGAATTTAACTGATAAATGTGTGTATTCTCACTGCTCCGCCTACTGGCTATTTCTTTTTTTTTTTTTTTTTTTTTTTACATCTATATTTATTTATTTATTTATTTATTATTTTTTTTACAAACAGTTTATTGTCAAATTAGTTTCCACATAACACCCAGTGCTCATCCCCACAAGTGTCCTCCTCCATGCCCACCCCTCCTCCTCCCCACATCCACCAGTCCTCAGTTTTTGTCAGCATTCAAGAGTCTCTCATGGTTTGCCTCTCCCCTTTCCCCCACCATTTCCGCCCTTCTTCTCCCCTTGGTCCTCTGTTAAGCTCCTCCTAATCCTCCTATACGTGCACACATATGATATTTGTCTTTCTCTGCCTGACTTATTTCGCTCAGCATAACACCCTCAAGGTCTATCCGTGTTGCTACACATGGCCAGATTTCATTGTTTCTCATTGCCATGTAGTATTCCATGGTATAGATAAACTTATTTCTTCATCTCGCTCCCTCTCCTCAGGCTTCCCCGTCCCAAGACACAACCTACTGAAATTAGGGCAGTTAAAAACCCTTCTATGGCCTCTAAGTGTTGAAGTGAAAGGAAGTGCCACACATCTCTCAGTTTAAACCAAAAGTTAGAAATTCTTAAGCTTTTGAGAGAGGCATGTCAAAAATGTAGGTAGGCCAAAAGCTAGGCCTTTTGTTCCAAGCAGTTAGCAAGTTGTGAATACAAAGGAAGAGGTCTTGAAGGAAATTACAAGTGCTCCTCCACTGAACACAAAAATCTAAGAAAGCAAAATAGCCTTCTTGCTGATTTGGAGAAAGTTTCAGCGACCTGAAAACAAGATCAAACCAGATACAACATTCCCTTAAGCCAAAACCTAACCCAGAGTAAGGCCCTAACTCTCTTCAGTTCTGTGAAGGATGAGAGAGGTGAGAAAGCTGCAGAAGAAAAGTTAAAAGCTACCAGAGGTTGGTTCATGAAACTTCAGGGAAGAAGCCATTTTCACAACGTAAAAGTACGAAGTGAAGCAGCAAGAGCTGATAGAGAAGCTGCGGCAAGGTATCCAGAAAATCAGGCTAAGATAATCAATGAAGGTGGCTACATTAAACAACAGATTTTTAGTGTAGATGAGACAACTTTTATTGAAAAAAGATGCCATTTAGAATTTTTATTGAAATAAAATGCCAGCTATCTATAATAGCGAAAGAGGAGAAGTCAGTCCTTGGCTACAGAGATTCAAAAGACAAGTTGACTCTTTTGTTATGAACAGATGCAGCTGGTGACTTAAAAATGAAACTAGTATTCTTTTACCATTCCAGATATCCTAGGGCCCTTAAGAATTATGCTAAATCTACTCTACTTATGCTGTATAAATGGAACTACAAAGCCTGGATGATAGCACATCTGCTTACAACATGGTTTGCTAAATATTTTAAGCCCATTGTTGAGACCTACTGCTCAAAAAAAAAAAAAATTCTAGATATTACTGCTCTTTGACAATGTACCTGGTAACCCAAGAGCTCTGATGAATTTGTACAATGAGATTAATATTGTTTTCATGCCTCCTAACAACATCCATTCTACAGCCCATGAATCATGGAGTCATTTCAACTTTTAAGTCTCATCATTTAAGAAATATTTTTGGTTCGATGCCTGGGTGGCTCAGTTGGTTAAGCAGCCAACTGTTGATTTCAGCTAAAGTCATGATCTTGTAGTTCATGGGATTGAGCCCTGCATCAGGCTCTGTGCTGATGGTCCAGAGCTTGCTTGGGCTTCTCTCTCACTCTCTCTCTGCCCCTCCCATGCTCTGTGGCTCTGTCTCTCAAAATAAATAAAAGAAACTTAAAAAAAAATGAATACATTTGGTAATGAAATAGCTGCCATCACTAGTGATTTCTCTGATGGATCTGGACACAATAAATTGAAAACATTCTGGGAAGGATTCACTATTTGGGTCGCCATTAACAATTCATGATTCATGGGCAAAGGTCAAAACATCACCATTAATAGGAGTTTGAAAGAAATTGATTCCAACCCTCGTGGATGACTTTGAGGGATTCAAGACTTCAGTGGAGGAAGTAACTACAGATGTGGTAGAAACAGCAAGAGAAGTAAACTTAGAAGTGGAGCCTAAAGATGTAAATGAATTGCTGGAATCAAGTGATAAAATTTAAACAGATGAGGAATTGCTTCTCATGTATAAGCAAAGAAAGTGGCTTCTTGAGATGGAACCTGTTTCTGATGAAGATACTCTGAAAATTATTGAAATGAAAATAAAAGATTTAGAATATTACATATTGTTGATAAAGCAGTGAGAGGGTTTGAGAGGATTGACTCCAATTTTAGAAGAAGTTCTCTGGGTACAATGACATCAAACAAAATCACATACTACAGAGAAATCACTCAAGAAAGGAAGAGTCAACTGATAACAATGATAAAAGACAAACTCCCTTGTTGTCTTGTTCTAAGAAATTGCCACAGCTATCCCGACCTTCAGCAGCCACCACACTGATCAATCAGGGGCCATCAACCTCAAGGCGGTACCCTCCACCAGCAAAAAGATTACAGCTCATTAAAAGCTCAGGTGATGATTAGCACTTTTTAGTACACAGTACTTGTGAATTGAGGTATGTACATTGTTTTTCAGACATAATGCTATTGCACACTTAAAAGACTACAGTATAGTATAAACATAACTGTTATAGGAATTGGGAACTCAGAATGTTCATTTGATTCACTTTATCCCAATATTTACTTTATTGGAGTGGTCTGGAACTGAACCCACAATATCTCTGAGGTATGCCTTGTATCTTGTATTCTTGTATCCTGTGATGTTGTATCCTGTGACTTTGATTCATCCATTTATTAATGCTAGTAAATATTTGTTATTATAGATTCTTTGAGCATTCTCTATATACAAGTTTTGTGAGCAGAGACTATATCATTTCTTTCATTCTAATATATATGCCATTTTTTTTCTTTATTAGACAACTAGAGGCTCCAGTAAAATATTAAATAAATGTATTAAGAATGACACTTATGCCTTATTCTCATTCTTAGGGAGACACTATTAAAAAATACATCATTGAGTATACTATTGGTTGTTTTCAGAGAAGCTATTGTCAGTTATATTGAAGAAGTTTCCCACTATTTCTTGTCTTGGAAACTCTTCGTCTTCCTTCTTGTCTGAATGACAGACTTGCTGGATAAAGAAATCTCGGCTGCATATTTTTCCCATTCAGTGCATTGAATATATCCTGTAACTCCCTTCTGGCCTGCCAAGTTTCTGTGGACAGATTTGCTGCTAGCCTTATGTGTCTACCCTTGTAAGTTAAGGACTTTTGTCCCTAGCTGCTTTCAGGATTTTCTCTTTATCTTTGTATTTTGCACGTTTCACTATGATATGTCTTGGTGTTAACGTGTTTTTATTGATTTTGAGGGGAGTTTTCACTGTCTCTTGGATATGAATGCTTATCTTCTTCCTCAGATTAGGGAAGTTCTCAGCTATAATTTGTTCAAATAAACAAATTTGTTCCTTTTTTCCCCTCTTCTTCTGGGATTCCTACCATATGGATACTATTGCACTTTGTAGAATCACTGAATTTCCTATGTCTGTATTCATGATCTAATAGTTTCCCCCCCTCTTATTTTCAGCTTCATTATTTTCCATAATTTTATCTTCTATATCACCTATTCTATCCTCTGCTTCTTCCATCCTCATTGGGATTATATCCAGTCAGTTTTACCTCTCAGTTATAGCATTTGTTATTTTTGACTGACTATTTTTTAGGTCTTTTATCTCTGCTGCAAAGGTTGCTTTGGTGTCTTCTATATATTTTTTCACACCCAGCTAGTATTCTTATGACTGCTTTTTCTAAATGATTGTTCATATTATGTTACTTATATCTGTTTTTAGCAACTTCCTGTCTGTGGTTTCTTCATGATCTTTCTTTGGGGGAGAATTCCTCCATCTTGTTATTTTGTCTAGGTTTCTCTCTTTTGCATTTTTTGAAAGCTTGCTGTGTTTTCTGTTGCTGAAAATAATGCAAAATTAAGGAGGGGTTATATACTGTCCATGGCCTGCTGATTCAGGAACTGTTTCTGGCATATCCTGTATGCACTTTGCTATTGTGATTTGGTTGTTCTTTCCTCCATGTTGGTCCTCAGCGGAGTTCCTCCTTGCTTGCACTGGGGAGTGTTTGGACCTTTAATTAAATATGCTTTGATCTGTTTGTTAAGATAACCCTGAGTTTTAAAAAAGCTGATCAAAAAAAAAAATGAGAAAATGGAAAAGAACAAAAAACAAACAAACAAAAGCTATATGCCTAATTCCAAAGAAAAAGAAAGCAAGAAAAAAGAAGGGGAAAAAAAGAAGCCTGATTAAAAAAAAAAAAGGAAAAGAAAAAGAAAAGAAAAGAATAAGAAAAAAATAAACCAAACTAAGAAACTATAAAGTTGATTAAAAAAAAAAAATGACCTGGTCCCAGTTCCACCAAAACTGAAGCTAATGCTTTGGAGCACTCTATGATCAGTTGACTTGGTACATGTGGGGAACATGTGCTGGTCCTCTAGGAGAGAGGTCCACATTGCTGTGGGAGAGGTCCACAGTGCTGGCTCACAGTCAGACCTGATCTGGAAAAGATGTCCCTGCAAGGTACAGGGGAGTGGGGTTTGGGGGAAGCAGCTCTCACCTCCCCTGGGGGCACTTTGTTGTTCACTGAAGTCCAACTGTGCTGGTAGGTGGGGAGGAGATGATGTCACCCCACTCTCTTGTCCCCAGGTAGGGGTGTTCGTACCACCACTGTTCAGGTGGCCCTCACAGACAGTCTCCCCTCCTACATCCCAGGCTTCTGTCAGAGCCCTGCCCTTAACACATCTGTACCAGGGCCATCCACACACTGGGTGTCATAGGTCTCCTGTGTTTTATCTCTGGCACATGACCAGGACTCAAAACTGAAATCTTAGAGGACCCAACATGGCCCAGACCTGCTCCCCTCCTGTGGAGGAGAGCCTCACAGCTCTGCCTCTGGCACTGTTCTGTCTGAGAAAATAAGTTTTAGGATGTGCAGGCTCCTAGAATTCGTAGTGATGCACAGCAAAAAGTTATGAGCACTTTATCTGCCCTCCACATGTGCCTCTGTCTTCAACTGTTGAAGAGCCACTCAGAGGGCACCAGCCAGACCTTTTGTCTTTGGAGAAGCAATATACCCTCTTCCAAAAGCACTCTAGGAAGGAAAATGTTCTTTCTCACGGCAACTCAGGGATCCCCATACCATGCTCTCCACTATCTGCTCCTGGGCCTTCCCTCCTTCTCCCCAGAAGCACCACTAAATGCCCAAATCTACACCAGCAAATGGTGCAGACTTCCAAAATGTCAGAATTTCAGCTCTACTATTTATAAAAACTTGTGATAGTCAGTTCCTCATGATTTCCCAGTCAGTAGTTTTGGGGGAGTTCTTTTCTTGCATGAAATTGACACACTGCTCTTTCTCCCCCTTCTTTCTCCTCTCCAAGAAAAGGCTCCCTTCCCTCCACCACATAGTGGCTTTCCCCCAGTTCACCTCTCCTCACCATGTACTTGCCATGTTCTCTCCCTCAAATTATGCAGATTGTTCTCTTAATCCTCAGATCCATTACCTAGGTGTTCAAAATGATTTCATGTTGATCTAGCTGTGTTTGAGGGATGAGATAAGCCCAGGATACCTGTACTACTCCCCATCTTAACTCCTCCATTGCTAATTTTGAGTGTTTTCACCATGAACAGGTACCGAAACATATCATATGCTTTTTTATGCATATCAAAATGTTCGTTTGGTTTCATCTGTTATTCTGTAAATGAAATTAAGTAATTCCATTGATTGGTTTTTAAGAATTAAACTAATCCTGGGGCGCCTGGGTGGCTTAGTCGGTTAAGCGTCCGACTTTCGCTTAGGTCATGATCTCGCGGTTTGTGGGTTCGAGCCCCGCGTCGGGCTCTGGGCTGACTGCCAGCTCAGAGCCTGTAGCCTGTTTCAGAGTCTGTGACTCCCTCTCTCTCTGACCCTCCTCTGCTCACGCTGTCTCTCTCTCTCTGCTAGAAATAAATAAAACATTAAAAAAATTAAAAAAAAAAGAATTAAACTAATCCTTCTCTCCTGAATACAATTTTTGTTTACTATATTATCATTTTTTATTTATTGCTGTACTTGTTCTATTGATATTTTGTTAATGACATTTGCATGTATGCTCATAAAGGATAAAAAATTGTAATTTCTTTTCTTTTAATACCTTTGACAGAATTTGGTACCAGGTCTACCTGGCCTTTTATAATTAGCTCAGGAGTGGTTTCTCCTTTGCTGTTTTTTCACAACATTTCTAAGATTTGTGTTATTTCTGCTGTAACTAGTATAAATAACCAAATAGCCCATTTGGGATTATACTTTTCTGTGTGAGAATATATATTGTTATTCACATATAAGCTCTTAAAGTTTTATGTTTCTTGTCATGTCAATTTTGAGAAACCACATATTTTAAATAAATTCTCCAATTTATCCCTAAGTTGACTAATTTAGTTGCATAAAGTTTATAATATTTAATTATTTTAAATAGGTAGAATCTGCAGTGATACCTTTTTTCCTTGTTATTAGTAATTTGTATTTTTCTGTGTAATGTTCTTATGGTTTTATTAATTTTATTTGAATTCTTAAGGAACTAAAGTTTGAGTCTCTAAACACTTCCATTGCTGGAAACTTTTTATTAATTTGTTTTTTTCTTATCTTTATTATTTCTTTCTTTCTATTACACTTGGCCTTAATATAATCTTTATTGTTTATATAAAACATGTCTTCTTTTTTAAAAAGTATCTTCAAGGCTTACACTTTCTTCTTGATGCTTGTTTTTGCCTTTATTCCTCCACAGATTTTGATATGTTGTCCTTTTGTTATTAATCACATATAAGATCTTAAAATTCTTACTCTTTTGGTGATTTTTGAATAGTTTAGAAACTGTTTACTAAATATAGTTGTTTATTTTCTAGATATCTTATTTTTTTGACTTGTATTCTAATTCCATTTTGGTCACAGAATATACAACCACATAGTTCAAACTTTTAAAACATACTGAGATTTGTTTTATGATTCAGCGCACTTTTAATCTTGGTAAAAAGCTCCTTGTACACTTGGTGATAGACTGATATAAATAGTAATGTCCATTACTGCATATTATTCTGATGTATTTTGAAAGTTCTGTTTCCTAAGTATTCTAAATATCTTTGAACTTTTAAGCATTATGTATGTTATCCTCCATGTTCAAGTTGATATTGGTATGTCTGACCTTATTTCTAGATATTTTAGGACATATAGTTCTTTTATTCTTATATTTTGATCTGTTCCATGTTTCTCATGCTTTTTCTGAGATTCATATTGATGCAGTTTCTTTTTTATGCTGCACACTTGAGAGTGATTGATATAAAATTTTTCTAGTAGGGGCACTTGGGTGGCTCAGTCACTTAAGCATCTGACTCTTGATTTTGACTCAAGTCATGATCTCACATCATGAGTTTGAGCCCTGAATTAGGCTCTGTGCTCACAGTGCAGAGCCTTCTTGAGATTCTCTCCCTCCCTCTCTCTGCCCTTCCCCTGGTCATGCTGTTTCTCTCTCTCAAAATAATTAATTAAGACTTTAAAATTTTAAAATAGTTTTTCTAGTCAAAAACCTCAGAAAGCTGTATCATAATAATAATTGTAACAACTTCCAAATATACTATATAAAAAATTCCCTATGCTAAGATGTTCATTCAGGTGGCACATCTCTTAAACTTAAGCCAAAATGGCTCATCATCTGAAAATTATAGTTTCAAAAATTGAAATCTTCTAATAATAATTTTGGCTGGTACAGAAGACTACTGTTGACAGTTCCTTATATTGATATGCATTTGCAATTACTGACCTCTCTTGCAGTTAAATAGATCAGATGATTCATTTGACCAATGGAACATGAGAAGAAGCTTTAGGCTAAGGTATTATTTGTCTTTCCTTCATCCTCTTCTCTCTTTTTGTCCTGCATAAACATTACGATGACTCAGAGGCCACAGTACACCGAGCCAACTACAAGGTGGACACTGCCTTCACTACATACAATTCTGACATCAATGAGGCATAGACTTCTTTCCTCTTAAAACAATGAGATCATTTGTAATGTAATTCAGCTAGGTTTGGTAGGTGTCTTGTTTCATTCAATTAGTACATTTTCATGATTCTATAATGCTATCTTCTGTATATAAAAGAAAATATAAAATCTAACCTTGTAAAGTATATTTCCATATTACATTTTGTTTTTATCTTAAACAACACAGCAAGTTGCCAGATAATATGTGTAAACTTAATGTGTTTTAAAAACACACTGAATATAATAAGTGATAAATGCTAGGAATTACTTATTTTGTAGGATTATAAAGACTGAGGCTTTGATTTCTATAAATGAAAATGACTGAGATATAGTGTATCCACCCTAAATGTTAACAATCATATTTTCTTCTCAATTCTATCAAATAAAGAGCTTGGATTTTACATACTCAACTAATTTTTTTTTCCAACTGGCACAGCTCATAAGGTTGGACTAGAGAATGAAACTCCAGTCTTTTAACTTGAAATCAGTGTTCTTTATATTATACCACAAGAGCCCATTCCTTTGAGCCATTGTATATCCTTTTAAGTAGACTTGGATTTTAATTCAACTAACTGGAGTCCAGGATAATTTCCTATCATGTGCTATTTAATATATCAGTCATTAGAACGAGAAACAGTTCTTAGGAAAAGTGGAAAACTTTTTTTTTTAATTTTTAAATGGTTATTCATTTTTGAGAAAAAGAGAATACAAGTGGGGAAGGACAGAGAGAGAAGAAGACAGAATTTGAAGCAGACTCCAGCCTCTGAGCTGTCAGCACAGAGCCCACTGCGGGACTTGAACCCACAAACCATGAGATCATGAGCTGAGCTGAAGTCAGGTACCCAAGTGAGCCACCCAGGTCCCACAAAATATTGGTCAGTGCCAAAAAAAAGGTTTTTTTAACATTTATTTTTGAGAGACAGAGCATGAGCAGGGGAGGGGCAGAGAAGGAGATACAGAATACAAAGCAGGCTCCAGGCTCAGAGCTGTTGGCACAGAGCCTGATGCGGTCCTGAAACCCACCAGCCACAAGATCGTCACCTGAGCGGAAGTCAGATGCTTAACTGACTGAGCCACCCAGGCGCTCCAAAACTGGTTCTTATTTTTTTTTAATTTCCTCTCAAGTGTTTTTTGCATTCATTCTAAGTATGAATAAATTCGTAAATAAAAATCTGTCACCAGTTGATATGTCTATGCCTCAACAAGTGAATAACATGTAAAGTGTTAGGAAATAGCTTTTCAGAATTTTATTTATTTAGTTTTCTTGTGAAAGTATAGTTTATGCAAAATGTTACATTAGTTTCAGGTGTACAGTGTAGTGATTCAGCAATCTATGCTTTATGTTAGGTTCATCACAAGTGTAGCTACCATCTGTCACCATACAGTTCTATACCATTGACTATATTCCCTGTGCTGTACTTTTCATTTCATAACTAGAAGCTTTCCCACTCTTCTTTACCCATATTGCCCACCCCCCCCCACCTTCCCTCTGGCAGCCATCATTTGGTTCTGTGTGTTTATGAGTCTTTTTCAAGTTGTTTATTCATTCATTTTATTTTTTTAATTCACATATAAGTGAAATCATATGGAGTATGGATTTTTCCATTAAAAGTGACTGCACATGGAATTGAGGGTTGAACTGATTAATATGTATATCATATATTTATATAATATAATATAATATAATATAAGTCTGTGATGAACTATTTTGAAGAAAATTATAGATACCAGAACATTATGGAAGATCTTATGAATAGATAATTTGAAGCTTAAAATTACTCCATTAAAGCAGAAATAGCTTTCACACTACTGAAAATAAAGTTAATTCACTTTCTTGGCCAAAAAAGAAATACAGAAAAGGTTTGGATACTTTCTCCTTCATGCTTGAAGGAAGGCAATCTTTGAGTTTTGGGGAATGACATTAAAGTACATACAACTTTAAATTCCACATACAAGTGAAATCATATGGTATTTATCTTTCTCTGAATGACTTATTTCACTTAGAATTATACACTATAGCTCTATCCATTCCATCCATGTTGTTGCAAATGGCAAGATTCCATTCCTTTTTAAGACTGAGTAATATTCCATTATATATTATATATGCACATATATTCTTTATCCATTAATCTATATGTGGAATTTAAGAAAAAAAGTGAATGAGCAAAGAAAAAAAGAGAGAGAGACAAACCAAGTAACAGACTCTTAACTACAGAGAACTAACTGTTAGTTACCAGGGCAGGGGGTCAGAGGGGAGGTGGATGGGGGGATAGGTAAAATAGGGGATGCATTTTAAGGAGTGTACATATTGTGATGACCACAGGGCATTGCATGGAATTGTTGAATCACTATGTTGCAAATGTGAAACTAGTATAACATTGTATGTTTGCTATATTTGAATTAAAAATTTAATTTTTAAAAAAAATATATACAGCTTTTACAGGAAACAGTTTTGGTTGTTATTCAGTTTCTTAAACCTATCTTGAAAATGCGAAGTAGTTATTATTCTTCATTCTTTTTCTGCTTACCCTTGAAATAATTTTCATGTATTATATTTCAGGTACTAAAATACAGATGATCATTTCTGGTCATCAAGTTTTAATTGTTCAAAACCATTAGCAAATGTATGTATAACCCAAGATTTGATGATTGTTTGTTTGTTTGTTTGTTTACTCTTTGAATACATTCAGACAGAGAAGCATCAGGGTAAGTGAGATTGAGTACTTGAAGCATCAATTTTCCACCACCTTTACTCAAAAGTATATGGTATATGCCTTACCAGCTATCTTTGTAACTAACAAGTAGTATTTTAAATATTCACATGTCACACAGTTTAGATAATGATTCAGCTTATTTCAGTTTTTCAAATTATGGAATATCTGCCTGTTAAATAACTAAGGAAATCTTTAAAACAATTGGACCATAGCTATACTCAAGTTAAATTTGTATTTCTTTTTACAAATATAAAGGAACTTTTCTTTATCCTTGTTTATCATATTGTAATACAGGCATCTCCAGACCACAAATTAGTAAAATAGCTTTTTAATGCTCCTGTTTATTTTCACACTTTTTCCATAAATTCTCATATTCTCCTCAATTTAATCTTTAAGATATTGCTAATGAATAGATTTGCTCCAAGTTCTTGGCAGTGTATTCTATTTTACAAATTTGAACTCATTTTTCCTTTTGTCACTTTGTGCTTCAGGTGTCATATCTATGAAATCATTGCCAAGATCAATGTTATGAAGCTTTACCCCCTATGTCTCTATGCTTTCTTTTAGGAGTTTTATAGTTTAAGGTCTTAAGTTTAAGTCTAATCCATTTTGAGTTTATTTTTACGTATGGTGTAAGGAGTCCAATTTCATCCTTTTCATTAAGATATACATTTCCCCCCAACATTTGTTGAATAGACTGTGCTCTTCCCAATTGTGTACTCTTGGTGCACTTGTTGAAGAACAATTGTCCATATCTGCATGGATTTATTCCTGAGCTCTCTATTCTGTTCCATTTGTCTGTCTATCTTTATACCAGTACATGCTGTTTTAATTACTAGAGCTTTATAATGTATTTTGAAATCAGAACATGTAATGACTCCCGCTTTGTTATCAAGATTGTTTTGTCTTTTTTGGATTTTTGTTATTCTGTACTAATTTTAGGAATGTTTCTTCTATTTCTATAAAAATTCCATTTGTATTTTGTGGAAAATCCACTGAATCTGTAGATCATTTTGGATAGTATGGGCATTTTAACAATATTCATTCTTCTGATCTGTGAACAAGGGATGTGTTAATTTATTTGTGTCTTTTTTGATTCCTTCATCAATGTATTCTCATTTTCAATGTATAAATCTCTCATCTTTTTGGCCAAATCTATCCCTAAGTATTTTATTCTTTTTAATGCTATTATAAATGGGATTATTTTTAATTTTCTTTTTAGACATTTAGTTGATGGTGTATGGAAATGCAATTGCTTTTTGTATGTTGATTTTGTATACTGCAACTTTACTGAGTTTGTTTATTAATTATAGTAATATTTTTGTGAAGTTTCTATTATATATATGTATATATATTATATATTTATTTTATTATTTATTATTATAAACTATTACATATATATATATATATATATATATATATATATATATACTATCTGCAAACAGAGACAATGTTATTTTTTTCTTTTCTGATTTGGACATCTGTTATTTCTACATCTTCCCTAATTGCTCTAGCTAAGACTTCCAGTATTAGTTGAATAGAAGTCATGAGAGTGGACTTACTTAATCTTGATTCTAATCTTAGAATAAAATCAGGTTTTCATTATTGAGTATGATGTTAGCTATGAGCTTGTCACATATACCCTTTATTATGCTGTTTTATCTTGCTTCTGTACCCAGTTTTTTGAGAATTTTTATCATGAAAAAATACTGAATTTTTCCAAGTGCTCTTTTAGCATCTATTGAGATGATCATATATTTTTATACTTTAGTTTGTTAATGTGTTAATTGATTTGTGTTTGTTAAATTACCCTTACATTCCAGGGATAGATCCCAATTGAAGATGGTATAGGATCCTTCAAATGTTCTGTTGAATTTGGGTTTCTAGAAACTGTTGAGGATTTTTACATCTATGATCATCAGAGTAATTGGCCCATAATTTTCTTTTCTTGTAGTGTCCTCATCTGGCTTTGGTATCTGAGTAATGCTGGGTTTGAAAAATAAGTTTGGGGGGCGCCTGGGTGGCTTAGTCGGTTAAGCGTCCGACTTTCGCTTAGGTCATGATCTCGCAGTTCATGGGTTCGAGCCCCGCGTTGGGCTCTGTGCTGACTGCCAGCTCAGCCTGGAGCCTGTTTCAGCGTCTATGTCTCCCTCTCTCTCTGACCCTCCCCTGTTCACGCTGTCTATCTCTCTCTCTCCTAGAAATAAATAAAAATTAAAAAAAAAATAAGTTTGGAATTGCTACTATATCTGTATTATTTTTCTTTGTTTACTTATTTGGAAGATTTGAAAAGGATTGTCATTAATTCTTCTTTAAATGTTTGGTAGAATCCACCAGAGAAGCCATCTGGTCCTGGGCTTTTCTATCTTGAGAGATTTTTGATTACTGACTCAACCTCCTTACTCATCATTAGTCTTTTCATTTTTTATGTTTCTTGATGATTCAGCTAGGATATGCTGTATATTTCTAGAGACTTATCCAGTTCTTCTAGGTTATCTAATTTTTTGTATCTAATTTTCACAATAGTCTCTTGTGAACTTTTGTATTTCTGTGGCAACAATTGTAACATTGCCTATTTCATTTTTAATTTTGAGTCTTCTCTTTTTTTTTCTTAATTAATCTAACTAAAGTTTTGTCCCTTTTATCTTTTCAAAAAAAAAAAAACCTTCTGTTGTTTTTCTAGTCGCTTTTTTATATATTTCAAAAAATAAGGAAGTGGGACTACATGAAACACAAAAGCTTCTGTACAGTAAGGGAAACAATTAGCAGTTAAAAAGGAGCCTATGGAATTGGAAAACATACCTGAAAATTATGTATTTGTTAAAGGGTTAATTTCAAAAATGAATAACAAATTCCTACAAACAAATAGCTAGAAAAAAGGGCAAAGGACATGAGTAGACATTTCTTTACAGAAAACATAGAAATTGCTAACAGGAATGTGAAAAGGTGCTCCATATCACTAATTATCAGAGAAATGTAGAAAAAAAACCACAAGAGATACCTCCTCACACCTGTAGAAATGGCTGTAAGAAAAATATAAGTGTTGACAATGACATAAGAGATATTGGAACTTTGGTATACTCTTACCAACAATGTAAAAGGGTGCAGTCACAATCAAAAGCAATGTAGAGTTTCGTTGATTAACTAAAAAAATATGATGATCATTAATCTTACTCCTGGGCACCTATCTGAAAGAACTAAAATCAGAATTTTTCTTTCAATTCATATATAATTAAAATACAGTGTTATATTATTTTCAGGTATACAATATAATGATTCAACAATTCCATACATTTCTCAGACATCCTCAAGTAAGTGTATTTGTGATTTCCTTTATTTCACTCATCCTTCCACCTTCCACCTTCTATGCAGTAGAACAGTTTTTACTATATCCCAAAGATTTTGTATTGTAGACTTTTCATTTTCACTTGCCTCCATGTATTTTTTAAATTTCCTCTTTGATTTCCCGGTTGACCCATTCATTGTTTAGTAGCATATTATTTAACCTCCATGTATTGTGTTCTTTCCAGGTTTTTACTGTGGTTGGTTTCTAGTTTCATAGCATTGTGATCAAAATGGATGCATAGTGTGACTTTGATCTTTTTGAATTGTTGAGACTTGTTTTATGGCCTAGTATGTGACCTATTCTGAAGACTGTTTGATGTGCACTTGAAAAGAATGTATATTCTCTTGTTTTAGGATAGAATGTTCTGAATATATATTTTTTAGATCCATGTGGTACAATATGCAATTCAAAGCTATCATTTCCTGATGATTTTCTATTTGGATGACCTGTTCATTGGTGTAACTAGGATGTTAAAATAACCTGGTACTATTGTTTATTGTCAATTAATCTCTATATGTTTATTATTACCTGTTTTATTGAGGTGTTCCCATTTTGTGTGCATAAATATTTAAAATTGTTATATCTCTTGTTGGATTGTTCCCTTTATGATTATATAGTATCCTTCTTTGTCTCTTGTTGCAATCTTTTTATAAAGTTTATTTGTCCAATGCAAATATTGCTACCCTAGCTTTCTTTTAATGATAACCACTTTGTGTGATAAATTATTTTCCATCCCTTCACTTTCAATCCACATGTGTCTCTAGATCTGAAATGAGTCTCTTATAGGCAGCCTATAGATAGGTCTTGCCTTTCTATCCATTCCCTCACCCTGTGTCTTTTGATTGGAGCATTTAGTCCCTTTACTTTCAAAGTACTTGGTTTTTTGTTTTTTGTTTTTTGTTTTTTTGTTTTTTTTGGTTGTTTTTTTTTTTTTTTTTTTTTTTTTACATTTTTTAAAATGTTGTATTTATTTCTGAGAGAGAGAGAGAGACAGTGTGAGCAGGGGAGGGTCAGGGAGAGAGGTAGACACAGAATCTGAAGCAGGCTCCAGGCTCTGAGCTAGCTGTCAGCACAGAGCCCGTCGCAGGGCTCGAATCCACTGACCATGAGATCATGACCTGAGCCGAAGTCAGATTCTTAACCACCTGAGCCACACCGGTGCCCCCAAAGTAATTGTTAATAGCTATGTACTTATTACCACTTTGTTACTTGTTTTATGCTTGTTTTTATAGTTCTTTTTCTTTCCTTCTCTTTTCCACAGTTTTTTGGGTCTTTACTGATATACTTGGATTTCTTTTCCTTTATATTGTTTATATCTATTACTAGCTTCGGATTTGTGGTTGCCATTAGATTTCTGTATAACATTTTGTGCATATAGTAGTCTATCTTAAGTTGATGGTCACTTAAATTGAACCCATTCTTTATTCTCTCCTCCATGCTTTATGTTTAATGTGTATAATTTACACTGTTTATTTTGTGAGCCCCTTATCTGATTGTTATAGATATACTTATATTTACTGCTTTTGTGTTCCCTACTTTTCTTTGTCCTACTTCTGGTCTTTCTGTTTCACTCTTTAACATTTCTTGTAGTGCTGGTTTAGTGGTCATGAACTCTTTTAACTTTTGTTTGTCTGGGAAACGATCTCTCCTTCTCTTCTAAAAGGTAGATTTGCTGGATAGAGTATCTTGGCTGCAGGTTTTTTCTTTCGAGACTTTCAATATATCATGCCATTCCCTTCTGGCCTGCACAGTTTCGCTGAAAAAGTCAGCTGATGGCCTTATGGAGTTTCCCTTTATGTAACTGCTGCTTTTAACATTCTCTCTTTATCACTGCTTTTTGCCATTTTAAGTATTATGTGTGTGGGTGTGGACCTTCTTGGGTTGATTTTGTTGGGGACTCTCTGTGCCTCCTGGTACTGAATTTCTGTGTCCTTTCCCCAGATTCTAGATAGTTTCAGTGATTGTACCTTCAAATAAAATTTCTTCTCCCTTTTCTCTGCTTCTGGAATCCCTTTAATGCAAAATGTTATTACTGATGTTGTTGCTGGGTTCCTTTAGTCTATTTTTATCTTTCTTTTCAGCTTCATTACTTCCTTCTACTGTGTCCTCCAAGTCAAGTCGCTGCTCCATTCTTCTGCTTCCTCTAGTCTGCTGTTTATTCCATTTAGCGTATTTTAAATTTCAGTTATTGAGTTCTTCATCTCTGATTAGTTCTTTTTTATGTTTTCTGTCTCTTATTGAAGGTCTCACAGAGGTCCTCCACTCTTTTCTCAAGTCCAGTGAGTATGTTTATGACCATTACTTTGATTTTCTTAATCAAGCATTTTGCTTATCTCTGTTTCATTTAGCTCTTTTGCTGTGGTTTTATCCTGTTCTCTCATTTGGAACATAATCCTCTGTCTCTTCATTTTGTCTAGCTCTCTGTATCTGCTTATTCATGTTAGGAAGTCAGCTATGTTTCCTGATCTTGAAAATGATGGCCTTTTGAAGAAGATACCCTGTAGTGCCCTGCAGTGCAATCCTCCCTGTTCAAAACCTGGCACTTTGGGGGTGTCTCCCATGTGTGTTGTGTGTACCCTGCTCTTGTGGCTGGGCTGTTTTGCCTTCAGTCCAGTCATCTGCAATGATTCTCTTTGTCTGTTGTGGGAAGGGTTTGGTCCTTGTGTTGTTCGTGGGCCAGTAGTGCGTGCCTTGGGCTTGAGATAAGTGAGACCATGTGTTTGCCAGAAATTCAGTAGCACTGAAATGAGTAAGGCAGGGGTGTGGCACACAGTACCAGTAAGATCCCTGCCAGTGGAGGGAGGGGGACCTCCAGCTGTTTGGGACCAAGGCAAGTATGGTCAGAGCAAGCTGATAGGAAGAAGCGTACGAGGGCGGGATGTTGGGTTAATGTAAACAAGGCTTACATGGGTCTTTTGTGAGCAAGCACTTGGAGCTGTTGCCTGACCGTTGGGGGCATGTCCACTGGAAAATATGTGGGCAGGGCAATCTATGAGCAGGTTGTGAGGGAGTGTTGGCACTGTGCTGATTCCTGCAGATATCCATGTATTTATGCTGGGATTGGGAGGGGGAAATGGCAACTGCTATCTTCTTTATTGCTGGCGAAGTCTCCCAGTGATCCCTGCCCCTCCAGGCTCTGAGATTACTAACAGAAACTCCTTCCTATGTACTCTAGGCATGTTTCAAAATGCTACTTCCGTGATGGGTCTCTGTGTAGTTGTTTGTTTTGCCCTCTTTTCAAGGGCAGGGGCTCAGCGTCCTCTCACCTTGGCAGGTCTCCCAAGAGCCTGCTTATTTTTGAAGTTCCAGGTTTTAAGCTCCGCTGATAAAGAGCAGAACTTAAACTCATGAACTCATGAAATTCGGCCCCTCTAGTTTTCACAGCCAAAGTTATGGAGATTCATCTTCCCTGTGTATACTCCCTGATAGGAGAGTCTGTTTCTCTCCTCTTTTTGTGCTCAAGGTGTCCCTCTATACTTCATTTAGCTCCTGGATACATCTCTTCCTCGTGTGCCCTCTTCATTGTGACTTCTTGTTTCCATTTAGCTGTGAATAGTCTATTCTGCCAGTCTTTGGGTCATTTTCTGGGTTATTTACACTCATGTGACTGTTATCTAGTTGTATCTGTGGGACAAGGTAAGATAAGAGTCCTCCTACTCTGTCGTCTTTCCTAGAAGTCTGTTGGGCTCCTTATCTACAATATCAGATACCAGAAAATATATGGCAGGAATACTTGATAGTAAACAAATACTAAGAAAAAATCATTACCATTAAATGCAGTCCATTTAATAGGAAAGAGAACCGAAATGCATCAAATATCAATGGATTTTAAATTTTGTACTATAATTTAATCTTACTGGGAAAGTATTGAGATACTTATGAACTTGCCTCAAGTAACACAGAAGCTATGGGTCGATTTATAACAGAAGCTCACATTTATTAGGTGCCATAATCTCTCATCCTATTCATTTTTATTTTCAACTATTAGTATGTCTAGACTTATTGATTCTTTGATTGGTGACTTTAGACCACAACCTAAAAAGCAAGGAAATCAGTAAAAAACTAGGCCCTAAGCTGTTTTTAAGAGGAGCCTTAAACATACTAATGATTTTTAGCTTATCCAACTGTGTGGAGCCTAAATATATTCTATCTAGCATACAGACTCGCTTATAACAACCTGATATTGGAAGTCAAAATTATCTCGTTTTAGAAACTGAGGAGAGACTTAATACTTTCCCAGTTGTAAAGGTAGAGAAATTAATAATCATTTAATGTCCACCACTTTGATAGGGTCAAAATTATGACTAGAATCCAGATATTTTTGTTCTCCAAATATCCTATTCTAAGAAAAAATGAATACTAACTAGACAATTGAGAAGGGCTTTTCATTTTTATAGAGAAGCACCTACAAAGAAACTTAGAAGAAAAAATGACACAGGTGTTGTTATGAATAATAATTTTGTAAAAATTACACAAACCATGAAAGATGTCATGACAATTCGAGATTGAAGACTGAGATTAAAACAACAACATTTCAAAGTTGACAAGGTTCAGATTTCAAGTTCAAAGATACTGAATTTTCCTTGCCTGCATTAACACCAAATATATAATATAAAAAATTATGCACACACTTATATTGTACTCAAAACAAGAAAGAGAAATGGAAAGGCATTTCTATAAATACTCACAATAAACCGACAAAGCAACAAAGAAACCAAAGCAGTTATACTATGACAGTTTCCTGAGAAGTGGGGCCAATGTGAGTGCCATAAAGCTAGAGCTGACACTAATAACATGACTTGAAAGCAATCACAATCCAGGATGCATACAAGGAGGCATGAGAAAAAAAAATCTCACTGGAGAGTGAGTACATAAGCCTGAAACACCCATTACCTAAATAAGGCCAATGCCATGGGAAGAAACACCCCAATGGAAGGTAACACTTATACTGGAGCACTAGAAATATTAGAGTCATCAGTACAGGCTTAAAATAAATTTAATGTACACGAGAACTTATGCCGATGCCCTTACCTTATACTTTTTCTCTGAGTAGAAAGTAATGTTTAAACAAATTAATCATATTTGGATTTCTTTTCAAGTATTATCTTAAAATTGCTGTGGCAATTAAAGGATGATTTGCTATTTAGGATCTTGTCTCATAGATTTGAAGATTATTGCTGCAAGAAATCAGTAGTAATGTATTTTAATGAATGAGGAGCATTGTCTAAATATATTCCGAATTCTTATCGTCTTGCTTCTTGAGTATATTAAATTGTATGAGTTATTGATGGGGGAAAAATCTCAAAAGTACACAGGAAAACCAGGATAATGTTCCCATAAGTACTCTGATACTATTCTTCTCCTTGCTATAAAATGCATTCTTTCATTTGGTAAAATGATCCACATTTACATTTTGTGAAATTATCTATCATATATCTCTTCAATCTGTCATCTTTGAACACACACACACACACACACACACACACACACACCTCCCAACTTTTGAGTATATAAAATTATCTGTATGGTTACTGTTTTATATAATTATGTCATAAATTTTAAATGATCTATATTTTTTTAATAATTGATATTGACATTGAATTTTTTAAAAATGCAGATTTTAGAGTTAACTTTATGGACTATCCAAAGAAAGATCAATGGGATGATCTATTGATACATAGGTACTGAAATAAAGGCCAGTGGGATTATCTATTTATAAATATGTATTTAAATCTATACATATGTATTTATACATATGATCTATTTATACATATGTAGTTAACTAAAACAATCACCATTTTAATTCATTTTAGGATTTTTATTGATGTATAATTGACTTAGAACATTATATTAGTTTTAGATGTACAACATAATGGTTTGATATTTGTATACACTGTAAAATGATCAACACAACAAACCAAATTACCATGCCTCACTGTTTAAAGTTACAAAAATGACACCCTGCCCACAAAGCACAGAGATGTTGCAGATGACGGGCACAATCACAACAACAGGACACATGAAACACACATAGGAGAGATCCCTGAAGGGCCAGTTTCTGTAGGACTCTACAGATCTCTTCTTCGTAGGGCCACTACCTTCAAATATACCTAAAATATTATTGACTATAGTCATCATGCTATACATTAGAATCCCATGACTCGTTTATTTTATAATCGAATGTCTACCTTTTGAACCCTTCACCTATTTCTTCCACTATGCAGTGATCCTCACTTCTAGCATCTACCATTCTATTCTATATATCTATGTCGCTGTATCTTTGTTTTGTTTGTTTTTTAGATGCCACATATAAGTGATTTTTATTTTTTTAAGAAAACTCCAAACTGTCTTCCATAATGTTTGCACTAATTTACATTCCCACCAGCAGTGCATGAGGGTCCCCTTTTCTCCACCTTCTTGCCAATGCTTGTTATCTCTTGCCTTTTTTATGGTATCTATTCTAACAGGTATGAGGTGGCGAGATATGTATTTCCCTGATAGTTACCGATTTTGAGCATCTTTTCACTGTCTATTGGCCATCTGTATGTCTTCTTTGGAAACATGTCTATTTTGGTTCTCTGATCACTTTTTAAATCAGATTACTTTTGTGCTATGGGGTTGTAGGAGTTCATTATATATTGGAGTATTAACGTCTTATTGGATAAATGATTTCCGATATTTTCTCCTATTTAATAGGCTGCCTTTTCTTGTTGTTAGTGGTTTCCTTTGTTATTCAGATCTTTTTAGTTTGATATAGTCCTACTGGTTTATTTTTGCTTTTGTTATCTTTACCTTTGAAAACAGATCCAAAAAAAAAATTGTCACCAAGACCAATATCAAGGAGCTTATCACCTACATTTTCTTCTAGGAATTTTGTAGTTTTACATCCTATGTTCAAGTCTTTAATCCATTTTGGATAATTACTGTGTGTGGTATAAGACAGTATTCTAGATTCATGCTTTTGCATGTGGCTATTCAGTTTTCCCAGGACCATTTGCTGAGGAGACTTCCTTTCCCCATTGTATATTCTTGTCTCCTTTGTTATAAATTAATTGACCACATAATGTATGAGTTTATTTTGTACATCTCTATTGTGTTGTATTTATCTATTTGTCTGCTTTTATGTCAATACCATACTATGTTGATTACTGCAGCTCTGTAATATAATTTGAAATCAGGGAATATTATGCCTCCAGCTTTGTTTTTTTTTTTTTTAATTTTTTTTTTCTTTTTGAAGATTACTTTGGCTACTTGGGGTCTCTTTTGGTTCCATACATATTTTAGGATCATTTCCTTTATTTCTATGAAAATTCCCATTAAATTTTTAATGGGCATTTCATTAAATCTGTAGATTGCTTTAGGCAGTATGGACATTTTAACAATAGTAATTCTTTCAACCTATATTTTTGTTTATTTGTGTCTTCAATTTCTTTTATCAGTGTTTTATAGTTTTCAGTGTACAGATCTTTCACTTTCTTGGTTAAATTTATTCCTAGGCATTTTATTTTTTATGCAATGGAAACGAGGATTATTTTCTTAATTTCTCACTCTGATAGCTCATTGTTAGTGTATATAAATGCAATGGAATTTTCTTTATTGAGTTTATATCCTGCATCTTTACTAAATTTGTTTACTAGTTCTAACAGGTTTTTTGGTGAAGTTTTTAAGGTTTTTATACATAAAATCATGTCACCTGCAGGTAGTGACAGTTTTATTCCATCCTTTCCATTTTGGATGACTTTCATTTCCTTTTCTTTCCCAATTCTTGTAGCTTGGACTTTAAGTACTATGTTGAATAAAAGGGGTGGGAGTGATCATCTTATTCCTTATCTGAGAGGAAAAACCTTTAGCTTGTCACCATCAAGTATGATGTTAGATGTGGATATGTCATGCTTTTATTACATTGATGTCTGTTTCCTCTGTACTCACTATGTTGAGGTATTTTTAGAATAAGTGGATGTTGAATTTTCTCAAATGTTTTTTCTGCATTTATTGAGATGATTATATAATTTTTATCCTTCATTTTGTTAATATGGTATATCATGTTGACCTATTTGTGAATGTTGAACAATGTTTGCATCTCCAAAATAAATCCCACTTGATCATGGTGTATGACCCTTTAAAATTATTTTGTTCACTAAAATTTTGTTGAGGATTTTTGCATCTATATTCATCAGGAATACTGTCCTGTGATTTTCTTGTGTGTGTGGTGTCCTTTTCTGGTTTGGGTGTCAGAATAATGGTGGGCTCCTAAAATCAGTTTGGAACGCTTCTTTCCTCTTTAGGTTTTTTTGGAGGAGTTTAAGAAGGATATACACTAAATCTTTTTGTAGGTTTCATAGAATTCACCAATGAAGTCATCTGCTTCTTGGCTTTTGTTTGTTGGGAGGTTTTTGATTAGTGATTCATTCTCCTTACTACTATTGTGCCAATTCAGATTAACTATTTCTTCATGATTCCACTTTGGAAGATTGTATCTTTCCTGAAATTTATCCATTTCTTCTAAATTGGGTAACTTCTTGGTGTATTATTCTTCATAGCAGTCTTTTATGATGCA
The DNA here is from genome assembly GCA_017311185.1 of Proteles cristata cristata. Lineage (NCBI taxonomy): Eukaryota > Metazoa > Chordata > Mammalia > Carnivora > Hyaenidae > Proteles > Proteles cristata. Next base: position 115,995 of record JAESUZ010002075.1, on the reverse strand, counting down.
TATCAGATACTGTGGTATCAATTGTATATTCTTATATATATATATATATATATATATATATATATATATATACATTTTTTTTTGAGTGCCTTCTCTTTTTCCTTGGTCAGTTTAGTTAAAGGTTTGTTGATTTTTGTTTATCTTTGCAAATAGTGACCTTTTGGTTTCATTTATCTTTCAAATTGGCTTTTTAAACTCTATTCCTTTTCTGAGATTTGTTATTTCCATCCTACTAAATTTGGACTTTGTTCTTTTTTTAGTTATTTTAAGTCTAAAGTAACAATGTTTATTTAGGCTTTTACTATATCTTGATGTAGGCCTGTATGGTGATGAGTTTCCCTCTTAGCACTTCTTTTGTGGCACCTCGTAGGTTTTTGTACACCATATTTCTTTTCGTTTATACCTAGATATTTTTTATTTCTTCTCTGATTTCTTGGTTGACCCCTTGGTTATTCAATAGCCTAGTGTTTAATCTCTACATATTTGTGATTTTTCTAGTTTTTTTTTTTTTTGTAATTCATAGCTAGTTTAATACTATTGTAATCACAAAAGATTCTTGATATGATTTCAGTATCAATAACTTATTTGAGACTTGTTTTATGGCTTAACATATGGATATCTTTACATTCACATTATTTGGAACTCTGAGCTTCCTGGATCTAGATGTATATTTCTTTCCTGAGTTAGGGAAGTTTTCTGTTATTATTTCTTTAAATAAGTTTTCTGCCACTGTCTTTCTCATCTCTTTATGGAACCCCTCTAATGTGAATGTCATTCTGCTTAATGTTGCCCCATAGGTCCTTTAAACCATCTCTCTTTTTTTTTTTTTTTCTTTTTGCTGTTCTGTCTGGATAAGTTTTCACGGTCCTGTATTCTAGCTCACTGATCCTTTCCCCAACTTCACCTATCTGCCAGTGAACCCCTCTAGTGTATTTTTTTTTTTCCATTTCAGTTACTGTATTCGTCATCTCTTTAACTTTCATTTGGTACTTTCTTACATTTTTCTCTTTGTTAAAGTTTTCACTTTCTTCATCAGTTCTTTTCCTAAGTTCAATGAGCATCTTTATGGCTATTATTTTGAACTCTCATATAAATTGCCTCCATTTTGTTACTTTTCTTTCTCTGAGGTTTTATCTTATCTTTTATTTGGAATATATTCATCTTTCCTCATTTTTCTTAACTCTTTGTTTGTTTGTTTCTATGCATTAGGTGAAACGGCATCCTCTCCCAGTCTTGGATGAATAGTCTGTGTAAATGAACTTTTTCATTCAACCTTGCCCTAGCTGTTGATTTTCTCCTAAACTTTTGTGACTGCCTAAGCGGGCTGATTTATTCTGGATAGGTTCCAGTTGTTAAGAGTGTGCCAGGACCTGGCATTCTTACAAAGGGAGGGATCTCAGTCAGCACCTAGAGTCAGGTTGATTGGCAAAGAGACTCTCAGTCTGCAGCTTTTAACTTAATGCAAACACATTCATTCCTGTGGGTGTTCATTGGTAAATGCTGCTGGCCTCCAGACATCTCCAGTCTGGAGATGTCCCCTGGGCAACAGTTGCAAAAACTGGGGCAGCAGATAAATGTATAGGCTCCTTTCTGGGAGGTAATAGTGAGTTATAGGGAGGACAGGGAAAGCGCAGAGATAGTGTCCCCCATGCTTTGTTCCTTGAGAGCACCTCTGTAGTGTGCTTCTCACCTTCTAGGTGTGATGAACATGAAGTCTGTTCAGGCTAAAGCTCCAGGACAAGTAAATATGCCTTTTTTCACAGGAATACTATGGGTATGTTTCAGTCTACTGTTTGTGCAGTGTCCTGGAGGTGACTGCCTGCCAAGAACTATCTATGCATGTCACAGTCCCATAGGACTCAGGAACACAAACTCCCCTTGCTTCCAGTCAGGCAGTCAAGGGGAGTGCCCTGTGTGGTGTGTGCATATTTGTCAGCTTTAGAGAGGTAGCTAAAGAGTGCAGGAACTGTGCGTGCAAACAGCTTCAGCAGGCCAGTCCTCTCTGAAGCACCTGTTGACTTTAGCTGGGCATCAGGAGAGTTTATGGAATGTGTGTGCCTGCTGGCTTTGGCAGGGCTGTGGGTGAGTGCAGGAACTGTGTGTGTCTGCCAGCATTAGCAAGGTAGAGGGAAAACCCCACATAAATGTGCCCACTAACAACTCTGTCTGGGAGAGATTCCAAGCAGGCTTCTGCTCCTCCAGCAGACTTTAAGATTATCCAATGGATCTCTTTCACAAGTAGTCTAGTCAATGTTAAAACTGCTACTGGGCCCTGGGGTGAGTGGGTCTGCATTCAAACCCTTTAGGGATCTCTGTTTCCTACCGCTATTTGGGTCTCCTGGATATAAGCCCTGTTGTTTTCAAAGCTACATGTTTTGGGGTCTCATCTCTCCAGTGCAGTTGCTAAGAATTGGGATGCCTGCTGTGGGGAACAAGCTTCTCAGTCCTCAGGGAGATGCACCTGAATTATGAAATCACTCCCGATTTGGGGTGCTGTGCTAGAGGTAGACCTTTTTGTTAAGACTGCATTTCTGCTTTTCCCATTCATCTCAATACAGACATTTTATCCTTTTTTGTGGAGGAGCTGTTCAGAATATTTTCAGGTCTTTTTCAGAAGGAAGTTTTCCATATATACCTGGATATTTTGTGTGTCCATGGGAAGAGGTAAGTTCAAGAGCTTCCTATACTTCTATATTGGACAACTCTCCCGTTATTTTATGATCTTGTCAGGCTTTACTAAAAGCATATACTTGACCAAAAAAACCTATTACTAAGATATCTAGTTATTTTATTTTATTTTTTAATATTTTATTTATTTCTAGGAGGAAGAGAGAGAGAGAGAGAGAGCGTGATCAGGGGAGGGTCAGAGAGAGAGGGAGTCACAGACTCTGAAACAGGCTCCAGGCCCTGAGCTGGCAGTCAACACAGAGCCCGATGTGGGGCTCGAACCCACGAACCGCGAGATCATGACCTAAGTGAAAGTCTGATGGTTAACCGACTAAGCCACCCAGGCGCCCCATAAGATATCTAGTTATTTTAAAGGATTAATTCAGAATACAAACAGGTAAAGAGAAAAGATACCCAATAGTAAAAAAAAAAAAAAAAAAAAAGTAAGTTCATGTATATAATTCAAACACCATAATAATAACTTATCAGAAAGCAAGTGTAGTTCTCAGGTACATATTTCTACTTTCTTACCTCCAATAACAGGAAAAAAATATTAGTTTCAGGGCAAAAATGTCCCACTATTTTCAAAAATAAGTGTCCTGGTGGGATGAATTAAGGTGAAGATTAAAAACACAGTTCTAAAATGGCAAAAATTTATAGATGAGTTCAATAAATTGAGGAAGGAAACAACAGAAAAAATACTTGAGAGATTTTCAGTATCAACTTTCTGGGCTCTAGAACAAATCTGTAGTTGCTGCTTTACCCTCAGTGCTGTGATATTGTTTCCAGTGAGGATTTAAAGGGAAGATGTGGCTGTTCAGATAGTTAAAGGGCTTTGGTTGTAAAGGTTGAGGTTTGAGAAATCATGCAGTCAGCCTCTGGGACACAAGTGAGCATCTTACTAGACTATTTACAAAATTATTGAAAATGCCAATCATGAGTATTGAGATATAGTGAAGAAAGACAATGTTCTTACCTAACTTAAAAAAAAAAAAAAAAAGATCAATAAATCAAACACCCAAGAGAATTTCTTGGTATATCTCTTTTCTACTCCCATTTTTTCTGGTTACTACAACTCCCCGAATGCTCAATACCAGAATTTGGTAAAGTATAAAAATACTAGTTAAATTGACTAAGTGCAACTTAAATGACTTTGTATAGGATGCATATAAAGTTCTTAAATACTCCCTGTAGATTGACTTTCCGCTTCTTAAAATTAGTAGGCAATATCTTCCCAGGAAGATAGTGGAATAGGAGGACCCTAAGCTCACCTCATCTCATGATACAACTAAATCACACCCACATCAGCATAAATAAGCCACTCAGCTACCCAAAAGACTAGCACAACAGACTCTCCACAGCTACATGTAAATACGAGGCCTCATCTGAAAGGGTAGGAAGGGCAGAGATGTGGTCAGAGCTAAAGAGATTTATGGGAGTATCTGCAGAATAGAGGAACACCATGGGGGTGGAGAGGGGAATAAAACAGAATCTCATGCCAGGCACCCCACACAGAGAGAGCCTACACAGGGAATAAACATTTAGCTTTGAAAAACAGATGGGCTGAACTTTGTGAGTTTTTACAATTAGTAGGACTTAACCCCTGGAACACTAAAAATTAGCAGGCTCACTTCCAGTGTAATAGCCCTCCTGTCACTGTTAAGGGTCAACTTGCTTCAAGCTTACATACCCCTTTCTTGCTGACCTAAGTCACTTGATCTGTAGCAGAAGTAACAATATCATTGAAATTTTAGTAGCACTGGCCTTGTGGATTGAAGGACCATAGCAGACATATGCAAACCTTGTTCCAACCTGGCCTGCCTGGGTCTCAGAGACTGCAAACTGCTTCCCACATACACCAGCATGGACCTTGCTGACACTGCATGTACCACCACTACATTCTTCTTTGGACTTCTCTCCTCCAATATGCCATTGGCCAGAGCCCATCTAAAGTGGTGCCATAAGCCTGTCAGTGTGCAAGCAGTCCTGACAGGGGCCAGAATCACTCTGAAGTGACTCCTGCCCTGGGGACAGGGGAAGACAACCACATAGACCAGTCCAAATGCCGCCTCACTGGTGGGTGCTCTGGGGGTAGACATCTGCTCTGATAGCAGGCCCCACCCAGCAATGAACGCTTCTCAGAGGACAACACAGAAAAAGTGTCCTGCAGTACACAGAGCCCAATGTAGGGCTCGAACCCACAAACCGTGAGATCATGACCTGAGCCGAAGTCAGTGCCCCATTGCAGGTGCTGCAGTGCAGGCCTTTTTTAAAGACCAAAAATTGTTCCCATGATTTAGTGATTTTTCTCCTCACATTTCCTCTAAACTTTCCCCCTTGGAATTCCAACTAGAAAAATATTCTTACATATGGATCTATGTTGTCAAAGTTCAGTGTTTCTCTATTCCCCAGCATTTACTCGTCTAACCTGACTTGAAAAAGGACTTTTGGCTCATTATTATGTGATAATTCATTCCTTAGCAGTCCGTTCCACTCAGCCACAAACTGTTAAGTGTCTTTCCCCCTCTTTCAAAAAGGTGAGGAGTGTTACATTTACTGTTGCTTACTTTCAGCATTTTACTCTGTATGATGTTTGTTTACTTCATGTTTGTTAATTCATATTTGCATGCTCAACATTATTTTTGATCACCTCTGACCTCCTGCCTAATCTGTGTGTCATAATCTCTTTTCTGGCTAAATGAAGGGAAGAAGATGTTCTTTATGGGGATATCTTTTGATTGTGAGAGATCCCACGCTTCTCCTGATTATCTAATGGCAATCTGAGCTCTGCTTTTCCTTTCCAGCCTTGGAGCTCACAGCCACTGCTTTAGCCTACAGCTTTTGGTCAGGTTCTTAGCATAAATAAAAGAGAAAGTAGAAAGCGATAAACATAGCTTCTCCAAACAATGTTCTCTAGTTAATCATCCCGATGTACCCTTTAGAACTCCTTTCTTTTCTTCATGAACTGACTTATCTTGCAGATACCACAGAAGCTCTAAACAACCTATTTGCATGTATTGAGACCTCATTTTTCTAGTCAATTCCACTCTATCTACGTGCCACCTTTTAGGACTCTCTCAACATTTCTTGACCACTTGTGGTACTTTTCCTTATTTATTATTGCTTTAGTAATTCTCCCCCCCTGCAAGACTTTTTCACCCATTTAAAAAATATTCATCTTACTAGGAAATTAGAAATGCATGCCTTCTTTACCATTTTGTTCTGAACTCTCATTAGTCTATAATCAAATGATTCTTTGCAATTTATTCAGTTCTCCATAAACACTAGAAAATTTTGGAAAATTTTTCCTATGATTAGTAAATGTTCTGATGATGATGTGTTGGCGAGTACTGCTAAAGATTACTTTGCCCAGAAGTGCCTAGGAAATAATTTCTCTCACAACTTGCCATTGCCAGCCCGTGAGGGCAACCCTTAACAAATGATTGACTACTATGTGGGTATAAAAGTATTATAGCTCCACCATCCCATAGCTGGAGTAATATGGATACGTGTTTTTTATTTAGCACTGTTTTTAAGGTTTCCTTGCAGAATTAATTTCTAGCTGTCCATTACTGTAGGTGGTATAAGAACACACCTATTATCAAATGTCTTGTCTTCCCTGTCTCATGTCGCTTTGTTCCTGCTGGTGTTCCTTCTCCCTCTGAATAAACTACATGTACTTAAATCTTTGACTCTGTGGAAATGCAAAATAAGCAATCGCCAGGCATCAAATAGCCATTGTGTTATGAAATGTGACCAAGTAGGCTCCATCTAAGTATTATTTGATTAGAGTAGTAAACCAGATATACATATATGAAGTAATCATGCATTTTCCCTGATGTCTCATGGCTATTTAAATCTGAATAAGAAAGCAACCATACTACAAGAAGCCTTGCTATACGGCGTACAATAGAATACTCAAAGTGCATTTTATAGCATAATAGTCTGTTGAAATGGTTAGGAAATAAAGGATTCTATAATCATATTACCGTGACAAATACTACATATATTCTTTCTTAGAGATTTGCAGTTCATATGAACATATTAAAAGTAAAGAAAGTCTATAGTAAAATAAAACAAAATGAAACTATGTTTTCTTTATTTGAATTTAATAGTTCTCCAACTATTTTGACCAAATTCTTTAAAACATAATTCTGTTAATATCCAGTGAAATAAGTATTTTGTTGGACATAATCCTCATCAATAGCAATGAAAACATATGGTATGTGTATCTGTGGGAACCTAATTGATCTATCCAATTATGAAAGCTATAATCTTCATTTTATTAGACCCATAATTTTGCCGATCACACAAAACTGAGACATTAATAATTAATTATTAAATCTATGAGCTACATCAGAAAGTGTCATTACTTAAAAGTCTTTTTAAAACTTGAATTGTGGGACACCTGGGTGACTCAGTCGGTTAAGTGTCCCACTTCAGCTCAGGTCATGATCTTGCGGTTTGTGGGTTCAAGCCCTGCGTTGGGCTCTGTGCTGACAGCCAGCTCAGAGCCTGGAGCCTGTTTCAGATTTTGTATCTCCCTCTCTCTCTGACCCTCCCCTCCTCATGCGTGCTCTCTCTCTCAGAAATAAATAAAACATTAAAAAAAAGTTGAATTGTAATTGAGATAAAATCATAGACCTCCAAAATGTGTAATCTTTTTGATATTTTGCTCTAATTTCTTAAATATCACATTGGAAACATAATGTCGAGGTGACAAAAATAATGCCCATGTACACTCTATCAAATTCCGCAAATAATTTTATTGTTGGTTCAGTGGAGAAGCATCATTTGATTAAGTCAATAAATCACTATGTTAGATGACTATAGCTGTATATTTTTTTCCAAAGATTGAAAAATGGGCTTTAAGTACTCATTAACTGATACAATATAATTTCTAAATGATGACAGTTTTGAAATTTGTGTGACAACAATAAACATTTAAGTATCCCCTTTTTTGATTACATAGATATCATTGGCTTCAAAGTTCACTGTACTTTTCAGCACTGGTACATAGTTGATCTCTAATTTTATAGACTAGCTTAAATTACAGGGATTTTGAAAGTTATTAAAATACACATTTCTCACAGTGTCAATTTTGAATGAAGATGAATTTAACATCTAGTTTTTGTTTTTCTCGATAAGAAAAATGTATACTTTCCAGTATTTTCTTTGTACTTCTATCAAAGCTGTCTTCAAAATATGGTCCTGATTATTGTCACCTTCTCACTTAAAAATATTTGTTATTATTTTGGTGTCATTAAGCTACTCTCTAAATATGTTTGTGAAAATTCTACCCATTTTCAAAGAAAACCCAGTACAATTGTGTTTCCATCAAAGAAGCAGGTCTTGAATTCTAATCCACTGGCATCAATTACTTCTTTCTCCGGGTTCTTCTAGAATGCAGCTTCTCTAGGTTAAATGCTTCATTTCCCTTTTCTTTATATATTGAGATGGTAATAGCAACATCACTGGTTGTTACATGCAGTACGTAAATTGAAGTAAGTGAGGTACCAAACATAAGGTTTGGCAAATATTAACAAATTGTAACTATTAATATGCTTTATTATCATAGCACACAATCTGCTGTGTTTTAGAGTTATATGTGAACAATCATGTTTCTTTCTATTAGCATATAAACTCTTTGAGGTAAGATTTTAGCCTAAATTGATTTCAGTATCGCCCAAGGTGTTGGGTATTTCTCTGACATACGTATTTGTTTTACTTTTAATCCTTAGTAATCTAATTCAAAAATAGGCATATCAATTCATATGTAATACTTCTATCTTATAGTTATTAAAACCAATACATTTTTCCTTTTTTTTAAATTTTGTTAATGTTTATTTATTTTTTAGAGAGAGAAACAGAGCATGAACAGGGAAGGGGCAGAGAGAGTGAGAGACAGAATTTGAAACAGACTCCAGGCTCTGATCAGTCAGCACAGAGCCCTACAGGGGAGCTCAAACTCACTAACCAGGAAGTCATGACCTGAGCCAAAGTCAGAAGCTAAACCTACTGAGCCACCCGGGCGCCCCTAGAACAAATACATTTTTCAATTCACAAATTTCCTGAGCCTTTACCATGTGCTTATTTCATTGTAGGTTCTATGAGCAATAATGGAGTAGGATTGTCTATAGCAAAGTGATATTTTGAAATAGTTACTTAATGTATATTTGTATGTGTTTGTCTCCCTGTATAATAGCTTTGTCTTCCCCATTGGCAGTTACTGTTCAAACAAGACTTTTACTGTCCAGTGCAATGCTGGCCATGGTGGAATTTAACTAGAAACTCCTTGACTGGGAAAGAGGGACAGAGTCTAAGAAGAAGCACACAGAGTGGATGCTAGAATGAGTTTCTGAGATGGAATCTTCCATGAGGCCTCATTAGAGGCCCTTCCAACTGTTGATGAGGGTGGAGGAGGAATAGAACTCCAAAGCAGATTAAAACATTTTTAAGCTGTTAGAATATGTGCTTTTTTAGTCATGTAATGCAGAGGTTTTGAAGATTCCAGCATTTTTTACACTTCAGCATGGTGCAAGAGCAAATAAAATAAGCAAGGACATAAAGTTTGGATAAGCATATCATTCTGGTCTGAAACAGTTCATGGAGCTCATGGAGTTCATGAGCTAGTTCCTGCAGTATCCAGAATGGTAAGGAAGAGGAGCCAAATTTTCCTCTGCTCCCAGGAGTAGCTCAAAAGTAAGCTAAAAAAATAGCACTTTCAGGGGCACCGAAGTGGCTCAGTCAGTTAAGCATCAGACTCTTGGTTTTAGCTCAGGTCAAGATCTCATAGGTTCATGGGCTTGAGATCTACATTGGGCAGAGCTTGCTTATGATTCTCCCTCCCTCTCTGTCCCTACATGTCTCTGTCCCTACCCCTCTGGTGCATGCTCGCTCGCTCTCTCTCTCTCTCCTTCTCTCTCAAAATAACTAAGTAAATGTTAAAAAAAAAATAGAGCTTGTAAATAAGTGAGAGTGCTAGCTGGCAGATCCTGAGGGTAACATTGTTGAAATAACAAGGTGATATGGCAGAAAATAGCATGGACCTTATAATGAGGAATTCAAAGAGTCTGGCTACCTTAGTAAATGTTAGGATGGAAGATGATTATAGTCGACAGCATGGCAGAACAATAAATATTCCAAAGGATGCATGAAATGGACACATGAGAATCTAGAACCAGATAACCCTTGTCTAACACATTTAAAATTCTATATGAGCACCCCATATATACCCTTAATTACATACCACCTCAGGGAAAAGAGAAGGAAAAGTAAATCCTTTCCAAATGTAGACAATCCTGAATTGAATGAAAAAAAAAATAGTTAATTGTTTTAGAGAAATGACAAAGTCCAATTGTGTCCTATTGAGTTGAAGAGGGACTCAATAGAGAAATCACTATAAATTATAAAATTTGTCCATCTGAGTTGTGCACTGTGAAGATTGTATCTAGAACATATTCCTTGTGCCTTGAAGAGTGTCATTCAACATTTCAGATGATTTTTCTAACAATTAAAGTTTTGAAGAAATTTATAATATTGAAAAGCATTACACACACACACACACGCATGCCTACAAACACACAATCCGTAAGTAACAATACAAAATAGTATTAAATTCAGTATAAAATGAGAGATAAAGGGTTATAGTGTTTATTACTCCCAATGTGGAATGTTATTTTCATTTATTTTTAGTTTTAATTTTCAAATATATCTTGTATATATTTAAGGTCTACAAAATAATTTGACATATATATATATATAGTGAAATGACTACTACTATCTAGCCAATTAATATATCATCTCTTCACATAGTTACTATATAATTTGCATGTGATGAGAACACCTGAAATCTACTTTCAGCGGATTTCCAGTATGTGATACAGTATGATTAAATATAGTCACCATTGCTGTACATTAAATCTCTCGACTTACTTAATTAATCTGCATAACTGCAATTTTGTGCATTTTGATCAACATCTCCCTATTTTCCCCACCTCCTTGCTCTTGGTAACTTATTTTTAATGGAACATAGAATTTTTCCAGCTTCTCTAAGATATAATTGACATATAACATTGTGTAAATATATGGTGTACAGTGTGATGATTTTATATATGTATATATATATATATATATATATATATATATATATATATACTGCAAAATGATTACCACAGTAAGGTTAATTACTATATCCATCACCTCATATAGTTATCTACTCACTTAGTAATTTTCAAGTATACATTATAGTGTTACTATTACCCATAGTCATCATGTTGTACATTAGATCCCCAGAACTTAAACTCATCTTGTAACTGAAAGTTTGTACTCTTTGAATATCTTCATTCATTTCTCTAACCCCTCTACCCTGGCAGCTACCAACCTACTCTCTTTCTGTGATTTTGATTTTTTAGATTTCACATATGATATCATACAGTATTTGTCTTTGACCTATGTCACTCAGCATAATTCCCTCAAGGTTCATCCATGTGGTTGCAAATAGTTTACATATTACCTTATTTAATGACTGAATAATATTTCATTGTATAGGTACTCCACATCTTCCTTATCCTTTCACCTTTGGATGGGCATCTAGGTGGTTTCCATGTCTTGGCTATGATAAGTAGGCTCCAGGGAACATGGGGTACAGATATCTCTTGAAGATAGTGATTGATTTCTTTCAGATATATATTCAGAAGTAGGATGGCTGGATCATATTATAGTTCTACCTTTAATTTTTTGAGAGGCCTCCATACTGTTTTCCATAGTAGCTATACCCATTTATAACCCCACCAATGACGTTCAAATGTTCCCTTATCACTATATCCTTGTCAAAATGTTTAATCTCATTTCATTTTTTAAATGTTTATTTATTTTTGAGAGAGGCAGAGACAGAGCACAAGTGGAGGAGGAGCAGAGAGAGAGAGAGAGAGAGAGAGAGAGAGAGAGAGAAACACAGGATCTGAAGCAGGCTCCAGGCTCTGAACTGTCAGCACAGAGCCTGATGTAGAGCTTGAACTCACAGACTGTGTGTCATGACCTGAGCCAAAGCCCGACACTTAGCCAGGTGCCCCAATCTCTTGTCATTTTAATAGTAACCTTTCTAGCAGATGTACAATGATACATCATTGTAGGTTGATTTGAATTTCCCTGATGATTAGTGATGTTGAACACCTTTTCATGTATCAGTTGGTCATGTGTACAAGTCTTTGGAATGACATTTATTCAGTTCCTCTGCCCATTTTTAATAGAATATTTTTGTATGACTTTATTTTATTCTTATACTGTCCAGTTAAACTTTATAGGGCTAATTTCTCATACATCCTGTCTTAGTCAATTTAGCCTACCATAACAAAATATCATGGATTAGATAGCGTAAACATCATATATTCACTTAGCACAGTTCCAAAGACAGTGAATTCCAAGAGTAAGATGCCAGCACACTCAGTGTCTGGTGAAAGCCTTCTTCTTGACTTGCAGAAGGCCTCCTTGCTGTGTCTTCATATGGCAGAGAGAGAACCAACTCTGGCCTCTTCCAATAAGGATACCAATCCTATTATGGGGACCCCGTCCTCATAAAATCTTTTAAATCAAAGTACTCATCAAAGGCTCCACTCCTAATGCCACCACATTGGGTCAGTGTTTCAGATTTGTTGTTGTTGTTGTTGTTGTTGTTAAGTTGTATGAGTTCTTTATGTATTTTAGATACATATATTATCTGACACATTGTTAACAAGTATTTTCTCCCATTCTGTCGATTGCCTTTTCATTTTGCGGATTTTTCCTAATTTCTATGTGGCAGCTTTTCAGTTTGATATAGTCCCACTTGTTTATCTTTGCTTTTAATACTCGTGCTTTTGGTGCAATATCTAAAAAAGTCATTGTCAAGACCAGTATTAAGGAGCTTTTTTTCCCTATGTTTTCATCTAGCAATTTGAAGAATTCATGTCTTACATTTAAGTCTTTAATTTATTTTGAGTTAATATTTTGGGTAGTATAAAACAAAATTTATTCTTTGCACATTAGTATCTCATTTTCCCATTACCATTTTTTTTTTTTTGAAGAGACTCTCCTTTCCCCATTGAGTATTCCAGGCTCCTTTATCAAATAGTAGTTGACCATATGTGTATAGGTTTATTTCTGGTCTCTTGTTTCTGTTTCATTGGTTTGTGTTTCTGTTTTTATGCTGGTACCATGCTATTTTGCATACCACAGCTTTGAAGTTTAGTTTGAAATCAGGGAGTGTGATGCCTCAAGTTTTGTTCTTCTTTCTCAAAGTAGAATTCTTTCTATTTTAGGAGGGGGAGTCATGATTCCATGGAAGATAATTATTTCTGTTAGTCATTGTATGAAAATTTTAGTCAAATAAAATATTTTATTCATCATTTTGTCTAGTCTAATCATTTCAGAGATTACAAAACAAAATTCATTTATTTAAAGCATGTTTTTGAGATTTTCCTATGTGACAGGCAGTCACAATGACAGCTTATTCCATTGAAGAAAAACAGAAAAACAATAAAGCAAATTCATTCACTGTATAGATGTGGAATGCTGATAATGCTAAAAGACAATTAAGTCAGAAGTTCGGAGGTAAGAGTGAGATAAGGATGGTCTTTTAAATAGTGTGGAAGAAGAAAGAAGGGCCTCTTACTATGTGAGAAAGAAACTTGCTAGTAAAATATTAGCAAGAATATAAAATTCTAATGACTAAGGTGAGAAATGTGACTAAGGTGCTACTTTTATCCTTGAGGAAATGAAGAAAAGTGATAAATGATGGTGAGAATGGTATGATTTATAATGCTGTGAATCATTTACTCTGACTTACTGTAGACCAAATAATTAAAATACATACTGCTGTTGTGCAGGATTGGACATCTCTGAATCTTTAGAAGAAGATTATTTGATATTAAAAATAATAAGAGATACTATTGATGTTATTTTACTCAGTATTTCAGCTAATTGTATAGATGTGATGTCTCTCATACAAATAATAATGATGATGATATGTTTATTTTCAAGTTTATTTATTTATTTTGAGAGAAAGAGATAGCAGGGGAGGGTCATAGAGAGAGAGAGAATTCCAAGTAGGCTCTGTAAGGTCAGCATCAGCTTGAAGTCTGATATGGTCTCAAATTCATGAACATGACCTGAGCCAAAATCAAGAGTTGGATATTTAACCAACTGAGCCACCCAGGTGCCTCATGATGATGATATGTTTAATATACACACAGAGACCCATTCTAAAAGTATGGAAAGATTATAAAATGGCCAACAGACACATGAAACGATGCTCAGCATCCCTCATCATCAGGGAAATACACATCAAAACCACACTGAGACACCACCTCACGCTGGTCAGAGTGGGTCAAATTAACAAATCAGGAGACTCTAGATGCTGGCTAGGATGTGGAGAAATGGGCACCCTCCTCCACTGTTGGTGGGAATGCAAACTGGTTCAGCCACTCTGGAAAACAGTGTGGAGGTTCCTCAAAACATTAACAATAGAACTCCCCTATGACCCAGCAGTAACGCTGCTAGGAATTTACCCAAGGGATCCAGGAGTGCTGATGCATAGGGGCACCTGTACCCCAATGTTCATAGCAGCACTCTCAACAATAGCCAAATCATGGAAAGAACCTAAGTGTCCATCAATGGACACTTGAATGGATCAAGAAGATGTGGTTTATTTATACATTGGAATACTACATGGCAATGAGAAAGAATAAAATCTGGCCACGCGTAGTAACATGGATGGAACTCGAGGGTGTTATGCTGAGTGAAATAAGTCAGACAGAGAAGGATAAATACCATATGTGTGCACATATAGGTGGATTAGGGGAAAGTTAATGGAGGACGAAGAAGGAGAAGAAGGGGGAAAATAGTTGGGGAGAGGGAGGGAGGCAAACCATGAGAGACTCTTGAATGCTGAGAACAAACTGAGGGCTGAGGCAGGATGGGGGAGATGGGAAGGGAGGTGATGGGCATGGAGGAGGGCACTTGTGGGGATGAACACTGGGTGTTATATGGAAACCAACTTGACAATAAACTATTAAAAATAAAAATAATAAAATAAAATAAAATAAATTTAAAAGAGTTTTAAAAAGAAAGATTATAAAATGTAAACAAATTGCTTTTATTAGAAAAAGAAATAAAAAGACAAGGAAAGGCCTTTTAAATAGATTCCAATATAAGCGAGACCTACATAGGGTGTGACAGAGTGAGCCATGGAAAAGATGTAGTCACAAGTGCAAAGTCCTGAGATGGGAACTTTCCTTGGGACGTTACAAAATAAATGTTAAGTTACATGTTTAAACGCCAAATTCTAGTTAGAAGCAGAGACAAATCATGAAAATAGTCTCTAGATTCCCAGTGTAGTGTTCTTTTCTCCATAGGCTAATCACCCTAATCACTGTGCTTAGTATTGGTAGAGTATTAATGTGCAATTGCCCAGAGGCAATTAGAGGTCTAGTCATAGCCCTTTACATTTAGAAAATGTTACCGTAACTTAATGAAGAAACTGGTAGAATGGGGGAGCTCTCCTTGACACATAATTATCCTTTTAGAGTATCTAAACTCTAGAAATTTCTATCTCTAGGAATTGGTAAAAAGTTTCACAATCTAAATAATTTCTATCCAGTCTTGGAAACTGCATTCCATTTTTTGTTTGTTTGTTTGTGTGTTTTTGCAACACCATGATGACAGAATGATGTGGTAATCACCTAAACATAACTCTTTTGTTTGTTGGAACTAAGAAATTTACATGAAAAGTACATGCAGTTTAATATAATAATTTGGCAGATTTATTCCATTTTTTCCTTTATTTAAAATATTGTAGGGGCACCTGGGTGGCTAATTCTGTTAAGTGTCCAACTCTTGATTCAACTCGGGTCATGATTTCACAGTGTGAGGTGGGGTCCCACCTCAGGACTCCTATGTAGGATGTGGAGCCTGCTTAAGATCTCTGCCCTTCCCTGGTTCATGCGTGCTCTCTCTGTCTCTGTCTCTTGATATATATCAAACAAATATATATTGTATAGTTTTGGGACATCTGGGTGGCTCAGTCAGTGAAGCAAAGGAGTTTGGCTTGGCTCATGATCTTAGGGTTCATGAATTTGGGCCCTGCACCGAGCTCCATGCTAACAGTGTGGAACTTGTTTGGGATTCGCTCTCCCCATCTCTCTGCCCATCCCTGGCTTATTTTTTCCCCTCTCTCCCTCTATCTCACTCTCAGATAAATAAAATGTAACATATATTTATTAATTTAATTTATTTAATTTAAATTTAACTTAATATATATAATTTATATATAAATTTAAATTTAATTTAATATATAATTTATATATATTAATTTAAATTTAATTTAATATATAATTTATATATATAAATTTAAATTTAATTTAATATATATAATAGTTTTGACATTAAAAGGTGTTAAGACACTCTGTACTCACCCAATGTCTAAAATGAAAAAAGATTTTTAAAAATAACTAATGTTGGTGAGGATGTGAAGCTACCAGAACTCCATACACTGCTGGTGAGCACACCCCAGTGACTCAAATATTCTCCCTCTATGCCTAACAGTGTGTATATAGTCACCAAAAGAAATGTGAAAGGATGTTCATGGAAGCACTACTCGTAGTAGCCCCAAAGTGGAAATTACCCAGGCGAATGGATAACTGAATTTTGTTATCTCTGGGCAACAGAAAACACACAGCAATAGTTGCAAATGACATATCAGATAAAGGGTTAATATCCAGAATATATAAGGAACTCACCAAACTACACGCCTGAAACACAAACAACCCAATGAAGAAATGGGCAGAAGATATGAACAGACACTTCTCCAAAGAGGACATCCAGATGGCCAACAGACACATGAAACGATGCTCAGCATCCCTCCTCATCAGGGAAATACAAATCAAAACCACACTGAGATACCACCTCACGCCAGTCAGAGTGGCTAAAATGTGTAAATCAGAGAACTCCAGATGCTGGCGAGGATGTGGAGAAACAGGCACCCTCCTACACTGTTGGTGGGAATGTAAACTGGTACAGCCCCTCTGGAAAACAGTGTGGAAGTTCCTCAGGAAACTAACAATAGAACTCCCCTATGACCCAGCAATAGCACTGCTAGGAATTTACCCAAGGGATCCAGAAATACTGAGGCATAGGAGCACATGGACCCCAATGTTCATAGCAGCACTCTCCACAATAGCTAAAACATGGAAAGAGCCTAAGTGTCCATCAACAGATGAATGGATCAAGAAGATGTGGTTTATCTATACCATGGAATACTACATGGCAATGAGAAACCATGAAATCTGGCCATGTGTAGCAACGTGGATGGACCTTGAGGGTGTTATGCGGAGCGAAATAAGTCAGGCAGAGAAGGACAAATATCATATGTGTGCACGTATAGGAGGATTAGGAGGAACTTGATGGAGGACCAAGGGGGATAAGAAGGGGGGAAATGGTGGGGGAAAGGGAGAAAGGCAAACCATGAGAGACTCTTGAATGCTGACAAAAACTGAGGACTGATGGATGTGGGGGGGAGGGGGTGATGGGCATAGAGGAGGACACTTGTGGGGATGAGCACTGGGTGTTATGTGGAAACTAATTTGACAATAAACTATTTGTAAAAAAAAAAAAAAAAAGAAAGAAAAAAGAAAACACACAGCAATGGAAAACCTTACAATGCCAAACAATGTAGATAAGCCTCCTTTCATCCCCACCACACTCCCTGGAAACCCCCCATGCTGTATTTTCTATGTATCACTTATCATCCTCCAACCTCTATTCATTAAATATATTTATGATCACTTTCCCCCACTGAAGTATGAGCATTATAAGGGCAGGATATATTTTTATATTTCATTCACTTCTCTGCCTCAGGATATAAAAGAGGAAACTCTCAATAAATACTTAAATGAATGAATACTGTTTTCTTATTTCTAAAGAATCTACATACAAAAGAGCAGGAACTGTCTGGATTAATTTATATACAGTTTAATAACAGATAGCACTCATCTATGGGTTTACATGTCAGAAAATAGTGGTGAGTGCTTAAGAAGAACTTCTTGGCTGCTGGTAATATTCTGTTTCTTAATCCAGAGGTTCACATCATGATTGTTCCATTTGTAAAAATAAGTCAGGAATATACTTATTAGCAGTAGATGTATAAGTCATGCATGTTTTTCAAAACAAAAAAGGAATATAAAAACATTGTAACAATAATCCAATAATTACCATATACCAGCCAACTAACTTAAGACATGCAACATTATTACAATGCAGAAGAAAGCCCCTGTGCTTTTCTTTCTGAAATATCACCCATTCTTTCCTCACCTCTCCTCCCAGGGATTATGGGTGTGATGTTAAGCCATTCCCCCAGATTCAAAGGCAAGTTTTATCTCTACTAGTTCTGTGACTTTAGTAATCGGTTTTATGCCTCCGTTTCAACTATAAAATGCAAGAAACAACAGTTTTTAATTTATAGTTAGGAGTAAAGATTGAAAGTTTGAATACATACAGAGCACTTAGACTACCCTTACATGAAATAAGCAATAAAAGCTCTATTACTAACCTGAAGTTGGTGTTTTTCATTTTTCATTCTGATGAATGCCTTTTCCTTTCATCTGTAGGTGTGTATTGGTAAAGCTATGCACACACAGAAACCTATGAATGTTATTGTTTAGACAGCTTAAAATTTAATATAATTGGGAAAAATTAAAACTTTATATAAATAGTATCACAGCATGGATTCTTCTGCAACTTTAAAAAATGTTACATTTGTGTTATTTCACTCTAATTTAAAAATTATAAGGGGCGCCCGGGTGGCTTAGTCGGTTAAGCGTCCGACTTTCGCTTAGGTCATGATCTCGCGGTTCTGGGTTCGAGCCCCACGTCGGGCTCTGTGCTGACTGCCAGCTCAGAGCCTGGAGCCTGTTTCAGAGTCTGTGTCTCCCTCTCTCTCTGACCCTCCCCTGCTCTGCTCTCTCTCTCTCTCCTAGAAATAAATATATATATATATATATATATATATATATATATATATATATATATTTAAAAATAAAAATAAAATAAAAATAAAAATTATAAGTTTTATGAAGGTACATATCTAGGATTGAAATTATTGGAATTGTGTCTACTGATACAAAGTAGTTGTCTCAATTTATATTCCAGAAAACAGTTTGTAAGATTTCTTATTATTTCACATCTTTGCCTAAACTTGATATTGTGAGACTATTAAATTTTGCCATTTTAACAGGTGTGAAATAGTATCTCTGTATACTTTTAATTTGCATATCTCTGATATTAGAGATTGACAGTATTTTTTAAGTGTATGGCTTTTTTCTTTACCTTGTTCTGTGAATTGCTTATTCAACTTTATTGCCCTTGTCCCATTTGTTTATGTATTTTTTGTTTCTAGAAATTCTTCAATATTTGGTGTACTAATTCTTTGTGGGTCATAATATATTGAAAATCTCTTCATCAAGTCTGCAGTTTTTATTTTCAATACCTTAAGGTGCCTTTTCACATTCTTTATATATAAATGTAAATACATGCACACACACACATACACACACACACTTTTCTGTTTTGGTTAAGAAATTCTTCAAAAAATCTTGGGTGGCTGGGATGTCTCGGTCAGTTGAGGGTCTGACTTCGGCTCAGGTCATTATCTTACAGTTGGAGAGTCTGAGCTCCGTGTCAGGCTCTGTGCTGACAGCTCAGAACCTGGAGCCTGCTTCATATTCTGTGTCTCCCCCTCTCTCTACCCCTCCCTCATTTGCTCTGTGTCTCTCTGTGTGTCTCAAAAATAAAAAATAAATCTTAAAAAAAGAGAGATCCCTCAAAAAATCTTTTTATTCCTTGAGGTGAACAATAAATTCTTCATCATTAATTACCAAACATTTAAAATTCCACTTTTCATGATTCATTCTTAATATATCTGGAATTGAGTTTTGTTTATAGCATGAGGTAGGAAATCAGTTACAGTTTTTTCATGAAAAAAAAAAACAACTGTTTTAGCATTCTTTACTGGATAACTATCTTTTCTTTAGTCATTTGCAGCAGCTACTTTGTCAAATATCAGGTTTCCACGGATGTATGAACTTATATCTATGCTATTATTTTATAAAGGGCTTTTTAAGTTTTTAAAAAGTTTGTTTATTTTCAAAGAGAGAGAGAGAGAGAGAGCCCGAGCAGGGAGTGGAAGAGAGAGAATCCCAAGCCGGTTTCCCTCTGTCGGCTTACAGCTGGATGCGGGGCTTGAACTCACAAACTGTTAGATCATGACCTGAGCTGAAACAGTCAGATGTTAACGAACTGAGGTACTCCAGGTGCCCCATAATGGGCATTTTGAAGAAATGTAATTGATTAACATTAAAAAATTGTAAATATGATTCTTAAGAACATCAAAGTTCAAATTAGGTTTTGGGGGGGGAAGGTATTGTAGAGATGTGTGTGTGTGTGTGTGTGTGTGTATATATATATTCCTAGGGTTAACACTAATAACAAGTGAGTGATGGCTTTTCTATGTAACCTCTTGTTTCCAACCAGTAGCAATCTTACACGAAAGCTGAACCCTTAAATCCATGTTTCATAAAGAGGGTATATCAATGTCTATTATCAGAAGGATCATATTTGGAAAAAAAAAAAAAACATGTGTTAGAAAGCCAAAGATAATTTACAAACCAGGAACTTTGCATTTAAGAAATTATAAACCATTAAAATAATGTAAATGGATATTAAATACACATTAATTACTTCCAAATCCTAGGGGGAAAAAGTCAGATCTGTAACACTGCCATTTGCATTGAAATAATATTTTGTTCAAATTATTAAAACACAAAATGAACTTCAGATGACATGAAGGATTCTGAAACCTCCACCTTAAATATATTTATTGTATATTTATTCTTGAATTTTAATTAATTTAATATAATTAATTTTCACTTATCCCTTGTGCAAAAGATATTGGGTGTTTGTGCATCTGACAGATTTTTTAAAATGATAAATATTTACACTATGTAGTTAATCAAGATGTTAAAATGTCATTGTTATCTAAATTATGGGTAATATTCACTGATTATGATAAAATCTGTGTTCACTAAAAAGTAAACAAATAAAATTAGAAATGGAAGGTGCATATCTGAAAGCAGTATGCATAAAAAGCTGACAGAAGGCACAGATGGTAGTATGTTAAGTGTTCTTCCTAATTGCAAGGAAACCTTTCCTCTTGGGCAAACCACTTTGAAGCTTGTTTAAATGTCTTTCATGTGAAGTAGCTTGGGACAACAGAATTCTATTGTCAATTGCCCTAATCTCTAGAGAATTAAAAGGTTATCTGATTGGGCGATGCCAAAAATTTAAGAATAATTCCCTTACAACTTGGCTGTATGCCTAATGTCAGTGTCCTGAGGATGAATTAATGCAAAGTCCTTATTAGAAAGATGCCATCTAAACGTAGCTCTGTTGGGAAATATTACATGCTTGCATGGATAGCATGGTGTTTTGTCACCTTTACTGAAGAAAGAAAAACCCTGAAATTCAACTGATCCTAAGAAAAAGAACACTCAATGTTAGCTGCTCGTTTGTTTTTACCATTTCCTTCCAAATTCATCTTTATGAATTTGGGAGTAGTCAGGAAAGGTAAACAATGAAACTATTTACATTTCCCTTAAAACTGCACAGGCAGAGTCTTATTACACCAGCTAAAATGTTTACAACAGGATTTTCTACAATTTGATACCATTTTTTCTTCTTGGTTTGATTCACCCTTCCAATAATTAGTGTAAATAGTTACACTGAAGGCAAGTGAATTCCTGTTAATTTAAGTATAATTAAACCTGTATATTAAATTTATTTTTAAAAACCAATGTGCTAAAAATGCAATTCACAAGCATACTAACAACTTCATATATATAATTGATATTGATGTCAAAGAATGGATAGTTTCCCAGTAAATCCAAGGATAAACAGGCATTAGCAGATTGACTTACATACGAGAAATTGTTGGTTAACGATTTAGAGAAGAAAATGTGAAGGAATGTGAACTATAAAAATTTATAAAGGAAACAAAAGATTATTTTTCATAAACCTTCGAAAGCTGGGTATGAAAGAGTTATTTGTATACCCATGTTCACTACAGCAGTATTCACAATTGCCAACAGGCAGAAGCAACCTGAATGTCCACTCACGGATGAATAGATAAATACAATGTGGTATACACATAAGATGAAATATTATTCGGCCTTAAAAATGAAGGAAATCTTGTCATATGTCACAAAATGGATGAAACTTGAACATTTTATGCTAAGTGAAATAAACCAGTCACGGAAAGACAAGACTGCATGATGACCCTTATTTGATCCATCTAAAATTTTCAAAGTCATGGGAGCAGAAAATAATAGAACTGTGGTTGCCAGAGCCTGCGGGGAAAGAGAGACAGCAGCTTTTCATTTGCTGGGCACAGTGTCTTAGTCACGGAGGATGGGAGAGGTTTGAGACTCTGTTGCAACAATCACGTGGATATGGTTGGCATTATTGCACTGTACACTTGGAAACTGTTGGGGAAGTAAATTTTTTATGTTTCTTTGCCACAATAAAAAAAATAAAGTAAAATAAAATAATATATACATGTGTTAGGCACAGACTATGGCTACTGGATATCTCTGTGGTGTGGGTTGTGACCAGGGTACTTGCAGTGATTTATATTGTTGCTTTTTTCTTCACACATTTCTGGACATTTAGATATTTTTAGACAGAGATTTTCTTTAGAATAAAAAAAATTCAGACAAATATTATAATTCAGTGCAAAACGGTTCTTGTGTAGATAAAAACAAAGCTAAAGCATTTGCAGATAACTAGCTAGCAACCTTTTCTTTGATTCCAAATAGCTAAATGGATACACTTTGCTCTTGCCATTTAACGAAAATTCTAAAGGAAGATGAACTGTGTCCTAATACAACAAGATAAAAAAAGTGTTGTTGAATCAATTGTTTTAAAAAGCAATATTAAGGAAATACTCTTATCAGAACTAAGCTGGAGATGAAAAGGAAATAATTAAGTTGGGACTTCCCCCAAGAATATTAATGCAGAACGTGAAGTTCAACTGTGTGGGTGCTGAAGCATTAGATGCTGGCTGCTTTAGTCTACGTGCTATTTCAAGTGAGCAGATGTAATTATTTAATGCTAATTTTTAATCTTAATACTATAGCATAGGAAATTGTTAAGAGTGGGGGGGGGGATCCTGGAGTTACTTAGGAACTAGCTCAAAGAGAAATTCTTTTTTTTTTTAACTTTTTTTAAACGTTTTATTGACTTCTGAGAGAGAGAGACAGCGTGAACAAGGGAGGGTCACAGGGAAAGAGGGAGACACAAAATCTGAAGCAGGCTCCAGGCTCTGAGCTAGCTGACAGCACAGAGCGTGACGCGGGGCTCAAACCCACAAACCGTGAGATCATGACCTGAGCTGAAGTTGTACTCTTAACTGACTGAGCCACCCAGGCGCCCCTGTTGTTGGAAATATTAACACTTACCTCATGGGGTCTTGGCGGAATTAAAAGAGATCTTGTATGTAAAAAATATTTTACAATAATCACACAAAATTCTCCAAGAACTTTTGCTGTCAGGTCGACACGAACTCAACAGGCCTTCCTGAGGCAACAATTAAATTTAACAGTTTCGTGAAAACAATATACTTTTAAGTTAATTAATAAAAACAAAGTTAAGTTAATTAATAAAAACAAAATCCAAAAGGTATAAATTAGTATTAGATTAATATGTCAAAAGTTAGTGGAAAATACTTAGGAACTTTAAAACTGTTTCTGAATGTATTTCGTCATTTTACATGCAGATTTTTGCATGTTGATTGTATCCATTGGCATACAAATGATCCCAAAGGAAAAGAAGTGAATAAAACTCATAAACTGCTATTCTTTTCTAAGGTACATTCTTTAAATAGGGACCGAGAGTCCTGGAATTGCTATATGATCATGCTTTTGTTGGGAACAGATTGGACTAATAAATAAGAATCATTCTTTTAAATAGTTTGCTGGACCCTTTCTTGAAAAATAAGCTGCACACCTACACGGAGTGAAAATAATTGACATTTGGAAATTATTTCCACTGTTTAGGGATCCAGCACCTTTTAGATCTGGTAGAATGTCCAAGGAGACTTGTGTCTTTTTGTATCTCAGTTAAGGTAAAGAAAATGTCACTGCATTTAATCATGGACCCACAATTTCTACCTCAGAAAAAAGTTTAAAAAAAAAGTTGAGTACTCCCACCCTTCAGTGAAGTATTTTCTGTGTTTTCTCTACAGAAAGTTGTCTATGGGCCAGAACATTTCATCACTGACACCTGGTCCTTTAGTGAGGTAAGCAGCTCTGGGGATCAAAATTGATGTGACTTAAATATCCTCACCTTCACACAGGGACATTTAGTGGAGTATAGACAATACTTGGATATTGCTTTTCATGGATTAGATTCAGGATAAAGACTGTATCTTTAACTGGTCTTGGCATCCTGAAATGTCAACCTTTTCATGATTAAAGAGAATCAGAGTATGGGCTGGTACAAAGAGAGAGAAGAAAAAAAAAATCTCCAAGTCTTGAAAATATTCACTTTTTTATACTGGTGCAAAAAGAGAAGTCAGAATGGATGAAACCCTAAGTCCCAGCAGACTTGATTTCAATAGGTTGTGGAGCTCACTTTACTGCTGTGTCAGACAAAGAAGAAACGATCTAGTAGCTATAAAAGAAAATAAACAGGTTGTAAGGTTTTAATATCAGAATAAAATAAGAAAATAGTATGGTTAGTGTGAAATGAAAATATAGGGAGCTGTTGGCTTTAAAAGGCTATATCTTGGGGCTCCTGGGTGTCTCATTCATTTAAACGACCAACTATGGCTCGGGTCACCATCTCATGACAGGTTAGTTCGAGCCCCAGGTCAGGTTCTGTGCTGATAGCTCAGAGCCTGCAGCCTACTTTGGATTCTGTGTCTCCCTCTCTCTCTCTACTGCTCCCCTGCTTGTGTTCTCTTCCTCTCTCTCTCCCTCTCTCTCTCTCCCTCAAAAATAAACTTTATTTTTTTTAAAAGGGGGGCTTCCTTGCAAGCACTCATATGACTTACATTTTTTCTGGCCAAACAAGTGTTCATATGAAATAATGTGCACATAACATCATCCCTTCACTAGATTTGCTCAAATGAAATAGACCTCTTGTATATAGTTTTCTAGGGTTGCTGTAACAAAATATCACAGACCTAATGGCTTAAACAGACATTTTTGTCTCTGACAGTTCTGGAGGCTAGAAGTCTTGAGATGAGGATGCAGCAGGGCTGTTTTCATCTGAAGACTGTGAGGAAGAATCTGTTCCATGTTTCTTCCCTCACCTCTGGTGCTGTTCTCTTAGTGTTTGGTGTCCCTATGCTTGTAGAAGCATCACCCAGATCTCTGTCTTCATCTTCATGTGTGTTCTTCCCTATGCGTTTGTCTCTGCATTCAAATTTCCCCTTTTTATAAGGGCTTATGGAGTGAGCTCTAATGACCTCGTTTTAACATGATTACCTTTGTAAAGGTCCTACCTCCAAATAAGGTTGCATACTGAGGTATCGGCCAATAGGACTCCAATATATCTTTTTGTGGGAGGGGAAGACAATTCAACCCAGAACACCTTGAGACCTAGCTAGTGCTATTTCTAGGAGGAATTGAAAATCAGTATGGTCCAGGACATCCAGTCATTGTCAGAGAGCATAGATAGTTTTAGAACTGAATAAGAGAGAATTGAACAATTTAAAGGCATTGGCAAGGCCGCATTGGAAATTAATCCTCTATCAAGGGCTTTATTCCATAATACCAAAGGAAAAACTCCTTCAGTGTTAAGGTTGGATAAGGCTCTGAAATTGGATTGTGAAACAATCTGAACTGAAGTTTTGTTACATGTGATTGGGATTTTAGGGATGTCTGGGCCCTTTACATTATTACAGGATCTTTATATCAAACTTTATTTCAGAAGGTTAAAATAAGGTGTTGAACTACTGTCTGAGAAGTATACAGTCTAGACATTTGAGATTTGGGGGTACTTATCATAAGCTAGGGATGTAGAATCTTTTCCCTCTCCTTTTGTCTTAAAAAAGGTCTGCCACACACTGAGCATCTTATGAGTCAAAAAGGACTAACAACCTTTTTAAAATTATTTGTTTTCTTGCTAAATAACTCAAGGAAGCCAGCTGTAAAGTATTTCCACTAGATAAATGATGAAAAACTGAGCATCTAAATAAACAGATAAATTAAAAACAGATATAGCCAATTGCAGTAGCAGAGTCTTTAAATGGATGTATGACTTCATGATAAGTTTTTTTTAATTGAATTATAATTGACATACATTATATTAGTTTCAGATATACAACATGATTTAATATTTACATATATTGTGAAATGATCACCACAATAAAGCTAGTTAATATCCATCACCATACACGGTTACAGAATTTTTTTCTTGTGATAAGAACTTTTACAATCTACTCTCTTAGCAACATCCAATATATAATACAATATTATTTACTATAGTCACCATGCTATACATTACATTCCCATGCCTTATTTATTTTATAACTGGAGGTTTGTACCTTTTGACTCTCTCATCCATTTGGCCCACTCCCGTCTTTCCCGCCTCTGGCACCCATCAGTCTGTTCTCTGTATCTATTAGTTTGTTTGTTTTTTAGATTCCACATATAAGTGAGATCCTACAGTATGATCTCTTTTTCTGACTTCTTTCACTCAACATAATGCCCCCTAGGTCCATCCATGTTGTTGCAAATGGCAGATTTCCTCTACTTTTCAGGGCTGAATAATATTGCACTGTATATACATATGACATTTTCTTTATCCATTTATCCATTGATGGGCACTTGGGTTGTTTCCTATCTTGGGTATTGTGAATATGCTACAACGAACACAGGGCACAAATATCTTTTCAAATTAGTGTTTTTATTTTCTTTGGATAAATAGCCAGAAGTGGAATTGCTGGATTATACAACAGTGATGTTGAGGATCTTTTCATGTGTCTATTGATGATCTGTATATCTTCTTTAGAAAAATGTCTGTTCAGGACCTCTGCCCATTGTTTAGCTAGATTGTTTTTTCTGCTACTGAATTGTATGAATTCTGTATATATTTTGGATATTAACCCCTTATCAGATACATGAATTGCAATTATCTTATCCCATTCAGTGTGTTGCCTTTTCATTTTGCTGATGGTTTCCTTTGCTGTGCAGAACTTTTTAGTTTGACGTAGTCCCACTTTTTTATTTTAGCCTTTGTTGCCTTTGCTTTTGGTATCAAATAGAAAAGAATTATTGCCAAGACTGATGTGGAAGAGCTTACTGCCTATTTTTCATCTAGGAGTTTTATGATTTCAGGTATTACATTCAAGTCTTTAATTCATTTTTAAATTTTTTAACGTTTTATTTATTTCTAAGAGAGAGAGGCAGCATGAGAAGGGGAGGGTCAGAGAGTGAGGCAGATACAGAATCTGAAGCAGGCTCCAGGCTCTGAGCTGGCTGTCAGCACAGAGCCCGACGTGGGGCTCAAACCCATGAACAGTGAGATCATGACCTGAGCCGAAGTTGGCCGCGCAACCGACTGAGCCACCCAGGCGCCCCTTTAATTCATTTTTAGTTAGTTTTTATGTATGAGCTAAGAGAGTAGTCCCAGTTCATTCTTTAGAATGTAGCTGTCCAGTGTTCCCAACACTATTTATTGAAGACTCTCTTTCCTCCATTGTATAGTCTTGCCTTCTTTGTTATAAATTAGTTGACCATATAAGCATGGGTTTGTTTCTTGGCTTTTGATTCAGTTCCGTTGTTGTACCTCCATATTGAGGTACATTCCCGTTATACCCACTTAATTGAGTTTTTAGTAAATAGATGTTGAATTTTGTCAAATGCTTTATCTGTATCTGTTGAAATGATCATATGATTTTTATCCTTCATTTTATTAATTTGGTATATCACATTATGGATTTGTAGATGTTGAACCACCTTTGCATCCATGGAATAAATCAAGCTTGGATATGTTGTATGATTCTTTTTATGCATTGTTGAATTTAGTTGCTAATATTTTGTTGGGAAACTGCATCTTTTCTCATCAGTTATATTGGCCAATAATTTTCTTTTTTTCCCCTTGTGGTGTCATGGTGATTCTTTTTCAAGTAGGCTCCATACCCAACATTGAGCATGACCCTGGGATCATGATTTGCATACTTTAGGAGCACCTGTGTGGCTCAGTTGGGTAAGCATCCAACTTTGGCTCAGGTCATGATTTCACAGTTCATGGGTTCAAGACCTATGTCGAGCTCTGGGCTGACAGCTCAGAGCCTGGAGCCTGCTTCAGATTCTGTATCTCCCTCTCCCCCGCCCCCACTCATACTCTGTCTCTCTTTTCTTTAAAAAAATAAATGTTAATTTTCTTAAAAAAAAAAAAAAAAGAATTGCATACTGACTGAGCCAGCCATCCAACCCTGTGAAGATTTTTAAGAGAGACAAGATATCCTGGAAAACATGAAGCAAGTTTAGTATATTGATGACATCTCAGTTATCATTTCTAGTGAGCATGTACTACAAGTTCCCTATATTCTATAAGTTCCTATATTCCATAATGTATTCCGCCAAGTGAGGGTTACATCCCACACAAATTCAAGACTCAGTCACTTTGGTGGACTTGAGGGATTCACTAGTCTATGGCATACTAGAGCTTATCCTCTAAGGAAAAGGTTAAGTTGAATTTCCCACGTCACCACTAAGGAAAGATTTCATGCTTGCTGGGCTTATTTAGATTTTAGAGGCAGCATATATCACATTTGGGAATACTGCCCTGATTTATTTTGAATGATCTGGAATTCTATAAATTTTCAGTGGGATCCAGTGAAAGAGAGGACTCTGCTTCAGGTACTGGATCTGATTGTAAACTGTCAGATTGGATCATACCTGCTACATGAGCCGTATGATCCAGTGGACCCAATAATGCCAAATTTATATGGAATATATATGTTTCTTTGATAACATATATCAGAGAGACGTGGTACATTTCTAGAATAACTCTATCCCTTCTTTTGCAGAGAATGAATCTCTGTTTGAAAAATTGCCTATAGGAAAGATAGAGTAACTGAACAGAGAACACCAAATCACTAAGCAATCTTGTCTATACATCCAAAGGTGACTGTTCTCTGCTTTACAAAATACACATCAAACTAGTCTCCCATGGTCCAAATCTAGCTTTTCACTTGTTGATGAAAACAAATGTTATTAGAACTCAGCCACACACATTCAGTTACATATTGTCTATGGCTGCTTTCACTGTACACCACCAATTGGGTAATTGCTACAGAAATCTTATGTCCCACAGAGTCTATATTTAGTCTCTGACTCTTTATAGAAAATAATAGCTGATTCCAGTACTAAGGCATAAGGTCAGGCACTGTAATCAAGATCCGTTATAATGTGGGGTTTCACATTCTGGACTTGGATTAAGAAAAATAAGAATACCCATGAACAAGTAGTCAAAACTCCCATGGCCCCTACCTTTACTCTGCTGATGCTTCTTCTTCAACCAACACCTATTGTTTTGAAAACAGGTAGGTTAGGTGGGTCATTTAACCATTTGTTGGAGAATAAATTACTTTAGCTTGGTTCACAGAATATGAATGTTTCAGGGGAGTGGGTACATGACAAGTTGATTTTTTTTGTCTCACATAAATTTCAACCAGATAACATCTACCACAATAAAAGTTAGTAAAAACTAGGTGAACAGTGTGATTCATCCTACTTCCCTTCACCCTTCCTTCGCACAGTGGGTACTAGTCATGAAAGCAAAGGTAAAGGCTTTGCATTAGTCCTAAAGTATGAGCTTCCTCTTAGCATAGCTGATATAGTTTCTACTGCTGCTGAGAGCCCAATCTGTGGGCAACAAATATTTTTTACTGGGTCTTTGATAAGATAAACTATTCCTCAAGGAGATCAGTTGGATACTCGGTGGTAGGTAGATTATAGATCTCATGCTCCTTGGAGGCATCATTTGTTAATTTTTATCCAAGTTCATACATAATCCAGAAATGGATTTGGCTTTCTGCCTGAATGTTTGTACCAGCATCACAATGTGACAGTGTATGTAATTTCTTGTTTTTTGATATGGTACACTATTCAACATTATGTTGGACAAAAGGAGACAAAAAAGGTGCACGAATAGTCTCATGACAATAAGATTTACAAGTTGTACTGTGTGTTTATCACCCAGGTACAGCTGATATGATATAATATCTCATAGAATAGTGACTTTTTTGTGGTCCAGTTGAAGTCACCAACCCAGAGACAACAATTTGGATTTTTGAGTGCTTTCCTTCAGGCCATGGTGTATGCATTGAACTCATGCTGATAAATGATGACGTGGCATCAGTAGTTTGAATAAATATGTTTAGGAACCAAGGAGTGAAAGTTAGAGTGTTCACAATCAACATAACCTTTAATACTTACCTGAAGAATTTGTGCTTCTCATATTCACATACTCAAGCTATGCTGAGCTAGAGACTTGGATTTCTGGGGGCAAGGGATATTTCATTCAGGGGATTTAGTGAGCATTATTTTGTACTTGAACCTATGATTAACTCTTGACCTTTAGAGGATTTTAATTTTTTATTTATTTCAGAGAGATGAGCATGCAAGCTAGGGAGAGGGGCAGAGGGAGAGAAAGAATGTTAAGCAGGCTCCATGATTATTACAGAGCCTGATGCAAGGCTATATCTCATGACCCTGGAATTGTGACCTGAGCCTAAAGGAAGAGGTGGACACTCAACTGACTGAGCCACCCAGGTGCCCCCAGAGTTTTTGTTTTTGTTTTTCTGTTTGTTTGTTTGTTTGTTTGTTTGTTTGTTTGTTTATAAAACCACAGATGCAAGAAAGGATGTACTATACTGGCCAAGGTAATTGAAGTTGATAACAATAAGGACCAAAGTCTGCTAATGCACAATGGAGATAAATAGTATTATATCTGAAATCTTGGGATTCACTGAAGCATCTCTTAGTTAAGGTGTCCTTCTGCCATATCAAATGGCCTGCACCTATATAGCTTCCATCACACATTTCGTCTGGATTTTATAAGCCAACGTTTCCTTTCCCTTTGTCCTTCATAGTCATATTTATTAAGTAAATGCACTGCTTTCATCAAGTTTATTTTCTTATGGAAATCTTGAACTCTTGAAGTGTTAGCAGCATTTAACACTGTTTACTAATCCCTTCTTATTAAAACATTCTTTATTGGGTTTCCCTGGTATCCAAATCTTCTGGATTATTTTTCCTTGTTTTTGCCCAGTACCCAGCACAAAACAAGCATGCTATAAAATATTAAATAAATGAATAGATTATGCCATGTGGTTATGTTTTTAAACTTTTTAATGTTTTATTTATTTCTGAGAGAGAGAAAGAGAGAGAGAGCCAGCATGAGCAGGGGAGGATCAGAGAGAGAGGGAGACACAGAATCTGAAACAGGCTCCAGGCTCTGAGCTAGCTGTCAGCACAGAGCCTGACACGGGGCTCGAACCCACGAACCATGAGATCATGACCTGAGCCGAAGTCTGACGGTCAACCAGCTGAGCCACCCAGGTGCCCCACCTTGTGGTTATTAATGATGTAATCATTTACATGTTTTTATTTCATAGTTTTTTTTTTTGCTCCGCATAAAGTATTATTCATCTAGGGGAGGAGTTAAGATGATGGAGAAATAGGGGGATCCTAGTCTTTTCTCATCCCTCAAACACAACTGTATTGAGGTCAGAGCACTTGGAATACCCAGGGAATCGATCTCTGGAGTAGTAGAAGGATCTCCACAGTTGGAGAGAGACAGTCTGGTGGGTGCAAGGTGCATTTAAGTGAATTGTGGGAGAGAAAAATGGTAGTGCCATAGACAGGAAGGAACACTTTCTATGGAGAGACAAAAGGGAGAGAAAGAGAGAGAAGTTGAAAAAATGAGTTCATATAAGAGGAAAACTCCTCTAGACCATAGACTGGGGAGCAAGAAGTGTCAGAGGCCGCGCCGGCTCCGACAGGTCCAGGGGTCCCTGAAGGATGGACGGTGTCAGTGAAAGAGAATGAGAGAGCCCCGAGATTCTTTCTGATCACCAGGCAGGCATCTCTGTCCTGTTGGTTTTGGTGTCTTTATTTATAGGTCAAATGTTAACATGGCATCAGGAAATGGAATTTTTACAATGGATAGCTCTTTGTGATAAGGTGTTGTTGGAAAATGTACAGAAACAGGTGTTACAGAAGTCTTCTTGCAGAACTGCCCCAATTATAGTGAGGTTGAGTAACTAAGAAAATAACAAGGTGTTCACATTTTAATAACGCTAAGATTAAGTCATAGGTTTGTAGATACTCTTATCCATCCTCATCACAGCTGCCAGGGTAAGGGAAGGTGTTTGTGGAAAGTAAGCCTTAGGGAAGGGGCTGCTCTACACCATCAGTTAGCAAAGGTGTATGTACTAACTTATCTTCTGTCCTTCTCTCTAAGTTAGGCTCTTTGTCTCCGGGCAAGACTTGATTTTCCAGTTATATGCTTTATTACACCAGAGAGCCAACCATACTTTTAAAGAGTTTAGCTCATTTCCAATACATAGAATAGTCTCTTCAAGGGGATTTACCTTTGTGTCTAGTTTTATGATTTCTTGATAGCTAGGGCATGAGAGACATTTTTGGTTAGTTGATTTACATGTTGAGCTGTATGAACCTCTTGGACTAACACAATGGTAGAAACAGAATTGTACATGTAAAGGTCAATCTTTTATGACTAGGGGTCATTAGCCTGTTCATAGCTCAGGGGGAAATATGGAGGGGAATGACCTTCTGGAGACACGATGTCTGTTCCCATAATCAAAAGAAGTTCCCACAATACGTTCCTTCACAAGGTGCAATCATCCTACCAGGGCCGGAATAAGGGGGCAAGTCACTCCCGATATTGATCAACAAGGTACCTTAGGGGTCGGTGCTCAAGCAGAAATAATTGAGTGGGGGTGGATATCAG
Source organism: Proteles cristata cristata (assembly GCA_017311185.1). Classification (NCBI taxonomy): domain Eukaryota; kingdom Metazoa; phylum Chordata; class Mammalia; order Carnivora; family Hyaenidae; genus Proteles; species Proteles cristata. The sequence continues at coordinate 83,253 of JAESUZ010002075.1, read as the reverse complement.
TCGTCATCTGATTGGCAAGAGACCGTGCAGACTTGCTTTAACCTCACCAGGAGTTTTCTCGACTAGTGGGCTCAGAATGGCTCCTAACAAAGAAGTACTGAATGTCACAGATGTGTTTTTTTTTGCAAATAGCATTTGGAGCTTAAACTCTGAGGTTTTGGAAATGTACCACTTTCTCTAGAGCAGAGCTGTGGCACATGCTCCTGGAGAGGAAGAAGCTGGTTCCAGCATGCATAGTATGGTGTCGGAATCTCTGGAGTGCACTGGGAGAGAAATTTCCCTTCCTGGAGTGCTTTTGAAGGAGGGTTAATTGTCTCTCCAAGGATAAAAGCCCTGCAGGCACCAACAAAAGGCCTTTCATCAGCAGGGAAAGAGATGCTCCCAGAGGGAATATAACTTTTGGTGCTTTGAGCAGTGCCACACCATAGATTGTGCACACTCTGCGGGCGCGGGACTGTTCTTCAGGACAAGGGACTTCAGACACAGGGTGGAGAGGCTCTACTCTAGAGGAGGGCGCCAGATCCATGTGGTACCCAGTCCTTTAAGACTTCAAGTTTTGAATTGCAGCCATGTGTCAAAGAAAAAACACAGGAGAGCTATGGTGCAAGGGGAGCTGGCTACCCTTGCTATTCTGTGACGGCTGCCTGAACAGCAGGGTGGTTAAGATACCTAGTCCAGGGGCGAGACATTGAGGTGTTGCCATTTCCCCGCAACACCAACACTGTGGGAGAACAACACAGCAGTCCCCAGTGGAGGTGGGACCCACTTAAACCAAATCCAGCCCCACTGTGCCTGGCAACTGCTTATTTAGTGGGAAAACATGGACGCTGAGCCAACACAGCTCACCATGATCAAGTGGAATTTATTTCTGGGCTGCAGGGCTGGTTCAATACTTTCAAATCAATCAACATGACACAGCACATTAATAGAAGAAAGGATAAGAACCATATGGTCCTCTTAATAGATGCAGAAAAAAACATTTGACTCAATACAGCATCTTGTTTTAATAAAAACCCTCAAGAAAGTAGGGATAGAAGGAACATACCTCAGCATCATAAAAGCTATATATAAAAGATTCACAGCTAATACCATCCTCAGTGGGGGAAAAACTGAGGGTTTTCCCCCTGAGGACAGGAACATGACAGGGAAATCCACTCTCACCACTGTTGTTCAACATAGTGCTAGAAATCATAGCCTCAGCAATCAGAAAACAAAAAGAAATGAAAGGCCTAAAAATGGGCAAGAAAGAAGGCAAATTTTCACTCTTAGCAAAAGACACGATACTCTACGTGAAAAACCCAAAAGACTCCACCAAAAAACTGCTAGAACTGTTACATAAATTCAGCAAAGTCACAGTATATAAAATCAACATACAGATATTGGCTGCATTTCTATATGCGAATAATGAAGCAGCAGAAAGAGAAATCAAGAAACTGATCCCATTTACAACTGCACTGAAAACCATAAAATACCTAGGAATAAAGCTAACCAAAGACGTGAAAGATCTATATAGTGAAAACTACACAAAACTTATGAAAAAAATTTGAAGACACAAAGAAATAGAAAAACATTCCATGCTCATGAATTGGAAGAACAAATATTTTTAAAATGTTAATACTACGCAAAGCCATCTACACATTCAGTGCAATCCCTATCACAATACTAACAGCATTCTTCACAGAGCTAAAACAAACAATTCTAAAATTTCTTTGGAAACAGAAAAGACCCTGAAGAGTCAAAGCAATCCTGAAAAAGAAAAACAAAAACAAACAAACAAACAAATAAATAAATAAATAAATAAAACAAGCAAACAAGCAAAACCCCAAAACTGAAGACATCACAGTTCCAGACTTCAAACTGTATTACAAAGCTGTAATCATCAAAACAGTATGGTAGACACACACACACACACACACACACACACACACACACATCACTGGAACAGAATAGAGAACCCAGAAATGGACACACAAATATATGGCCAACTAGTCTCCAATAAAGCAGGAAAGAATATCCAATGAAAAAGACAGTCTCTTCATCAAATGGAGCTGGGAAAACTGGACAGTGACTCAACACTCAAAAAACAAATAACCCAGTGAAAAAATTGGCAGAAGACAGGAATAAACACTTTTCCAAAGACATCCAAGTGGCTAATAGACACATGAATAGGATGTTCAGTGTTATTCATCATCAAGGCAATACAGGTCAAAACCACAATGAGATACCACCTCACACCTGTCAGAATGACTAGAATTAATACCTCAGGAAACAACAGATGTTGGTGGGATGAGGAGAATGGGGAACCCTCTTTCACTGCTAGTGGGAATGCAAACTGGTACAGCCACTCTGGAGAGCAGTATTGAGGTTTCTCAAAAAAATTAAAATTAGATGGGGTACTGGTTCAGTCGTTTAAGAGTCCGACTCTTGGTTTCAGCTCATGTCATGATCTCACAGTGTGTGAGTTCGAGCCTCACATCAGGCTCTGTGCTGACAGTGCAGAGCCTTCCTTTGGTTCTCTTTTTCCATCTCTCTCAGCCTCTCCCCTGCTCACTCATTCTCTCTCTCTCAGAATAAATAAACTTGAATAGAATAAAATATGAGCTACTCTATGACCTAGCAATAGTACCACTAGGTATTTATCCAAAGGATACAGAAATACTGAATTGAAGGAGCACACACACCCCAATGTTTATACCAGCACTATCATCAATAGCCAAATTATGGAAAGATCTCAAATGTCCATCGAATGATGAATGGATAAAGAAGTTGTGGAATATTGGAATATTATCCATTCATATGGAATATTCCTTGCTGACCAAAAAGAATGAAATCTTGCCATTTGCAACAACATGGCTTAAACTTTAAACTATAGTATATTATGCCAACTGAAATAAGTCGGTCAGAGAAAGACAAATATCACATGATTTAATTCATATGTGGAATTTAAGAAACAAAATAGATGAACATAAGGGAAGAGAAGGAAAAATAAGATAAAAACAGAGGTGGGGGGCATAAGAGACTCTTAAATGCAGAGAACAAACTGAGGGTTGATGAAAGGAGGTGGGTGAGGGATGGCTAAAAGGGTGATGGACATTAAGGACGACACTTGTTGGGATAAGCTCTGGGGGTTATATGTAAGTGATGAATCACTGAGTTCTACTCCTGAAACCCATACTGCACTGTATGTTAACTCATTTGAATTTAGGTAGATAAATTTTTTTACAAAGATAAAAAAGACATTATTCATCTAACTATATTCTCATTAGAATCCTTATGTATAGAATGTAAAAGAATGCAAATGATTCCATGGGGATATCTAAAAGATGTATAGATGCATATATCGAGTAACAAGAATTTATTTGTATCAATTTTTTTTAGCTAGGTCACCAGCCCATATATTTCTACATGATCTAATACTTCTGAGATCTGTTGAAATTAGTGGGACATTCATCCTGGATTTTTTAACTTTCTAAGCTGTAGACTTATCCCTGTAATTGTAATTAGTCATAAAGAAAGTAACATTTGAATGGGATACAACAAACAGAATGCATCATTTTAACAGTCTGTATATACATGGAAAAAATATACATTTAAGTACAATTTATAATCTCACAGATAACCTCTTTTCATTCTTTCAAACACAGAATTTTATCTTCTGGAGAAAATTCTATAAACCCCACAGAGATTATAAATTGAGTACAATGAACTGAATTTTCTGAGAAACTGTTAAGATCCTTTCATGTTAATAGCAAAGCAGCAACTGAAAATGGCTCTCCACCAGCACAGACTGTGGTGTTCCACTTCTCCTCTGTTCTACAAACAATACATTAACAACCATTTGCTATAAAAGACCTAAACATATTTTTAAAACAATGGCCTGGAAACTTTGGAAGGAACACCATGGGAAGCCTCTAAGGCTACCATTAGCGGTGAGATAATAGGCTACCAGCATCCCACAGCAACAAAAATCAGCCCAGCATGTAACTTATGGTCTAATTTGATCATAGAAATGGAAGAGCATGCATTTCTGAGCCAGATCCCAGAAAATGAAGCATTTATGGAAATACCATATTGATTCTGAGAGAAATTTGTGATTTTACAAGATCCGTCTTTTCAGGTTAAAGATACTCAACGCTTATCAAATAACTAACTATAGCATTAAACTAATGGTCATTTACTTCAGCTAATGGTTTTGTTAATAAATTCAGATGACTTGTGATTAAGCCTCGAGAAGCTACAGGGATGCACCTTATCCAAGGATTGACCTAAAAGCAAATAAAATTAAATACCATAAACACCAATTTCTGGCAGGCGTGTCATTTCAGTTATTAGCATAGACAAAGAACCAAGAGACCTTCAAAGAAGAATGAATCCAAGTCCAGAAAATATGACCTCTAAGAACTTTATAATGACTTTCTTCCAAAATGTTTGTCTTGGTCTAATGTAGTCAGGACAGTAAGTCAAAATCTGTTCAAACGTTCTTCTCATAGATTTTCTGTCCTTTTGAATCTATATTCTGTAATTTAGAAGCAAAAATCTTTCCAAGTCACTATACAGTTTGAATTTGCTTATCTCTATAATGTAAATCTAGATACTTTTCTAATACACAAAACACTTGTTTTACCAACAGATAGGGGTGAGATTAGTCAAGGTCTTATAAGACAATTTAACAATTCTTGTGTTTATCCTAAGGATGATGGAGTTAATAATAATAATAATAATAATAATAATTATAATAATAATAATTATAACAATATTTACAAAGTATTTTGTGCCAAGCATTATGCTGAGTTATATGGATTGCCCTGTTTAACTTTTACAACCTTATAAAATAGTTACAATTATTAGTCTGTTTTACAGATGAGAAAAGAAGGAGGCATTAATATTAAATAACTTGCATATGGTCAGATAACCAGTGAGTGGTCAAGTGCAGTTTGAATCTGAGCCATTTGAATCTACAATCCACAGTCTTTTTTTAAGTATTTATTATTATTATTATTATTATTATTATTATCATCATCATCATCATTATCACTATCATTATTATTATGAGAGACACGCTCGAGCAGGCTTCATGATGTCAGCTCAGAGCCCAATGCAGGCCTTAGTCCCACAAGCTTTTGAGATCATGATCTGAGCCAAAATAAAGAGTCAGACACTTACCTGACTAAGCCACCCAGTTTCCCCCACAATCCACACTCTTAACAACTTTATTAAACATTCTTAATACAGTTTGTTATATACAGAATATTCCACCAAAAAACCCCACAAACTTGTAAAAAAATCTGCACTAGAATCTATCTCTTCAAAATATCTCTTGTCTTAAGGGGCACCTGGGTGGCTCAATTGGTTAGGCATCCCACTTCCCCATCATGGTCTCAAAGTTCACAGATTCAAGCCCTGGATCAGGATCTGTGCTGACACCTCAGAGCCTGGAGCCTGCTTGAGATTCTCTGTGACCCCCTCTGCCCCTTCCTCACTTGCACTCTGTCTTTCCCGAAAATAAATATTAAGAAAATAAACAAAATGTCCACTGTCTTTGAATCAAATTATAAAGCTCTCCATATGAAAGTCTCAACAGATATTTAATTAATAAGTTATCCTGGGTGCGCCTGAATGTCTCAGTCATTTAAGCACCTGACTCCTGATCTCATCTCAGGTCATGATCTCACAGTTCCTGAGTTCAAGCCCCATATTGGGTTTTGTGCTGACAATACAGAGCTTACTTCTGATTCTCTCTCTCCTTCTCTCTACCCCTCCCCCACTCATGCACTCTCTTTCTCTCAAAAATAATTAGATAAACTTTAACGATGTGAATTAATAAATTATTCTGGATTCATATGGGAGAATAAATAGGTACAAAAAGTTGCTTTTATTTTGAAAAATATCAAGGATGAAGAAGGTGTTTCCTTTAAAGAAACAAAATACATTTTAAAGCTAAAATATTATAATATTGTGTAAGGGCCAAAGGAATTTATAGCAATATAAATAAAATACAGTGAAGAAATATCTTACCTGGGTGAGATTTAAAATGCATATTTATATGCATACACTATATACAGTAAGATAAAACTGCTTTTACAAAGAGAGGGAATTCAGGTAAATGAAATGAAAATGAAACTGAGTAAATGAATCTAGTACATGAAAATACACTTGGGTTAAATGAAATGATCTATACGAACATAGGTGACCATAGCAATCAATTTCAGAAAATTCAGAATAGAGGGCAAGAAGCAAGCATAAATCAAATGATTCTCCCTACTGTCTTTGTATATATTATTTCCAGACCAGCTTTTTTAAAAAATTGAGGTATAATAGACATATGATGTTATATTAATTTCAGGTATATGATTTGATTCATTGTTTATATACATTGCAAAGTCATCACCACAATAAGTCTAGTTAACATCCTTCACCACACATAGTTGCAGAATGTTTTCCTTGTAATGAGAACTTTTAAGACTGACTCTCTTAGCAACTTTCAAATATGCAATGCAGTATTATTAACTGTAGTTGCCATTCTGCACATTATATCTGCATGACTTACTTATTTTATAATAGACTAGCTGATTTTGAAAGGCCTTTAATTTATTTTGAAATGATTATTCTCATAGAAAAGAATCATGTAGCATTTTATCTTTAAAAAGCAAAAGGCAGAGAGTAGACAAATAGAATGGGTAACCGAAATAGATTACTTCTTTTGATGGGATTGTTTTAGGATAGTCTATTCTGGGTAATTCGATTGGTTTCCTGCTCCACCCCAGAATTTACCACTGCACCCTTTAAATTCCGTTGCACACTGTGAACCTCCAGGAAAAGTTAGAGCAAGACTATTAGGTCATAACTGTGTGTAGTGTGAGAGTGGTGTTTAAACTCTGTTCCTCAGCATTTGAAGGTGAAGAGCCTAAATAATGCCATTTTAAAATTAAGACCCCCATTAAAAGCAACCTCGGGAAGCACATAGCAGCAGTCTGTAGAAACAAAACAAAACAAAAACCTGCAGATTGTTCAAGGCTGAAACCCCTCCCCAATTAGCCAATGAGAGGAGAATAGTAACATTCCTGCGGACTGAGACAGGGGTTGCTCCCCCGCGCCTAACTCACCTCATAATTGGTCATTTTCAAAGGAGTCTCAGAGGGCCATGATTGGAGCTCCGCCAAAAGTAACGGACACCTCACAGGTACGAATGGTCGAAGCTGTTGCCAGGGTGTTATACAAATGTGATTGGTGTACAACATATGCACTGTAACACCCCCATTCCTTACCCCTTAAAAACCCTGCTCGCTATTGTTCGGGGCTCCCCCCTGCTGCTGCTGCTGTGTCAGTAGGCGGGTGAGACCCTGCTCGAGCTTGTAATAAAGACCCCTTTGTTCTTGCATCGGTATTGGCTTCTGAGGTCACTGGGGACTCGTGATTCGGGCACAACACTATGAAAACTTAGACTGAGATTGTACGTTAAATTTCTATTACCCTGTAAGAAATCACTCTGTAACACCTAAGACATTCATTAAAACTCTCATAGTTCTGGTTGTGGTTGGTCAGTGGTGTTTTGTAGGAAAGAACAGGAGTAATAACAAGACTAGATCCAAATGGGGCATTGATAAATCGTAGGTGTTTCCAGTTAATTAAAATACAATGTTGGGAACATTGACTCTTGATGGGCTATTTGGAATCAAAGCCCAGCTTTTTCCTTGTTAATTATGTGACTTCAAGGAAATTACTCAACCCCAATGTGCTCAATATCCTCATCTGTATAATGGGGGTGATAATAGGGCTATTGTGACTGTTGTATAAGTTAATTGACACATAGGATTTGGGGAGTGCATGTCACATAGAAAGCACCTATTGAGAGATAGCTATTACCATTAGTGCTAGAACCAGGAGCAATGAAGAGGAAAGACAGCAGAGAAAGAGTGAAGAGAGAAATGACTGAAGAGTAGACCTGATGAGACACTGTTTTCCCAAAATACCCTGGAGGAAGGTGGTCTTGAAAAGTCAGGAATAAGGAAGCAACACATGCCGTAGTACAACCTAGGCTGTGTGTTTGGAACATTACCTTCTTTTCTCCATGGACACAAAGGAAACTCTTTCTTTGCGTTCTGCTGCAGGCTGGATTCCCTGGAAGCAGATCTTGAGACTGTGTTGGGAGTCTGTGATATTTATGAATGATCAACAAATGTGGAAAAAAAAAATCAGGGAGAAGCAGGATTGGGCAGTAGAGGAATTCTGAGTGGTGATTGTTCCATGGGAGTTTGTCATAATCCCCACATAGCACTGTTTTCCAGCACCAGCACCGATACCTCCAATATAATAGGGTGTACCATGTTGTACAACAGACAGAGCCTTTTACATCACAACCTGGCCCTACTGCAGTACTTTTTCATACTCTAGGGTCTTCTCAAAACTTGTGACACACAGTGAAATGGCTAGAGCAGTCTCTATAGTGTTGGAATATGCTGCCTCAGAACCTAAAGATGCTCACCAGTGTGGCATCTCCTTCTGTGTAAAACATATTGATTTTTCTTTTGCTTTGGAGGGCATATCCAAGCATGTCCCTAAAAGTTTGAGGGATGTAAAACTGAAACTTCATCGACTTTATCTCTCACCCTCTTGAGAGCATGCATATCGCCAAGACTTTTTGGAGGCTAGCTACTTTTTGCTCATCTAGACATTAGTCGAATATCATAGTGGATGAATGTGATGTTCTGCAGGATGTCTGGATAGTCCGGCTCTCTTGGTACTATATCATGACAGATGACAAATGAGTTAACATAATCCTAGAGAAAAACTATGAATGCTTTTGTTCTTTCAATATGAATGCAAACTAATAGAAAGATAATGCATTCGCCATATCACTGCCTGCAAACCACATACCTGAGGCTGGGATGATCCACTCTCCCATCGCGGCTGTCATGGAGTCTACTACTGTAGAGCCAAAAATTAAGTCCTCCATTAAAAGAAACCTCGGGCTGCACATAGCCCCAGGCCTAAATAAACTTAACCAGCTTTTCCACTTCTGAGCAAATGCCTGCGCTGCGGGAAGCTAACACCTAACCAGCTCTCTCTGCTTCTGTAACAAAGCTTAAGGCTTGCTTCCCCGCCGCCGGATTGCCCAAGGGACTAGCCCCCTGGGGGCAGCCACTCCCAAAAGGCCAGCAGCCACCCCCCACCTTGCTGAGAGAAGGGCCTGGAGAGAGAGATGTTAACCTGTTAGTCGCCAAACAAGACTTAAAACTCGCTCTATGATAGACTGAATTCAAAGGTATCCCAAATGTTGTAATTAGATCCAGCCAAACCTGATGGCGGGAACCAATCAGATATGGTATATGTTCACATTTGAATGTTAACCAATGGCAAACTTGTAACCATGGAAATCTGTCCCTCCCCATGACTTGTTTACTTCTGTCTATAAAAAGGCTGCAGAGGCTTTGTTCAGGGCCGCTCAGCGTCACCGGCAACGAGTGACTGCGCGGAGGACCGGGTTCGAACCTGCAAATAAACAACCCTTGCCGCTTGGCTTTGACTCTGGTCTCTGGTGGTCTGTTTTTGGGGTTCTCTCGAATTCTGGGCGTTTCACTACTTGGTTGAATTTGCAGTAGTCTGCTGTCATCATCCAGGATCCATGCAGTTTCTGCAGGGGTCAGACTCATAAGTTAAATGGAGATGTTATGGAGACAACCACTCTGAATATTTTGTGTCTTGACAAGTGACATTAAATTCTGCCGTACACTGCCCAGGATGCAAAATCTTTTTGATTTAGCGTGTTGGGTGATGCAGACCCATTTCAGAGGCTTCTGCTTAACTTCCCCCACAATGTTAGCTCTTACTCCTACAGGTCAAACACCCAATGTGGGGGTTATGCTAACTCCCAAGTATATCAATGACATTTATACATTCAGGTACAGGGAAGGGACCACTGGGTGGATTCATGTGCCCAGTGTACCCACTGGTAAGCCAAACCTGAGGCAGGACTCTATCACCTGTTCCCCACGTGCGTCTCCCTCTCATGGAAAAGGGGTGCATAATGATACACATGGCCTCTTTGGTATCATTGTCAATTTCCTTGAAGTGTGTGGGTATTTTTCTTTCTGTAGTGTAACTGAGTGAATGAGTATAAGTAGTTTGGGAGGGAAAACTAGTATAACCATTACTGTTTATCCCTTTCCAAGGTATTGGAGAGTTTTTTTGTTTTTTTTGTTTTTTCTTTCTCCTGGAGATCATGACTCATTTCAGTCAGTGTGTTTCAAGTCTCAAAACGAGCATGGCTGGGAGGTAGGCAATGGATCTTAATGTTTTATTTATTTTAATGGCACAAACTGAGTAATACTTTAGTTGGCTACACATATATATTTGCCCCCAGGTACCCATACTCTGTTAACCATCATGGAGTTCAGTCACACCTCCTTGGCTGTCACTCCTACCATGCTAACGTATGATAATCACATCCATCTGGCTTCTGGCAGTTATGTACCTCCTCCTGACTTTATTCCCCTCACTCCTGTCTATTTCTGTCCCCAAAAAGTGACAACACATGTAAATATAAGATGATAATGGAAAAAGAGAATTAGAAAAGTGGTATCCAGGAGGTATCTAAGGAGTTTCAAAAGGATATAGGGATGTAGATAATTTTAAGCCAAGAAATTTCAACTACCATTCTATCCTGAAACTGATTTGTGTCAGTGAGAATGTGTTGCAGGGTCAAGACATCATCTTGACTCCTTATTGCCTCTTCAGTTGTTCTCTCTCTCTCTCTCTCTCTCTCTCTCTCTCACTCATTCTCTCTCACCCTCTCTTACTATACAAGAGAACTACTTCCTTTTCACTTATCATATTAAGGTTGTCTACTCGCATAAATACTTATAGTTTTAACAATGGAACAATTTACAAATATCACTGTTAACTTTAAGAGAATTAATACCATTAATGACTAGGTATCAAATTGTTTTGCAGTTCAGGTGATTTTCAATTCTTCGCTTTCAACAAAACTGAAGATGGTTTAGTTTCCAAATAACTGAGAAAGCGTACAAATATTTGAGTGATATTGGTATGACATAACTCGATTATCATCTATTTATGTCTATAAAGAAGTTTAGTCAGCACTGACATGTGTAAAATGAGAAATAGAAATAAAATTGATATTATATTTTGACTTATACTAGCAATAGCTAATATCCATCTACAGATACATAAACCAATTCAGGAAGTAAAAAGCCTAACTCATTCAAATCATTTACAAATACACTCCTGAAACGGCTTTATACTTTGGGTTGATTGATTTTTTTCTTAAAATTTATAAAATATTAATGTTGCTTTGATTGATTATTTACCACTAATATTTATAACTGGTAAGAAAACAGAAGGAGATTTATCAGTTAGAGCTTTATGGTGACAGAACATTTGTAAAAATAATGTCAAATTAGATCCATGTTTTATTTAAAAAAAACTATATTATTATGACCAATAAAAGACTTTCAAATATAAAATATCTCCTATTATGCTAAGATTATGTGGCAGAAGTTCAATGTTAGTATGATTCCAGATAGAAGAATAATACAAAACTTCTGATTGTGAAATAAGAGCTTTGTGGATGCATTATTTTTCACAACGGTGTTGTATCAGATCATTATGGTATTTGGATGATATGACATATTTTAAAAGACAAATGTAATTGGCTTATTTTAAAATATCAATGTATAGGGACGCCTGGATGGCTCAGTCGGTTGGGCGTCCAACTTCATCTCAGGTCATGACCTCACAGTTTGTGGATTCAACCCCCAAATCGGGCTCTGTGCTAATGGCTTGGAACCTGGAAACTATTTCAGATTCTGTGTCTCCCTCTCTCTCTGGCCCTCCACTGCTCATGGTGTCTCTCTCTCTCTCTCTCAGAAATAAATAAAACATTAAAAAACTTTTAAGAAAATAAAATATCAATGTATGTGTTATAGCAGAAATGATATATTTTGCAACTACTTAAACTTAGGTTAAAAAAATATCACATTATAAATGTGCAATGAATAAAAAGTTTTTTCAAACCCCTTTAGGGAGAATGAGCAAGAGGTTTGAAGACCACTGAAACAGAGGGGCCAGGCCATGAAAGAAAAAAAATGTGTTTACATCTATGTTCTCTTTATTGGAAGTTGTTGAAGAGCCATTAAAACACTTCAGCATATTCAGCTTGCATATCTTCTGTTTTGCATAATAGAATTCATTGTTTGTATCCAATTTCAGTCTATGTTCACCTCAGTGTAGAAACAGAGATGTTTCTTTATTGTTAGCTTTTATACACAGTTCAGTATGGCAGATAAAACTAAACAGTGTACAAATTATAAAACTTGAAATACAGTGGACATACTAAAACTTCCTGGAATATTTTTAAATGTAGATATCTTTTATTTATACATAGAGAGAAAACAAACAAATAGAAGTATTAATGTACTTTTTAAAATGTTCATGTAACTTAATGGAGGACCATGGAGGAGGAGAAGGGGAAAAATAGTGGGGGAGAGGGAGGGAGGCAAACCATGAGAGACACTTGAATGCCGAGAACAAACTGAGGGCTGATGGGAATGGGGAGAGGGGAAAGGGGTGATGGGCACGGAGGAGGGCACTTGTGGGGGTGAGCACTGGGTGTTATATGGAAACCAACTTGACAAAAACTATTTAAAAAAATAACAATAAAATGTTCATGTATAAAGTAGCATGTGCTATGCTGCTTATATGCATCTCTGTGAATCTGTGTGCATGTGTGTGTGTGTGTGTGTGTGTGTGTGTGTGTGTACAGTTGCCTGCCTACAATGTTGTATATTTTAGGTATCTAATATAAAAGAACAAAAACTAGAAATCTGTTTTATGATTTATATATTTTTTTCAGTTTTTCATATGCGTTTTTAAGATTTATACTCAAAACTGAATGCAGTGTTCCAAAACTTTTTTGGTTTTTTTTAATTTTTTAATGCTTTTATTTATTTTTTGAGAGACAGAGAGAGACTGCAAGTGGGGGAGGGGCAGAGAGAGAGGAAGACAGAATCTGAAGCGGTCTCCAACCCACAAACCCACAAACCGCGAGATCATGACCTGAGCCGAAGTCTACTACTAACCAACTGAGCCACCAAGGTACCCCTTCAATTTTTTTTTTTAAATTAAACATCACAATAGAATTTACTGTTTTTCAAGTTAGTTTTTAAAAGGCTATGTGCTCATGTGAAAGAGACTGATATATCTTTCTCATTTCTGTCTTCTCTTCACTGCCAGTTTCCCTCTTGAGTATGTACCTGTGTAACTGTCTTTTATTTCAACATGTCCAAGAAGAGGTACAGACATTTAGGCTATCTCACTATTAACATATACCACTTCTTCAGAAACTGCATCCAAGTCATTCATATATTTTCTTTGTTTTTAAACCAATTCAGAACTTTCTTAAATCAAACCAGTCCAAAACCTTTTAGTTTGCCACGTTTTTAACTTGAGGCACTTAGGTGATGTCATTGGTTAAGCATCTAACTCCTGATCTTGGCTCAGGTCATAATGTCACAGTTCCTGAGTTCTAGCCCTGTATTGCCAACCTCTATGTTATACCATTAACTATGAGGTAACAAAGATGTTTACCTTTGTGCAGAGGGTAAAAAGAAGAATAGTTAAGGCAACAATGTGTCACCTCTGTACACCCCTATAACAGTAGCATTGCATTAAAAAAAACACACACATCTTTAAAAATAAACTGTTGACATCACGAGACAGAAAGAGAGAGAGAGAGAGAGAGAGAGAAAGAAAGTCAGGGGTGGTGAATATGGGGGTTAATTTTCGAACTCTGGAAATCATTTGTGAGAAGCAGGCCACACGCAGTCCATGATTCTCTCTCCATATCTCCCTCTCAAGCTGGGCCAAGCTCCAGCACCCAAGTGTCCAGAGTTCACCAGGCAGCTCCCAAAGTAATGCGGGTGCTGGCTTCAGAATTAGATAATGATCCAAAACCAACTTGTTCCTTGACAGCAGTGGTGCCCACAAAGCCCCTGCCATGGCTCTTGCCCCAGAGTCAAAGGAACAAACAGTTGAGTCTCCGAGAAAGGACACTCAGCTGTTGCTATCCAGGTTGCCGCTTCAAAACTGTTCTCGGTATGAAAAATTTGGACCGAGGATTCTCCTGAGAATCCACACAGTGGATGGAGAAAGGTGTGTAAATTAGTCTGTTAGAAGAGTGTCCATCTCAGTGACCACTGAGTACTGCTGGCCCTTAAGCACTTAAACAAGTGCTTATAAATATCTGAGAGGAAAGTTATATCTTTCAACTAAAGAAGTTGAGCATTGATTCTCTGAAATAAAAAAAACACATAATTTTCATATAGTCTTACAATTAGCATTTATGATGGGAAAAATACTAGGGAACATTTGGACTTAACAGGACTGGAATTGTTCATCCTTGAGCTCTAACAAGCCATTCAATAATTCTTTAATGTAGTTTATGACAGCATACTATCGGGCATTTAGAATACAGATGAGTTCCACATTGATTCTGCTTTCAAAAACATATAGACTAATATATGAAATATGTGTCTAAATATGATAATTCTGCATAGAAAGGAATGTTTCATAATCAAAAGTAAAATATTAGGGCTCTGAGAGTTCATAGGAACAGTATTTACAGCTATAGAGTTCAGGGAAAGTATTATTTACAGCTATGGGTGGTTATAGGGAAGCAAAGCATCAAGGGAAACTTGAAGAAAAGAGCACACAGACTAGTAACTTTTGCACAAAAGTCATGGCGGACGGGTGTTCCCTGCTCATACAGCAGGCTGTGTAATTATGAAAACCAGACTGTTTTAATTTATAAAAGTTGAGGGCACATAAGAAATCAGAAGCTGTACATAAACTTGTAATAGAAATAAGTGATTTGCCAAATAATGTATAATTTTACTTAGCAAAGTTATTAGAAAAGGAGCTGAAATTCATGTTAATAGATAAAGCCTTTTAATTGTTTTTAAAGTTAAGTTATTTTGAAATAGAGGGTGTAAGCACAAGTGGAGGAGGGGCAAAGAGAGAAGAAGAGACAGAACTAAATGAAATGTTATAAATTTTCCAGTAAGTTTACTAAATAATGAGTAGTCAATTACAGAAGTTTAGGCAACGGATAATAATAATAGTATTAATAATAAATGCCATTACTATTTTTATTACTAATAATTCATTTCATAAGACTTCCGTTTATAAGACACTATATTAAATTCTTTCACAAATTATCTCATTTAATACTCATAGCAATCCCAAGTACTATTACCACTTCCATTTTCCATAGAAAGAAACAGATTTATAATACCAAACCTTTCTTTTATTTTCTCTGATTTTTTTGAAGAGACATTTTCTCCCTATCTTTCTGGGCCTCTGCTCTACTTTTTTGTCTCTTCACAGTGGGAAAATTAGTTATCATGTTGGGAAGTATAGGAATTGTTTTGAATATGTAAATTATGTGATCCTAATCTATCAAAATTCCTAATTTGGGGAATTCACACCCATTCTACCCTGTTTTCCAATTTTCCCCCTCAGTGAGGGGCAACAATTGTGGGTGAGCCCTCCCTCAAGACTCAAAGTTTCCCTGTCGTTCATTGTGTCAAAATCTGAACTGGTGTGGTCACGAGTATCATGAAGCTTAGTATGGTGATGCATTTAATCCATATTCGCTAACCCAGCTTTTATCATCAAGTAAGCTGATACATTGATCTCCATCTGCCTAACTTCTCTAACTCTCTCAACTGGTGTTATTTATGAACAGCCATAAAACTACAACATTTATAGATATCAAGTTGCAGAACCAATATCCAAACCCAAAGACTCTGAGTCCAAAGAATGTGCCTTTCACATCCTCATGCTTATGAAGATATTATCTTCTAAGGAAACCAGGAGTTAGAGGAAACCTGAACTTTCAGCATTGTTCCCACACTGTGAATGCATTTCTGTAAGACACTTTTAGACTATTTTGTTGTGAGTACTTTTTCTTAAACCATTTTGCTTCAGAGTGCACACTCTGTTTTGATATTGAATGTTAAAAGAAAAGAATCCGTCAAAGAAAATACATAAGAAGGTAAGGCATCTTCCAGATGTTTGATGAGATGTTAAAAGTGATTTAAAGATAACCTTTAATCCTCCATATTAATTAGGGTAGACCAAAATATTTAGAAGTATGTGTCCTCAAATGTGGAAATGTATACTTGACCTAACCAGCAGTTTATTTCACCCTCTCATAACGTGTCCAGTGGCTAGGTGGTTCTCAATAACATCCCATGAGCAAGGCTCTTTCCATCTTGTGTCTCCATTTTCTGAGCCAATGCTGTTCAACAGCATCATTTGTAAAGATGAGAATACAGTTACTGGACTTTTGAAATACAGCTAGGATGGATGAGAAACTTAATTTTTAATGTATTTAATTTTAATTATTTTAGATTTAAGCAGTTACACATGGTTACTATATCAGACAGTACAGTTCTCAGACCTTATAATTTTAAGTATTCAGTTAAGAAAAGGAAAGGAAAGCAAAAAAAGTGGCACATTTGTTTTTTCAAGGCCTTGACCCAGTAGTGGCCCTCATTTTTCCACTTGAATCTCATTGATGAAAACTAGTCACATGGTGACATCTGGATGGTTATATGCAAATATAGACTTATTCTAACCAGCCACTTCTCAATTAGGGCTGTCCACTGTGGAAGGGGAATTGATTTTATTGGCCAGTGGGAGTCTTGATTACACTTGACTAAAAATAATTTAGAATTTTAGATATTTAGATATTTTTAGATAATTTAGATTTTTTCCTAAAAATGATTAATATTAAAATAAAGTAGAAAATTAGAAGTAGGCATTAGAAGAGTGACAAAGTCATGGTCGGTGATGGCTAAGGGCTTTCTCAACTTTTCTGTTCTAACTGAATAAGAAAGAAAATATTTGAGAAGAGAGAATTGGTATAGAACTCCAAATGGAGAGGACATTTAGAGTTTTCTGGAGCTCGTTTATGAATCCCCTCAAGAAAATTAATCCCATTTCTATAATAAGCTGCAAACAGATGGTTGGAGACATTTGATGCTACTGAATACACTAAGTAGTCATGAAGTTGCAGAACTGACAGAAGTTGTACTTAAGCAAAAGGACCCAATAGTATCAATATCCCAACACATAAATAGTACAAAAGTACATGTTTTCACAAAAAAAGAAGAAATGGCAGAGTCAAGAAAAGAGTCAGGGAAGTTTAAAAGACAAGTTTAAAGAAAAAGGAATATTAGGCCATCAGGCTATTCTTAGATCGTTCACTGTATAGTAGAATGGTGTAATTTCCTTCACTTCTTTCAGCACAATTTTGTCTTCCATATAATTAAGGTATTAATGTTGCCCATTAATCAGGATTCTTTCAGTTACACATAATGGAAAATCAAATATGGTTAACTTATGCAAAGAAAGTAATTTATTAGTTCATGCAACTGTGCAAAGCCAGCCTGGAGTACTCGACAAACTAAGAGTATCCTCAGGATTTTTCTCAGCATTTCTGTTGATAAGTGCAGTTGGCCAAGTCAGGGTCATGTGTCTATCCCAGTGATCAAGGGACAGTTAATTGTAATTCATAGCTCAACAACAACAACCATATGTCATGGGGAAAGATGAGAGTGAAAAACAAAAAGTAAAATAAGGCAAGACAAAAAATAATGTGCAATAAACTAAACAAGTGCTAATATTTGTTATAATTATAAAATTCTGAATCTGTGATATACTCTTACTAGTTAACTGGAAGAACAAATGCTAAAATGTCTATACTCCCCAAAGCGATCTGCACATTTAATGCAATCTGTATTAAAATACCACCAGCATTGTTCACAGAGCTAGAACAAAAAAATTCCAAACTTTATATGGAAACACAAAAGATCCCGAATAGCCAAAGTAACTTTGAAAAAGAACAAAAATGAAGGCATCACAAATCCGGAATTCAAGTTATATTACAAACCTGCAGTGAACAAAACAATATGGTACTGGCACAAAAATAGACACAGATCAATGGAACAGAAGAGAAAACCCAGAAAATAAACCCACAACTATATGGTCAAACTTTAATAAAGCAAGAAAATATATCCAATGGGAAAAAAACAGTCTCTTTAACAAATGGTGTTAGGAAAACTGGACAGCAACATGCAAAAGAATGAAACTCTATCACTTTCTTACATCATACACAAAAATAAGTTCAAAATGGCAGAAAGACCTAAATGTAAGACCTGAAACCATAAAAATCCTAGAGGGAGACATAGGCTGTAACCTCTTTGACATCAGCTGTAGCAACTTCTTATTGATATGCCTCCTGAGGCAAGGGAAACAAAAGCAAAAATAAATTATTGGAACTACATCAAAATAAAAAGCTTCTGCCACAGCAAAGCTTTGCAGAAACTAAAAGACAGCCAATAAAATGTGAGGAGGTATTTGCAAATGACATATGTGATAGAGGGTTAGTATCCAAAATCTTTAAAGAAATTATAAAACTCAACACCCTCCAAAATGAATAATCCCATTAATAATGGGAAGAGATAGGGGCACCTGGTTGGCTCGGTTGAACGTCTGACTTCAGCTCAGGTCATGATCTCATGGTTTGTGGGTTCAAGCCCCACTTTGGGGTCAGTGCTGACAGCTTGAAGCCTGGAGCCTGCTTTGGATTCTGTGTCTCCCTCTCTCTCTCTGTCCCTCCCCTGCTTACACTCTGTCCCTCTTACAAAAATTAATTAACATTTAAAAATCCTTTAAAAATAATGAGAAGAGATATGAATAGACATTTTTTCCAAAGAAGACCTACAATGGCCAACAGACACATGAAAAGAAAAGATGCTCAATGTCACTGATCATCAGGGACATACAAATCAAAACTACGAGAAGATATTACCTCACACCTGTCAGAATGGCTACAATCAACAACACAAGAAACAACAGGTGTTGGCAAGGATGTGGAGAAAAGGAACCCCCCCTGCAGTGTTGGTGGGAATGCAAACTGGTGCAGCTACTGTGGAAGACAGTATGGAGGTTCTCCAAAAAGTTAAAAATAGAACTACCCACTAATCCAGCAATTGCACTACTAGGTATTTGCTCAAAGAATACAAAAATACTAATTAAAGGTGATAACATGCACCCTATGTTTATAGCACCATTATCTACAATAACCAAACTATAGAAACAGCCCACATGTCCATCAACTGATGAATGGATAAAGACATGGTATATATAGATAGATAGATAGATAGATAGATAGATAGATAGATAGATAGATAGATAGATAGATATAGATAGATAGATATAGATATAGATATAGATATATAGATATTACACTGTATGTTAACTAACTAGAATTCAAAGAAAAACTTAAAAAGTAAATAAATAAATAAATAATTTTACCAGTTAAATTTCACCAGGCAAAAGTATTGGTCATGTTCACAGGTGTTTATTTCTTTAATCCAGCTCTACATAACATCTGTTTGCTGAATTTATTTGTTATACTCTAATTTTCAGTTTTAAAAGATATTTGTTTTATATCTCTTGGCCTAAATAGTTGAACTTTCAGGTAATATCACTTTCCTACTATGATTAATTTAGTATCTATGCTTTTTTAAAATGTTAAAATCCCAATATACATTTATAAAATTCGTACCTGAGATGTAATATGAGAACTCTGTCAATAATGCTAGAGGTTCAACTCCTGGAAATTTATTCTTTCTTTAAATGTTTATTTATTTTGAGAGAGAAAGAGCATGAGTGGGGGAGAGGCCAAAACTAGTGGGGAGAGAGAATCTGAAGTGGGCTCTGTGCTGACAGCAGAGAGCCTGACGTGGGGCTCAAACTCACAAACCGCGAGATCATGACCTGGGCCAAAGTTGGACTCTTAACTGACTGAGCCACCCAGGTGTGCCTGGAGATTTTTCTTAAAGCCAGGATATTGTCCCCAACTATTAATTAATTCATTCAATTAATGTGTATGGAACATCTGACAATCTCCTAGATGTTCAAGTATGACACCAAAGAAACCTGAGATAAATCTTTGCCCCTGCAGATCTTACACTTTAGTTGGGGAAAGATTAGTAATACACTGCTACCATTCTCAGAGTTATACATCCACATCCCTACAGAAAGTATGTAGAAAAGAGACAAAATAGAAGTCAGTGTAAGGTACAGTCAGTAGTGGGCCTCAGGCTAAACTGGGGAATGCATGTCTTAACTGAAGATAATCAAGTAAATTTCATTTTTTAGGCATTATGCCAGGCAAACAAAACATAGCTTCCTCTGAAATGAGAAAATGGGTGACCACGTCTAGATTCCTGCTTCATATCTGAATGGAATTGTAGCATCTGAATGCAGCATCTCCTTGGTGAGGAAAACAGATGCCATTTTCTCTAACCTCCTCCAACGTAACATCTCTCTTCATCAGTCCACTCTTTGGAAACAGCTTGCTTCATTTTAGAACGAGCCTCCATTCTTTTCAGATTAGTTTAAAAATGGAGACATTTTTGCAAAAACTTATCCAAAAAAGAGGTAAAAAATGAAAAATTCAAAATATAAGACAAAAACAATGAAACTGATATATTGAGAAAAAGTGCCTACTCCTGAAGGAACAAAAATCTGGCCAGAGTTTGACTTGGCTGATACAGTTTACTGAATGTGGCAGTACAATTCTCCTCCTTGCCTCAACCTTGTCTGGGCTCAGTCCAACTCTTGGGATTTTCAGCCTGAAATAGACCCAGATTTGCTATACATCTATGCTTCTTAGAAAACTTATAGCTCTTTTAGAATCTACTTAATGTTTTCATTCAGTTGCATTTTTCATGTTGTCTACAGTTGCCTTCAGCCCCTCTCCGATTTGGTGCCTTAGCTCCTCTGGGATCTTGTGCTTTCAGTGAGACAGCCTATCTCAACTTCACATGTCTTACTTAGGTTTCAGGTAGTTCTTCACTGAGGTGGGCCATACCTTCTTGGCCCTTCTTGGAGATTCCTACAGCTCCAGATTTTGGAAAGTCATCCTCACCCATTTTTCTTCCTCTCTCTGGTTTGCCTGCAAAATATTCTTGAATTACTTCAAAAGGCATGCCAAGTCCTTAGGAAAAACTCTGCCTCTTCAGTCATTATCCTTAATTAAACCACTCCTGTATTTCCCAATGACCATACTACATCTTATTATCTATTTCAAATTCTGGCTTTCAAAGTGGGATCAAAGTTGATAGAAGGAAAGGCCATGATGAAAAAAGTGCATTAGGAAAGAAGTCGCTCCTGACGGATATTGTTGGGTCCCAGTTAATTCAGTATAGGAACAAATAGGTTCTTTAATGCCATATATGATCTAATCTTCAATATCAGAGAGTTTCCCTTGTGTGACAAAGAGCCTCAGCTGGGTCTATATCATCAGGGCATGTGTAGCTGCCTTTGCCTAAAACCTGACAGTCATTGTATGGTCTCTGTCCTCTGCTTTCTGGGAAGAGAGGTAAATGGTCACTTGCTGTGATCAGCTCTGTTCAGACCAGTTTTCCAGCTTCCTGTAACCTTTCAAGTAAGCATGATACTCTTGCTTTCTCCCTCTCAAACACAAATTTACCTCCAAACCTTAGAACAACTTCTGCTGCTTTAATTGAATTTTACTTTCTGAAAATGAGTTCAGTCCTTGCAAAAATACAGAGTTAAGACGGACTCTTAAAGATGACCCTTCCTTATACAGTTTCTGCCCATATGTAACTCTGCAAATGAAACCATCTGTTTCACAACTGTAGCCAAGGCCTCAACATGGTTTCTCTCACTAATTTTAGTTTAGGAGTTTCATCTCACTCATGGTGTATATAAATTCTCGCTACACCCAGATTCTTAGACATTCCAGGCTAGTCCTGACATGTTGTGGAGTCACAAATGCAATATCATTACATTCAGAAGTGCAAAGAAAACATGGCTTCCTTATTTAATCTTCCTCATGATTTTGTCCACCACACAAAGACATTTCTTTTTATAGTGCAGGCAATTCTGTTCTTACTCATCTTTCATTAAATACAAGGCTCAATCTTATAGCACCTGGAGTTCTGGATCCCCTACCTTCTGATTAGCCTTGGACAAAGGGTAAATTTCAGCCAGGCAAACAGCTGACTTCTTTGATTCACCTTACAGGCATGTGGGAATTTCTTTATTCCTGGATCCTTCTCTACCATTGTCATCCCTCCTAAAATCAAGTGTATCCCATAAGTACCTCATACCGTTCTTTCTTTGTCTAATCACTCTCTGATGCAATTTTTACTCTGTTACAGATCCCTACCCCATGCCCAAGTTGGTTCCATGGTAGAATAGGATTAGAAAGTCCTCTGTAAGGGAATATCTAACAAAAGACCAATCTCTACTTTTTGTTCTGCCTGACGTAAGCTATGTGTATTCAGGGACTGGGGCTGAGATGGAGGACAAAAGCCAAGACACATGCATCTCACTGTTAGCTTCCTTCCCTTCTCTCCTTTGCTTTTCTTCCTTTTCTTTCTAACTATCACTCACAGGGAAAAGTATGGACTTTCCCCGTTTTTTCTTCTTTGTGGTAAGGACTTCTCTAATACCATATTCTTCTTTTCTTCTGGTGCCACTAAGTTTAATGGTTCTTCATTAGTGTTGGAAGGCATAGTCCACATGATGAAGAACATATCTAAGTTTTAGTAGATCTAGTTAGTTCAGCAGGCCTGGCTTTTGACTTGTTACAAGTTTCTGAGACTGATAAATCTATTCGTTCTTCACAAAGACTATTTTCTCTCAATTTTTACGAGGAGAGGGAAATTTCAAAGTCAAGCTATTGTTTGACCTATTTATTCTTAGTGGTACATACTCTCTTATTCCATCTCTTGTTTACTTGATTGGTAAGTTTTGTGGTTCAGCCTTGGAGATAGATAAAAAGGCAGATGATGTAAGGGGGAGTGAAAATATGTCAGTTGAAATGTTAAAAGTACTAGGTCCATTTCAATAATTTTAAATATTTTACATGTTTTTGTAAAATATGTGCTAATAATAAGCTTTATGTAATGCAACTTCAATTAATCTGAATTTCACAAAATTGTCAGTTATATGATGTGGGCTTGGTTTCCCCTTTAGTGTCAAATATTCCAATAGGATATATATTTCAAACACGAGTCTATTCTGATTCCCTAGAGGGATTTAGGGAATTGCCTAGTGAAAAGGGAGAATAGAGAAAAAGAGACAGAGAGACAGAGAGAATATGAGAGAGAGGAGAGAGGGAGGGAAAATAGAGGAAGGAAGGAAAGAAAGAAAGAAGGAAAAGAAGGATAGAAAAGAAAAGGAAGAAACTCTTAAGTAATTTCCACTCAGTTTCCCTGTTACAAGAATTTGAGCCCATCTTATTCTCTATTTTTTATTATGTAAAGGGTGTGCTCCCACACATTTTACTCAAGATGGTCAAAAGTACATAATTATTATTATTCTCATTTCACCCCATTATATGAAAAATTATTTAAAAGCTAGAGAGAATTCCACAAAGGTGACTTTGATAAGATTCATCATGCAGAAAGCATCTTCAACAGTCCGTCAGCCCTGCACAAAGAGGAACACAAAGTGCTAACCGTCTGGATATGCCAGGCTATGAATTACCTTAAAACCACCATGATCTTAAGATACTTTACAGTATTATTCCTTTTATATGCCTTATATTCCTCTTGTTATTGTACCTCCAGGTTAAAACTCCCCAAATGCATACCTAACACTCAAATTGCATACACAACATCCTAAGAAACAAGTGAATCAGGAAATTAGGTCTATAAGAAAGGGAAATTTCCAAATCATATGTAATCTCAGGTGGTAAAAGTTCTCAAACTGTTTTTAGTATGGTTGTTTGTATTTCTCTAATTGTGAGGCCAATCTAGGTCATCTCATTGACTACATGATTGCAGACAATATCATTGTTGAGCTTAGTGTATATTATTATATTTAATGTGCTCAAAATTAAGAATGTTAGCAAGAGCATATGTATGCAAGACTGTCTGTTCTCTGCCACCTTAATTCAACTCTCCTTCTAGATACAAAGCATGAGGAAAAGCGAGAAAGAGAGAGAGAGAGGGAGACATAAAAATAAAATTACTATTTTTTTCTCAAAATGTATAAGGCTTTGGTGTCAAATGCAAGGGTTTCCAGAATTCATTTATATGTGCATTATGTTGTGTTGTGCCTGATTTGCTTATATATCCCGTCTGCTTCACTCTCTGCATTTTCTGCCCTGGAAGGCTGACCTCTCTGGTGCCCAGGACTCCCTCTTGATGTCGGCCCATGCCCTGTATTACTGCTTTCTGCTTCCATAGACCCTGTCCACAACTTAAAGCAAGTTTTATTAAACTCTTTTTAATCGCCCATTTATATCTTGCCAGAACCTGACAATAAATGTGCTTATATAAAATATTACACACATGGGCAAACTTTATTCTTTAAAATGAGTATTGTTATTACCTAGTAAATAAAATATTGTGACTACATAAAACTACAGAAAATGTGTTTCAAAGAATAGCAATATCCAATTTAGAGCAACTAACTGTCAGATTTAATCCTTTTTCTGATCAATCTTAAACTTAATGCCCAAATAGTCTTCCATATATACAAATAATAATAATCCTTACATTTTGAAACTGACTAATAAGTGTGCTTAGTTTAAGTAATTTCTAAAGAAGTGAGAGAGCAAATGATACAATCTTTTTCATAACAAGAACCCTTTTTATTAAAAACAATTTTTCTACTGTTTGTTTATTTATTTATTTATTTATTTATTTATTTATTTATTTATTTTGAGAGAAAGAGACAGAGTGTGAGCAGGGAAAGGGCAGAGAGAGAGAGAGAGACTGAATCTGAAGCAGGCTTCAGGCTCTGAGCTGTCAGCACAGAGCCCAAAATGGCTTGAGCTCACAAACAACAAGATCATGACCTTAGCTGAAGTCAGATGTTTAACCAGCAGAGACCCCCCAGGTGTCCCACAAGAAGCCTTTTTAAAGCACAAAGCCCTAATCTACATTCAAATTAGAGGTAGAGTTTTTAAAATGTCTAGCTTTAGAATAGTAATGATCCTAGATATCCAAAAGAGAGATTTGACAAGTTCTGAACCCAAGCAGTTTATTGTGAGACCAAGAATGAAAATATATCATGCATTATTTGTGGCAAACCCAATAGCTCTATCTCTTTTTATTTACTTTTTTATGTTTTTATAAACTCTGTATTATTGAACTTCCTGTAACATACGTATATATTTGCATACTCATTCACTCATCCATTCACTCATTCCTTAGTTAATTATATCAGACGTTTTGCTGGATACTGAGGAATATAGTGCTGGAAATTGGCAAGGTCTCTGCCTGTATTGAATTTAAATTAATGAGAGGGAAATAGATCGTAAACCTATACACAAGGTGACTGAATTTTGTGATAATATCTCTGCAGGTAATAAATGAGGTGTTGAAATACAGAAATAGTCAGGAATGTACTCTCTGAGTACATGATATTTGAGCTTATGCTTGAAAAGGAGGCTGAACAATGAAAGGAAACAATGGGAAATGTTAGGAAATTGCAAGGAACAGAGAATAATATAGTTAAGTAGATTAAAGTAACTTCACATGTGCAATTCAATTTTTGGTAGATTTTAACATTATTTTGATACATTTTGTAAATCCAGATTAGATTATGAAGGAATTTACTCTAATGTACCTCTGTACCTCTTTTTGTATTGCAAAAAATCAATCAGATTTTAATTTGTGTTATCATATATAATCTATAAAACTTGATCAACTTTTGCCTCATACGTACTTATTTCTTGATCCCCTATTACATTCAAAGCATCATGATATGTGATGACTGTCAAAAGATACAGAGATACATTGTTTATCCTCATAGAATGAATATTCTGGTGAGGAGGACACATTAAAACAAGTAGTTAAAATGAAACATGACACACGCTTTGAAAGAGGGACAGAATGTGAAGGAAGTCCAAAGTAGAGGAATCCAGTCCAGTGGAGAAGCAAATTTGGAGTAAGGTTGTTTATTCTAGAATAAAGAGAAACTTTGGAATTAAATTATTTTATAAGGTAAAGTTTCTCTTAGGCTAGCAAACAAGATATTTTTTATTGACCTGTGCAATCAATAGAGGTTTAATAATTGAAAAATGTAGTATTTTTTACTGTAAACAATGTGATTTCTAAAATAAGACATATTTAATTTCTTTACTTTAAAAACAACAGTGCATATAAATAATACTTATAAAGATCTGAACACATTATAAATTCTCTTACGTACTTCCAGGAAATCTTATCACTTTCAAGATCTAATCAATGAAACTGCTTAAAATTTGCAGGAAGTCAGCAAAAGTTTGATTTTTTCCTGCTTTGTAACATTATATTATTAATTAGTAATAGCCTTCAGTTCTTTCATGGCTCCCCTTTTTCCCTAAATAAACGTTTGATGAAGGGCCTCCTTACCCCTTTTTAATTGCAAATTGAAAAGTCATCCATCTAAGAGAAAGTCTCTCATTATTTTTGTGGGCTCCTTTGGGGAATATAAGATTAATAGTCATTGTATATATTTACATGCACAATGTGAGAAACTGAAAGTAACTTTCAGGTATCTTCTCTCTGAAATACTAATTATCAAGATTCCTAGTGATAGGATTTGATATATGTCCCCAAATAAATAATTTATATTGTATTGAAAATCCAAGATATTTATATTGATATGTAGTAAAAAATAAACTTTAAGAACTTTCATTGCAATCATATACATAAAAACTATAGTTTTAATATCTAACACACCACGGTTATTCATAGTGGCGAGATGAATTAAGATTTTAAGACTATTATGGAGTGTTTATCTTATGTTTCCAATGCTTAGGCATTTGCCTAGAGAATTTTTCTAGTCATGCGCTAAGGAGTTCAATGATCAATGCAAGGTTTATGTTATCTTAGGTGAAAAATTGTTTAAAAGGTTAACAGTAAAGTATCCATGTACTTTTTTTGTATAATCTAGAATAGGAGATTCTCTCAATTATTACCTTCATGCAGTGGGCATAAATCAGAACTGTTTTCAGCTAACTAGAACCTATAGTCACCCCAATGAGTCTCCTTTTAGGCTTAATTCAGGACAGTATCAATTTTAGGTACAGTTGATAAGTTGGACTTTATTAAAATTAGATACTTCTGCTATGCGAAAGACACTGTTAAGATCATGAAAGGATGAACCACAGACTGAAAGAAAATGTTTCCAAATCACATATGTGGCAAAGGACTCATAACCTGAATATATAATGAAAAATTAAAGCTCAACTATAAGGAAACAAAATTTCCAATTGAAAAATGTGCAAAATATAGGAGGATTAGGAGGAACTTAACTGAGGACCATGGGGGAGAAGAAGGGGTAAATGATGGGGGAAAGGGAGAGAGGCAAACCATGAGAGACTCTTGAATGCTGAGAACAAACTGAGGACTGATGGATGTGGGGGGAGGGGAGAGATGGGCATGGAGGAGGGCACTTGTGGGGATGAGCACTGGTTGTTATATGGAAACCAATTTGACAATAAACTATTTGTAAAAAAAAATGTGCAAAGTATCTGAACAGACACTTCAAACAAGATATGCTACTGGAAAATAAGCATATGAAAAGTGCTCAATATCAAATGTCATTAGAGAATTATAAATCCAAATGACATACTGCTACATACCTATTGGAATGACCAAAATCTAAAAAACTGAATACACCAAATGCTGGCAAGGATGGGGAGCAACAGGAATTCTCATTCATTGTCAATGTGAATGTAAAATGATACAGTCACTTTGGAAGATACCTTTAAACATACTCTTACCATATGATCCAGCAACCATGCTTCTATGTATTTATCCAAATGAGATGAAAATTTATGTCCACATCAAAACTGGATGTGGATACTTATAGATTTATAGCAGTTTTATCCATAATTGCCAAAAATTGGAAGCAACCAAGATGGCTTTCAATAGGTGAACAGACTAAAAAGCTGTGATAGGGGCGCCTGGGTGGCTTAGTTGGTTAAGCGTCCGACTTTCGCTTAGGTCATGATCTCGCGGTTTGTGGGTTCGAGCCCCACGTCAGGCTCTGTGCTAACTGCCAGCTCAAAGCCTGGAGCCTACTTCAGAGTCTGTATCTCCCTCTCTCTCTGACCCTTCCCTGCTCACGCTGTCTCTCTCTCTCCTAGAAATAAATAAAAAAATATTAAAAAAAAAAAAGCTGTGGTATACCTATACAATGGCATATTGTCCAGTTACAAAAATAAATGAGTGGTTAAGCCACAAAACACAGGGAGGAATCTTACAAATAAATAATTAAGTGGAAGAAGGTAGCCTGAAAAGGCTACATATTGTATAAGTCAAACTATATGACATTTTGAAAAAGGTGAAACCATAGAGACAACATTTTCAGTGGTTACCAGGTGCTCAAGGAGAGGGAGAGAGAGATGAAATACAAGGAAGTTTTAGGGCAATGAAACTATTCTCTATGATACTGTTTAGTGGATACGTGATATTATACATTCATTAAATACCATATGATTGTACTACACAAAGAATGAACCCTAATATAAACTATGGATTTTAATTAATAATAATGTATCAATATCAGCTCATCAATTGTAACAAGTGTATCACACTAATGCAAGCTATTAATAATAGGGAAAATATATGTGTGGGGAAGAGAGGGTATATGGAAGCTCTCTACTTTCTGCTCAGTTTTTACTATAAGCCTAAAACTTCTATAAAAATAGTCTATCAGTACAAAAAAAAAAAAAAAAGAACACTTGAATCGCTTTTTCAAATGCAAATTGCTTGGCTCCATCTCCAGAATTTCTGATTCAGTTGGTCCTGGATACCAGGTGATTGTAGCGTTGCTGGCCCTGGGATTGCACTTTGAGATCCAATGCTTTAGAATAATTGGATTCACTGAAGATATTTAAGAAAACATTTTAGGAAGGTAAATGTTGGAATAGTCCACAAGATAAATTGGGGGATATGATATTGGAAGCAGGAATTTTAAGTAATTGAATTCTGAATTTCATTGGTGAGAATTAAGAGAGGTGATGGAAAGGTGGTACAATTGTAGAGTGGCTCATAGCCAATCATTTGAATGTGGAATATGAAGGGAAAGGAAAGGAATATCTGAGTTTCTGAGTAAGCATGTCTGGAGGGAATAATTATGCCATATAAAGAATTTGGTAAGAAATATGGAGAAAAAAATTGGATCAGAAATACTATGAGACAAAGAGAAAATATAAAATACCGCTGATCCATGGGGCGCCTGGGTGGCTTAGTCTGTTAAGCATCTGACTTTCTCTTGGGTCATGATCTTGCAGTTTGTGGGTTCGAGCCCCGCGTCGGGCTCTGTGCTGGCTGCCAGCTCAGAGCCTGGAGCCTGTTTCAGTCTATGACTCCCTCTCTCTCTGATCCTCCCCTGCTCACGCTGTCTCTCTCTCTCTCTCCTAGAAATAAATAAAAACATTTAAAAAAAAAAAAAAAGAAAAAGAAAAAAAAATACCGCTGATCCTTGAAAAACATGGGAATAGTATCCAGTGGGAAAAAGACAATCTCTTTAGCAAATGGTGCCTGGAGAACCGGACAGCAACATGCAGAAGATTGAAACTGGACCACTCTTTTACTTCACACACACACACACACACAAACACACACACACACACACAATGTGAAATAGGAAAACATCAAAATCCTAGAAGAGAAAACAGACAACAACCTCTTTGACCTTGGCCGCAGCAACTTCTTCCTTGATGTTTCACTGAAGGCAAGGGAAATAAAAGCAAAACTGAACTATTGGGACTTCATCAAGATAAAACTTTCAGCACAGCAAAGGAAATAATCAACAAAACTTAAAGGCAACCAATGGAATGGGATAAGATATTTGCAAATGACATATCGAATAAGGGGTGAGTGTCCAAAATCTATAAATAATTTACCAAACTCAATACCCAAAAAACAAATAATCCATTGAAGAAATGGGCAGAAGACATGAAAGGACACTTTTCCAAAGAAAACTTATAAATGGCTAATAGACACGTGAGAAGATGCTCAACATCACTCATCATCAGGGAAATACAAATCAAAACCACAGTGAGATACCAACTCACATCTGTCAGAGTGGCTAAAACTAACAACTCAGGAAACTACAGATATTGATGAGGGTTTGGAGAAAGGGGAACCCCACTGCACTGTTGGTGTGAATACACTCATGCAGCTGCTCTGGAAAACAGTGTGGAAGCTCCTCAAAAAATTAAAAATAGAATTACCCTACAAGCCAACAATAGCATTACTAGGAATTTATCCGAAGGACACAGGAGTGCTGATTCATAGGGGCACACATACCCCGATGTTTATAGCAGTGCTATCAACAATAGCCAAATTATGGAAAGAACCCAAATATCCATCAACTGATAAATGGATAAAGAAGATATAAATACATATATGTATATATGTTTATGTATATATGTATATATATTTATGTATATATATTATATCTATATAATAGTATGTTATTCTTTTTTTTTTTCATAATCTGGATTCTGCTCAGTTTGTCTAACTTTTCTATACACCATGGGAATGAGTGCAAATCCCAGTGTCCCAATAAAGGTCTAATTAGTGTTCAGTAAGAATTACAGATGTGCACCTGAATTATCACTTTATGTTTAGCCCAGATGATTTATTTTAACCCATTTTCTGATGATTAAAACCTAGTCTGGATTCACCTGAGATCTATAGATATGATATTACAATTGATGCCCAGTAGTTGTCTTCCAGACAAAGGAACACTACTATGCACCTAAACTCATTTCTTTGGAGGTAATCTAATACTTCACAATTATCTTGGGTGATATTATTTTCAATCTACTTTTACGGAAATTACCTCATTTCTCAATTTCAACTGCATAATAAGAAAGAATGTGATAATTTCATTTGCATTATGTAGAAAAAACTCAACAGCCACCAGATTCATTTTTACCGAGTTTAATGAAACTACTGATGGCTCTAAACCCAGAATTCCATTCTCCAGTGCTCTCTGTTGTCTACTTTGCTGTCTCCATAATCCAGGATTGTCAACTACAGTAAGATGTTGGTAAAGGCTGGCCACTTGTTTATATCATCTCAGTTACTGAGTGTTGATCAGGTCAGTTTGATTTATGTCTCACTTTAACTTGTGTGTCCAAGGGCTACTGTACTGATTCATCACAAGGAAAAGGAACATGTTAATTTAACTTTGGTAAAATGCATTACACACAGTTTGTAATTCTTGGGACCTACATCACTTTTCATGTCTCAGATGCCTTCACTTTCTGTCTTAATGACTTCTCCCAAAGCTTTGCTTTCCTCATGATTCCTGTGTCACCAGTCCTGTATACATTTAGTCTATTTTTCTAATACATTAATTTAAATCTGTCACAGTGAGGTCTCTCATTTTTTCCACAGAAAATTAAATTTCTGACTTCAATGTCACACATCTCT
Source organism: Proteles cristata cristata (assembly GCA_017311185.1). Lineage (NCBI taxonomy): Eukaryota > Metazoa > Chordata > Mammalia > Carnivora > Hyaenidae > Proteles > Proteles cristata. Next base: position 51,736 of record JAESUZ010002075.1, on the reverse strand, counting down.
CAACTACATATTTTTATGATTACCTATAACTTCTTTTATGACCCACTAAAATGCATTGATGGATTAACATGAGAATTAAAATTCCACAGGATGGATACAGCCATTAGACAAGGTCAAGGAACTTGGATTTGCTGGATTTGTTGCATATGTCACATTTCATCTCTAGAGTTATTTTATGTCCAGTATTCATGAGCTTTGAGTTAGCCATAGAGGAAAACAATGGAGATTTATTGTCATTTTTATATTTTCCCAAGATATGAAATCATACTCACTAATACCATCTACCTTTTGAGATGTGGCATGGATATGGTGAACTGTTTCCTTTTCCACCATAGTGCTAGCAAGACTAGTAAGGTGTAATGTGTAAGTTCATAGATAATCAGTCATTCTCAGTGATAAAAGTTGCTTTTGGGCAGAAGCGCTAAGTCTGAAGACCTCTACATAAGTCACTAGTATGTTATACAATAAAAAGCTAAACACATTAACATTAAAATTTGGTAATATATCTATTAATGTATCTATTCCTTAGGCCAACTCCTTAGGACTTAAGATACCATTTAAGGGACATCTGTTATATTCTTCTATTAAAAATAACAGACATTCCTTGGATAATCTCTTAAGGAGCTCAACTGAGGAATAGATAGAGTATAGCAAAGTATAAGGGGCCAAGCATTAATGATTCATTCAGTTAAAAAATGCTAAATTTTGTATGTACAGAAGCAATGTGAAGACAAAACTCATTGTGGTCAGGACAAATGTTTGCGGACAGCTAGAGAGGGTAAACATAATTTCACTATTTTTAATGGTAAGGATATGGGAATTTCACTAGGAATTATGTCTCATTTATATACCTACCTTACTCCTTTACTGAATCTAGATCTCTGATTTGTCAATATTTTCTTATATGTAAAGGCAGCAAAAGGAAAAGCTGATCAACATGCAAGGGTTTAGAATAGAACCGGTTTAGAATCACTGAGGTTCTGTAGTTTAGCCTTCACAAATATTAATAGAGGCTTCAGCACCTGCCAATATCGTAATGGCTTGAAATGAGGCAGCATAATTTTTCTGGTAGAGAAGATGCTTCTGAGACTCACTAAGCTATGAGTTTGACCAATGAGAAGTTGCTTGAAAATACCTAAATGCAAAAGCTATAGGCAAGTCAAGCTACCTTTTGGTAATTGATAATTGGATCCATTTGAAGAAATCACTATGAAACCAGAAAACATCAATGATTTTCATGCTGACATGTACAAATGGTTACATTCTGGCCAGTGCTTTCCTGCATGTTTACTGAGAATATGCTAGGTTTTTCTGCAATAACAAATAATCCCTGAAATCCTAGCAGTATGATAAAACAGAGTCTTTTGTTTTTATTTTTATTTATTTTTTTATTTTTTACTTCTTCAGATCACACACCAACATGAATTAGGTGGCTCACCTGGGAAGTAGTCTATGTGGCAATTTAGGGATCTAAGTTCCTTCTATCACATGTGGCTACACCATTTAAAGCATATGAGTTTCAGGACCGCCGGTAGTTGGAAGAGAGAATATCAATGAATCCTACAGGTAGTTTTCTGGCCAGGCCTGGTAGGAACTCTTGATCATCACTTAGCTGCTAAGGAGGATGAAAAATACAGGCTTTTTAAAAGAGAAAATTGAAATAAAATTTGATGAGCACATAGTATTGTCTCTGGCACAGTATCCACTTACTTATGTTTTGCTTATCAGTATTGTTTTAGTCCTATCACACTAGATAATAGTATACATTCTTTCTTTTCTCCTAACTTTGTGGAAATCAATAACAAAAAGCTTAACACTTTGGTAGATATATGTATGAATGGGTATATGCAACAATAAAGAATATAAACATTCCATATTAATTCTTACTATAATTTTATATCTTGGTTTCTTCATTCAGGCTCTTGCTTCTATTTTTAATATCAGTACAAGAATCAATTGTGAGTGTTATATAATTTCTTAGGAACAGAAAACATCATTTTTAGTACCAATGGTCATAAGTATTGGGAAAAAGAGATTATAATTTTCCTTTGGTTATGTTGTGGAAATATCCCATAAAGAAGAGGAAATTGCTGTCCATGTTGTAGCTACTTCCTAGTAATCACCTGCATACCCACACACTTAAGCTTGTACCAAAACCATAAAATTCCTCAGTATCTGAGTCATCGAATGGGTTAACATTGAGTTTACCTAAGGGTCTCTATGCTGTCCACTTTATCCGTAATATTCTTCCCCACATACCTATGTGGCTCACATTCTCACTTTATTACATGATAGTTTCTAGTTAAATAACAGCTTATCAAAGAGGCCGTTTGTGATCACACTGTATAAAATAGTAATTCACCCCCGGCTTTCTCTATTCTGTTATCATGCTTATTTTGCTTCATCTTTAGCAATCATCACCACTTGATATATTGCATATACTTTATTATACTTTTTATTTGCCTTTCCTGTATAGAGCATAAGATATATGAGAATAGGAATTTTTATAGTTTCCTTTACCATTATGTTCTTAGGTCTCAGAAAACACATAGCACATTGAACACACTCAATAAATATTTGTTAAGATTATAAATGTATATAAAAGGAATGAATGATGGGAGAGGCAAAGCTCATTTTCCTCAAGTGATGGTGTTTATGTTATCCATTGCTACACAGCAACAACACAAAAATTTGTGAGTCAGAAATTAAAACAGGAGCAGTGGTGTTTACAGAAGTTTCTTAGTGATGTTGTTTAGCTGAGAGGTGGCCTGGTCTACTGAGGAGGCCTCATATATATGTCTGTTGACTTGACAGAGATGGCTAGAATGTGGGGCTCAGTGGATTCCGTCAACTGAAATACCTAGGTATGTTCTATTCAGCACAACAGTGTCTGAGTATTCAGACTTCTTACATGGTTTCCCCATGCTCCAAGAGCATGCTCCAGCAAATATGGAGGAAGCTTCTAGCCATTAGAAGCCGCACAACATCAATTCCTCCATACTATATTGGTTGAAGCTTCACAAAATAGCCTCAATCCAGTAGAAAGGTATATACATTCCACCTCTCAATGAACGAGGTGTCAAATAATTTGTGACCATGTTTTATTTTATGTTGAGATATACTTGACATATAACATTATATTAACTTCAGGTGTACAACATAATGATTTGATATTTGCGTACTGCAAAATGAGAACTACAATAAGTCTAGTTCGCATGCATCACCATACATACTTATACCTTTTTTTTTTTTGAGGACTTCATTTTTTTATTTTTTTTATTTTAGAGAGAGAGAGCATGAGGTGGGGAGAGGGGCAATGGGAGAGAAAGAGACAGTCTTAAGCAGGGTCCACATTCAGTGCAGAGTCTGACATGGGTCTCAATCCCTGGGATCATGACCTGAGCTGAAATCACGAGTCAAACAACTGGCCGAGCCACCCGGGCACACATGTGATGAGGACTTTCAAGGTCTACTCTCTCAGCAACTTTCAAACCTATAGCACAGTATTATCAGATACAGTCACTAATGCTGCATGTTACTTCTCCGTGACTCATTTATTTGATAACTAGAAGTCTGCTCCTTTTGATCTTTGTACCTTTACACATTTCACTCACAGCCCCACCCCCCTTCCATGTCTCTGGCGACCATCAGTCTATTCTATTTATCTATGATGTCATTTTCTTTTAGATTCCACATATAAGTGAATCATATGGTAGTTGTATTCTTCTATCTGACTTATTTCACTTAGCATAAGGCCTGTGTGGTCCATCCATGCTGTTGCAAGTGGCAATATTCCATTCTTTTTTTTTAGGTTGAATCATATTCCATTGCATATATATACCACGTTTTCTTTATCCATTCATCCACTGAAGGACACATAAGTTGCTTCCATGTCTTGGCTGTTGTAAATAATGTTTCAATGAACATGGGGTGCAGACATTTTTTGAGTTAGTGTTTTCATTTTTTTTCATATAAATACCCAAAAGTAAGATCACAGGATCACATGATAGTTCTATTTACAATATTTTGAAGGACCTCCATACTGTTTTCCATAGTGGATGCACAAAGTTACATTCCTACCAATGGTGCACAAGGGTTCCCTTTTCTCCACATCTGTGCCAACACATTTTATTTCATGTCTTTTTGCCAATAGCATTCTGATAGGTGTGCAGTGATATTCCCTTGTAGTTTGATTTGAATTTCCCTGGTGATTAGTGATGTTGAGCCCCTTTTCACATACCAGTTGGCCAATTGTATGTCTTCTTTAGAAAAATGTTCATTTCCTCTGCCCATTTTTAATTAGGTAATTTTTTAAGAGTTGTATGAGGTTCTTGTGTATTTTGGATGTTAGCCCCTTATCTGATAAATATAGCTAGCAAATATTTTATCCCATTCTGTAGGTTGCCTTTTCATTTTGTCGATGGTTTTGTTTGTTTGTTTTTTTAATGCTGTGTAGGAGCTTTTAAATTTGATGTAGTTGTGCTTGTTTGTTTTTGTTTTGTTGCTTTTGTTTTTGGTGTCAAATCAAAAGAAAAAAAAAAAAAACAATGCCAAGATCTATGTTAAGGAGATTACCACCTATGATTTTTTTAAGGATTTTTGTGGTTTCAGGTTTTACATTCAAGTCTTTAATCCATTTTGAGTTGAGTTTTGAGTTTTTGTATGATGTAAGATAGTAGTCCAGTTTCATTGTTTGGTATGTGGCTGTCATTTATTGAAGAGACTTTTTTCTGCAGTGTATATTTTTGGCTCCTTTGATGTAAATGAATTAGCCATATAAGCATGAATTTACATCTAGGCTCTCTATTTTGTTCTATTGATCTATGTGCCTATTTTTTTATGGCATTACCATACTATTTTGATTTTATAGTTTTGTAATATAGTTTGGAATCAGGGAGTGTGATGTTTCCATATTTGTTCTTCTTTCTCTAGATTGCTTTGGTCATATGGGGTCTTCTGTTGTTCTACACAATTTTTAGGATTCTTTGTTCCATGTCTATGAACAATGTCATTCAAATTTTTATATGGATTGCTTTGAATTCTGAGTGTTTTAAAATTCTCACAGATGGCTTTTGTAATTGGTTTGGATTATTAACTGTTTTAGTCACCTGCTTGCCTCAAGAGGAATTTATCCAAGGTGGATAAAATAACTTTTTATCCAAAGCATACAGAAATGTACAAAGAGCTATTGGCCCTTGAGCTCTTATGTGCTGCCTTTCTCCTGCACTTTACATTTTCTGAGTGCCAAACTGTCTTTTATCCCTAAAGGATTAATTGGCCTGTCTCATTAGTTTATAGGGTAAACTGTCTTGGGCCAGGCCAGGAGTGTGGAGTGAAATTTAGAAAAGCTATGCAACAGAAAGCTTTACTTCGGTTTCTAATCTGAAGGCATGTTTTCCCCTGGACTTTACCACTGAAGTGCTACATTACAGGTTAGAGGCTTGTTGCTTCATTATTAATAAAGTAGTAAATTTTTAAACTTGGCTATATATTTATTATCATTGCCATCATTATCATCACCATTCAAAGCATTCACCTGTCATGAACTCTTAGTGGGGAGGTCATTGGTGAGATCTGCCCATCCAAGACACAGACTCTTAACCATAGAGAACACATTGATGGTTGCCAGAAGGGAGCTAGGTGGGGGATTGAGTAAAACAGGTGATGAGCATTCAGGAGTGCACTTGTGATGAGCACCAGGTATTGTGTGCAAGTGTTGAATCACTGTGTTGTACACCTGAAACTAATATTACACTGTGTGTTAACTAACTAGAATTTAACTAAAAATATTTTTAAAAAAAGATTTGCCCATCAGAGTAACACCGAAACTTTAAGAAGTATGAGTACTGTAAAAAACACACAATATACCATTACTTTACCCTGTGTGTGTTCATTAGTTATATTTTAATATGAAGCCATCAAGATTTTTCCTATTATATGGGGCTCCTGGGTGGTTCAGTTGGTTAAGCATCTTCCTTCAACTCAGGTCACAGTCTCACAGTTCATGCATGAGTTTTAGCCCCACATCAGGCTCTCTGCTGTCCGTGCAGAGCCCACTTCAGATCTTCTGCCCCCGCTGTCTCTGCCCCTCCCCATTCCCTGCCCCTCCACCACTCTCTCCTTCAAAAATAAATAAACAAATGAAACTTTAAAAAAACTTAAAGAAGATTTTCTATTATATTATAGTTTTAGTAAATAATTTATATTATTAGTTAAATACTATAATAGAAACTATTTAAATACTACAGTATTGTAATGACTTAAATATGTTAAATATCATGTATAGTAAGTTATGAAGAATCATGATGGGTTTCCATAAAATATTGTCTGACAATTAGGAAAATATGAAAACAATATTTGCATTAGATGTATCTTCTAATCCCAGCTTTACTACTGCATTTGTAACCATCTCATTTTACTCCTCTACCATGCTTTGCATTTATTTTTGGTTTAAATTTTAATTAGTTAACATACAGTGCAATATTGGTTTCAGAAGTAGAATTCAGTGATTCATCACTTACATACAACACCCACTGCTCACCAAACAAGTGCTCTCCGTAAAACCCATCCCCCATCTAGGGGCATCTGTGTGGCTCAGCTGGTTAAGCATCAGGCTTCTGCTCAGGTCATAATCTCATGGTTTTATGATTTTAAGCCCCACATTGGACTCTCTGCTGTCAGCACAGGGTCTGCTTTAGTTCCTCTGCCCCACTCTCTTTCTGCCCCTTCCCTGCTCGTGTTCTCTCTCTCAAAAAATAAATAAAAATTAAAAAAAAAAAAAAAACAACATCTCCTATCTGGCTCATCCCCCACCCACCTCCCTCCATCAACTCTCAGTTTGTTCTCAATCGCTAAGAGTCTCTTGTGGTTTGTTTCTCTCTCTTCTCTTTCCCTCCCTCCTTCCCATATGCTCATCTGTTTTGTTTCTTAAATTCCACATATGAGAGAAATCATATGATATTTGTCTTTCTCTGACTTATTTCACTTAGCGTAATATAGTCTAGTTCCATCCACTTTGCTTTTTTAAGTGAAAATAATAATCTCTGGTGTCAAACGCCCCAGAGCAACATGGCACTATGCCACGGACATATGGCAGTTTGGTAAATATTTCACAATGCAAATTATGTTGTTTTTTTTGACCAAAATCACTAATGATGAATTTCCATTGTGGCAATATCTTCAGAAGCATGGCTAATATCTAATCCTTGACATTGTTTTTCTCATATAAAGGTAAACGTGTTATTCTCTATTCGTGAAAAGGAAAATATTTGAATGAATAGTAGTCCTCTGAAAATTTCAAAACACTAAATATTTTTCAAGTTATATCATGCAATTAACAGGTTTGTTAACTCTTTCATATGATATATTTTGTTGTATATACACTTTTCATTCAAACCTTCCTACCTGATTATTGAGCAGATTCTTACTTAGACTCAATGACCATGGATTCTTTTATTAACTACCTATATATATGACATATCCAAGCCCCGGAAGACTGGAAGAATAAATATACCAGACTTCCATTTAGTTTACAAATAATTTTTTTTCTTAAGACAAGTTCATGTAACGAACTTACCTTCCTGCCCTGTTTTAGGTTAAATTTTGTTGGCCCTCAAAAATTATGTTCAAGTTCTATCCTCCAGCACTTGTAAATGTGATCTTATATGGAAATAAGGTCTTTGCAGACGTAATGGGGTTAACATGCAGCCATACTCGATTAGGGTGGGCCCTATTCCAATGACTGGTGTTCCTATAAGAGGGGAATTTGGACAGAGTCACACAGTCAGAACACCATGAGACAGTGGAGGCAGAGATTGGAGAGGTGCAGCTGCAAGCCAAGGGCCACTGAGGATTTCTGCAGTCACCAGAAACTGGAGGAGGGCAAGGAAGGGTCCTTCCTACAGGCTTCAGAAGGAACGTAGCCCTGAGAGGATAAATTTCTGTTGAAACTAGTTTGGAACAGGTTTTTTTTTTTTTTTATAGTAGCCCTAGGATAGTAATACACCCCTGCCTCAATTATCCTCTAAAGAATACCAGTCTACCACACTCCTGCCTTTTTACTGCTACCTTGAATTTGATTAGTGCTAGTCCGTTAACAGTCATCCTTCCTAGATATCCACTGCAGCTAATACCAATGTCGTCAACATCAACAGCCTCTACTGTTAATATTTACATTTTGCAGCTATGTGACATCAGGATTCTGTCTCTAAGTCCTTCTAGAAATTCGATTCTTCTCGGCTTCTTGTCACCAGCAAGTAAATAACTCAAATAAGAATACAGAGAATTCCATGGGAATAAGCACCAATTCATATACAGTGGACCTTAAATCCACACAGACACAATAATTACTTCTCAAAAGGAAACATGATCTCTGCCTATACAACTTTGTAAAAAACACAGCATTTCAAAGCTCTCTATTTCTGAAGAGTATGGGGGCTTTGCATTTGTGAAATTAAGAGATCCTTTCAAATGTTAGGGTGGTTTTTTTTTTGCCAAACAATGGAACGATCAGCATTTAATTCTTGTGACTCAGAAAATTTGTTGCAGCTTTGAAATGTTAGTTTTTAATCTTCTGATGCTACAAGCCTATAGCAGGATTTTATATTCTGACCAGATATAGATATTATTCCAGTTTGCTGTGACCTAAAATAATGTTCAGATTACACACTTAGCTCAACAGGACCATGCAATAGGTCCTGTTGAGGCAGAAAAGTTAATATCCCTAGGGGTTGCTGTTCATCTGTACCAACTCTCCTTGCCAGTCAACATTAGACACTACTATTTTTTTACTGATAATTATTTAACAGAGTTAATAATCGCCACTATAATCTAGTAAACAAATACTATATATCAGCTATTAATATCAGCACTTTATTTTTTATTTGGTTTTCTTTTTTCTTATTGAAGTATAATTGACATGCAATATTATATTAGTTTCAGGTGTACAACGTATTGACTCAACAGCTCAATACATTACTCACTGATCCTTTCTCTGCCCCGTTCTCCAGCCAGAGAACAGGCCTTTTTTTAAAAAATTATTTATTTATTTTTGAGACAGAGAAAGAGAGACAGAGTGCAAGCAGGGGAGGAACAGAGCGAGAGGGAGACACAGAATCTGAAACAGACTCCAGGCTCCTAGCTGTCAGCACAGAGCCCGATATGGGGCTCGAACTCATGCACAGCCAGATCATGACCTTAGCTGAAGTTGGATGCTCATCCAACTGAGCCACCCAGGAGCCCCTATTTATTTACTTAAAATATAATTTATTGCCAAGTTAGCTAACATACAGTGTACACAGTGTGCTCTTGGCTTTGGGAGTAGGCTCCCATGATTCATCACTTACATACAACACACAGTGCTCATCCTAACAAGTGCCCTCCTCAATGCTCATCACACATTTTCTCCTCTCCTCCACCTCCCATCAACCCTCAGTTTGTTCTCTGTATTTAAAAGTCCCTTATGGTTTTCTTTCCTCCCTCTCTGTAATTATTTCCACCCTTCCCTTTTCCTATGCTCTTCTGTTAAGTTTCTCAAGATTCACATATGACTGAAAACATATGATATCTGTCCCTCTCTGACTGACTTATTTCACTCCGCATAATACCCTCCAGTTCTATTCACGTTATTGCAAATTTTCATTGCAATTGAATTTGCAAGATTTCATTCTTTCTCATTGGCAACTAATATTCCATTGTATATGTAAACCACATCTTCTTTATCCATTCATCAGTTGATGGATATTTAGGCTCTTTCCACACTTTGGTTATTGTTGATAGTGCTGCTATAACTTTCAGGTACATGTGTCCCTATGAAACAGCACTCCTGTATCCTATGGATACATTTCTAATAGTGCTATTGCTGGGTCATAAGGCAATTCTATCTTTACATTTTTGAGGAACCCTCTATACTGTTTTACAGAGTGGCTGCACCAGTTTGCATCCCCACCCACAGTACAAGATGGTTCCCATTTCTCCACATCCTTGCCAACATCTCTTGTTTCCCGAGTTGTTAGTTTTAGCCACTCTGACAGGTGTGAGATGGTATCTCAATGTGATCTTGATTTGTATTTCCCAGAGGATGAGCAATGTCAGGCATATTTTTTTTGTTTTTTAATTTAAAAAGTTTTTTTAATGTTTATTTATTTTTGAGAGAGAGAGAGAGAGAGAGAGAGAGAGAGAGAGCAAGGGAGGAAGAGAGGGAGACACAGGATCTGAGATCATGACCTGAGTCGGTCAGTTAACCGACTGAACCACCCAGGTATCCCTGTTGAGCATCTTTTCATGTGTCATCTTTGCAAAAGTGGCTATTCATGTCTTCTGCACATTTCTTCACTGGATTATTTGTTTTTTGAGAGCTGATTACTGTTTTGAGAATAGTCTGTACTGAGGCTAAAAGTTGAAGCAGGGAAACACTACAATACCTTTAAAATGTTTTGAATTAATGGGCAGTGAGAAAATTTTACATTGAGATTCAGAATATATACATACGTATAGTTGCACATATGCAGATAGACATATGCATATGCATCCATACATGTGTAAATAAAATGGAAATACATTTTTTACAAAACAATATTTAGCTTCTCTATGCATTACACAGTTCAATATTTTCTATTCTATTATTTTTATGACATTGTTTTTCTGTGTTTCCAAGGCAGTAAATTAATTTTAGGACTCACTAGTAGGTCATAACCCAAAAACATATAGGAGGGTATGAAATAATTCAGGTGAGTGATGGGATGGCTTGAATCAGGGAAGCTTTGGAGCTGGTGCGATGTGGTTGTATTCTGGATGTATTTTAAAGGTGAGGTATGAGAGGCAAAGTGAGGATAAATGAATGACATTAAATCTTGTGGCCTCAAATATTGGTGTTGCTATTCACAGTGATGGAGAAGGCACTTGGAATAGTGGATCTCGTGGAAGTAGGTAGGAAAGATTAAGAATCATATTTTGGAGGTACTGACTTTGGAATGTGGATTTTGTATTCAGAAAGGACCACGGATAGGCCATTGGCTCTACTAGACAGGACTTCAAAAGGGGGATCTTTCAGTTTGTTAGCTCTTATTTACAGATATCAAATGAATCATTTCTTCCTCAAAAAAGTTCTCCTTACCTTCCCCAAAGAAGCCAAATGCTGCTATTATAGGCACTGAAGCAGCATGTATCTCACTTTGACAGACCTGCAAGTTTCTGTCTGTGTGATTATTCAATCAATGCTTTCCTACCTTCCCCAAGGACTGCACATTCCATTAGGACAAAAATGTTTACTTAGATCTGTAGTCTTAGGATATCTATATCTGTATATCTTAATCTAGATAGATAGATAGATAGATAGATAGATAGATATAGATGTCTCCGCCATTAACACTTTTTTTTTTTTTTTTTTGGTCTTAGAGAGACACCATGAGCAGGGGAGGGTCAGAGAGAGAGGGACACACAGAATCTGAAACAGGCTCCAGACTCTGAGCTGGCTGTAAGCACAGAGCCTGACGCAGGGCTCAAACCCACAAACCGTGAGATCATGACCTGAGCTGAAATTGGTGGCCCAACCAACTGAGCCACCCAGGCGCCCCGATGTCTCCCCCTATTAAACACATACACCTAAGCACACATAAAATGAGATAAATAGGTGGTGGTCAGATATTAAAAATGTAGTCTTAATCTCAATAAGGCAAGTCATTAGTGTCTTTTTCTGGTGTTTTGGGTCAATGCAAAGCCAAATCCATAATATTGGAGGGTGGAATGTTTTATGAGACATGGGTATATTTGGAACAATATGAGTGAGGAGAGGGGATAGCAGGAAGTAAGCTAAAAGAAGTGGGGCTACAATCCAGGTGTGACGAGAAGCCACTGGAAGAATTAAGAGTGAACAATATGACCTGCTAAGTTTTTTTAAAAGATTATTCTGGATATTGTCTGAAACTTGCCTCTAGTGGAGCAAGAGTAGAAGCACAGAGAACAATTCCGATAGACACTGGTGACTTACTGAGTATGGTGACTGAAGTCATGGGAGCTCCCAGTGTAAGATATATTTTGAAGTGAAATCTCATAGGATTTATTGATAGATTCATTTTGCATCTGAGAGAAATAGAATTGATGTGAGACGCCGCAGAAAAATAAATGACACCTGGGTTTTAGGCCTAGGTAATTAGGTAAATGCTAGAGCCATTAACTGAGATGGGTAAAGAACATATTGATAGGTAAGAGGGTGCAGTCAAGAACTTGACATGGCTTTTAAATATCTACGTGGCCAAATGGGATAGGTAGTTCAATCACAAATCTAGATTTCATGGGAAATGTTGTAGCTGAAAAATAATGTACTTGAAACAATGACACTGGATACATTGCCTGTGCATTTGCAGAAGATACTTTTCCAGTGTTTGAAAGACTTAACTTTTTGTCACACATCAAATTTGTTCAGTTTTAAATCATGTGTAGACAAGTTGAATACAAATCCAAATACATGTATGCAGTGTAGAGAAATATATGTTGATTGTATGAATTCTCATACTTAATTTTGTCATGTACAGAATTTGATTCTTTGTATTTATTATCTTAGAGCACATTTTTAAATCATTCACGAGGCACTTATGAAATATTTATGTGTATGCCTTATATATCCTATGTATTATGAGTTCTGTGGAGTCGACAAGTAAATGACAATTTTTATATTTGTAGGATTTTACAGCTAACAAACTGTTCTCACGTACATTATTTCATGAATCTTCACATATCTGGCAGGTAATATTTCCACTTTGCTAATTGTTCTGGTAACATGTTGTTATATAACAAGCCACCTCAGAATGTAGTGGCTTAAAACAATGACAGCATTTATTTTGCTCACAAATCTGCAAATTTGGGTAGAGCTTGGCGTGTACAGCTGATCTCTTCCATATGATATCACAGGGAATTATTCAAAGGCTGAGGTCTTGGGTCATCTAAAGACTCCCCCCTCCTCACTTAGAGATCTGATGGTTGACACTGGCTGTTAGTTGGGACTTTTAATGGGTTCATAGTCTGAGCACTTACACATGGCCTTTCCTCACGGCTTGGGGGCTGGGTTGCCAGGGTGAGCATTCCAAAAGAGACAACCAGGCAAAAGTTTTATCACCTTTTATGACCTAACCTTGGAAGTCACCCTAAATACTTTAGCCACATTAAAATCATCAGGGAAGTTATCAAGGCCCCCCCAACTCTGAGGGAATGGAAAAGATAATAGACTTCTTGAGTGGATAGTGTCAGGGTTCTGGTAGAGCATTTGGAACTGAAAATGAGGATCAGTGTGGTTAATAGAAAGATTTGGGCAAGACTTGGACATATTTTGTAAAATTAATCAATTTGTTAAACTTATAATTGTTCTTTTTTGCCTCTATCTTAGATAAAAATGTTCAGTCAACAATTACTTTGTGACTTGGCCCATGTCAATTTTTTTTTTTTAATTTTAGAGAGGAAAAAGAGAGAGGGAGAGTGAGACAGAGGGAGAAAGAGAGGAAATCTTAAGCAGGCTCCACACTCAGTGCACAGCCTTATGTGGGGCTTGAACCCATGACCCTGGTATCATGATCGGAGCTGAATTCAAGTTATCAGGCACCCAACCAACTGAACCACCCAGGCACCCTGGCCTAATGCATTTTTTTTTTATTTGTATAGTACATATTGAAGAGACCACTACTGTTTACAACTTTAATGTAATTTTAATATATATGCATATATATTTATATTTTTAACATTTATTTATTTTTGAAAGACAGAGAGAGACAGAGCATGAGCAGGAGAGGGGCAGAGAGAGAAAGAGACACAGAATCCAAAGCAGGCTCCAGGCTCTGAGCTGTCAGCACAGAGCCCAACTTGGGTCTTGAACCCACAAACTGTGAGATCATGACCTGAGCTGAAGTTGGACGCTCAGCCAACTGAGCCACCCAGGCGCCCCTAATTTTTGTAATTTTAACTTGGAAAGAAATTTTTACTCAGAAACTAGTATGCTTTGTTCTTTTGCCTGTTAGGCTGGTCTTTTACCTGACATTATGGACTTCTGAAAACAGCTCTGCTATAACTCTACCTCGAAAAGAGTGTTTACTCCTCCTTCTCAATTATCTAATCATGCGTGGCAATGCATTTGATATTTTTTGGTAAAAATGGGGTCTCCAAAAATTATAGTTTTAGAATTATTTGTGACATTAGTTACCAAGTAATCTATTCCAGCCTTTTAATAAATAAATGACATCCAGAAGTTTATCCAGGTTACAGAGATAATAAGTTGCAGAACTATAACAGGAAGCAGATCCTAAGACAAGAATTTGAAAGCAAATGATAAATTTGGGACTGATACCACTAACAGGGAAATGGGAAAGTGATAGAGACAAAGAAAGAAACTAATTCAGCATCTCAATCTTGCTAGGGACCTTTGGGAGATAGTGAAGAATATGTGCCTCAGAGTTATCCCATCTTGGTGCACGAAGTTGTAATATTTATCCACCAACTCCCATTTGTCATTGATTGTAGGCTGCTTCTAGGGCACTATTTCCATTATTTCCATGCCTGTTCTAAATAAGAACATAACATATTCCAAAGACCAGAGAATGCCCTCAGGCAGAAAGTTTCCAGTACTTGAGCTAGAGGAATGTGGGGAATGGTGTATATGCCAAAGGGATATATGAAGCGTCAAAGTCTTCCTCTACATTTGTAATTATTTTACAATGTTTTTTTTTTATCAGTCTTCTATGTATTTTCCCAATAAAAATGAACTTTATCAAGATCATTCTATAAATGCCAGTCATGGAGTCATACAAGGTAAGTATGTATAGAAATGGTCTTTGATCAGGATCACACAGAGCTACAGTCAAATTGGAATTCAGGTGTTAAGGCCCACAAGAGAATTGCTATAAAGGTAAGACTGTAGACATTTTATTCTTTGACCCGTTATCCAAAGAACTGAGATGGATTAAATAGGTGGTGGATGTTGGTGGGAATGAAAACTGGTGCCACCGCTCTGGAAAACAGTGTGGAGGTTCCTCAAAAAAATTAAAAATAGAACTACCCTATGACCCAGCAATAGCACTACTAGGAATTTATCCACAAGGTGCAGGGGTGCTGATCTATAGGGGCACATGTACCCCAATGTTTATAGCAATGCTTTCAACAATAGCCAAAGTATGGAAAGAGCCTAAATGCCATCAACTGATGAATGGATCAAGATGTGGTTTATATACACAATGGAATACTACTTGGCAATAAGAAAGAATGAAATCATGCTATTTGTAGCAACATGGATGGAACTGGAAGGTATTATGCTGAGTGAAATAAGTCAGAGAAGGACGGATATCATATGTTTTCACTCATATGTGAATCTTGAGAAACTTAACAGAAGACCATAGGGGAAGGGAAGGGAGAAAAATAGTTACAAATAGAAAGGAAGAGAGGCAAACCATAAGAGACTTTTAAGTACAGAGAACAAACTGAGGGTTGATGGGGGGTGAGGGAGAGGGGTGTGATGGGCATTGAGGAGGGTACTTGTTGGAATGAGAGTTGGGTGTTGTATGTAAGCGATGAACCACTGGAATCTACCCCCCAATCTACAAGCACACTCTATACACTGTATGTTAGTCAATGTGACAATAAATTATATTTAAAAAATAGGTGATGGGACTTAAGGAGTGCACTGATGATGAGCATCGGGTGATGTATGGAAGTGTTGAATCACTATATTGTCCACATGAAACTACTGTTACACTGTATTTTAACTATACTGGAATTTAAATAAAAACATAAAAAAAAAAGAAACCATTTGGAGAAACCCACTCATTTGATGCTTTTAGATCATTTATGATGGGGAATCTTATGCGAAACCTCAGTACTTGTCCCTTATAGTATGTAAGGGTTTATATGAACAAAAAATGGCATCTGCTGTTGGTATACAGACTTTTTTTCTTTGTTTATTTATTTTTGAGAGAGAGGGAGAGAGAGAGAGCAGGGGAGGGGCAGAGAGAGACAGAGGCACAGAATCCAAAGCAGGCTCCAGGCTCTGTGTTGGCTGGCACAAGCTGTGAGATCATGACCTTAACTGAAATTGGCTGCTCAACTGATGAAGCCACCCCAGCACCCTGGTATAAAGACTTTTAAAAGTTCGTGAGAGTTTCTACCTCTGGAATACACTGTGATGGTAACAACTGGATTAAGGAAAATTAACCTCATTGCAAGATTCAGCCTATAAAACTGATCTTGACAGCATGGTTTATTGGAACATTTCAGATATTACACAGAAAAGTCTACTATCTGGGTTTTAGATCTACTTATCAATATATCCTCAATATCAACACAGCATTCTATCTTCTACTAAAATACTCCCAGTGTGAGGGCATACCAGAAGAAAATGCTTAAATTTAGATCATTCTAGTAGTCAAAAATTTCAAAGGATTCCCTTTAAAAAAAAAAAAAAAAGGTTTGGAAAGAATGGCAAAGTGTGGTGATTCAAATTACCCTTGATTGTGTAGAAAATGTTTCTTAGAAAATTTTGCAAAATCCATGACAAGAATCTAAAAATATCAACTAGTCTAGTCTTCTAGGGGAAAAAGGCTTCTCTGCATCCCTAAAATACACTTATTTCAAAATGTGTTTTCTAAAATATCTGTTAAGAGAAAGCCAATAGTCCCACTGATTCATGAAAGTTCTCTCTTGTCATCAATGGATACCTCTATATAGAAGTGATGACAATGCATAAAACACACATCTGAAATATGTTGCAGTATTATCTGCTAAGGGAAACTACATGTGGAATGCTTATTTGTAGTATCATCAAGATGTGCCATTTTTGAAAGCTGCTGGGATGCCATGATGTTTTCATAATTGAAGTGGTGGAGTTTCAGTTAATCATATCATGTTATTCATATTCTAGTTGGGCAATTCAAAAAAATAAATGGCTTTAGCTGGTAATCTGAAACTCTTTAACATATTATTTGAATGCCTTTTTATTTCCCTCATTGCAAATACTTCCTGATGTAGAATAACTGAAAGGTTAACAGAGGTCCATGAAATTCCTTTAGTTGGGCGACTCCCCCTGTGAACAATATATGAAATATCTGTGTGTCATTTAAGCATTCACGTAGAAGTAACTGGCTGATCTAGAGAGGTATTCTAGCCTCTCTAACCTCATAGTTTTTAATTAAGAAAATGCTAAGAAGTCTACCTTGTGTATATGTTCAAACAAGTACAACAGTATGGATTTGGGATAGGGAAGATTGTAATAGCTTCCTTTTCATTGCTTGATCATCTGCACCAGAGCGTTTCCAGGCAGACTTCAAATTAACTTTTGAAGATGTCTGCAGTAGAATAAAATAATGAGCAACAGTTCTAGTTACCCACTCTCTCAGTCTATCAAAGCTTATGCATTTCAGAAATTCACAAAATCTTGCTCCATATTTAAAATGTCATAGTTTCCCTTTTGTGTGTTCATATCTATGTTTTCCTTTATGCTTGTAGAAACAATATATAGTCGTACAGAGTTAATTTTCAATGAGGTATTATAAATACTAAACTACAATTTGGTTGTTTCACATAATAATATTTGACAGATAAGTTTAAACATGTATATGTAATTTTAACCCATGCTTATGTTTCAGACTGGAATTTCACATGGAAACATACATAAAAATATATGAATCATAAATGCACTGCATAGTTTTTAAAAAGGTAAGAAGTATATTTATCACTCAGAACAAGATAACAGATGTTACAAAAAATCCAGGGTCTTCCCTGTTGTCCAGTTCCAATCATCTGATTATCCCTCCAAAGATAACTGATTTTCTCTTCTATCACCATAATTTGGTTTTAACAGCTTTTTTTTAAATTTTTTAATGTTTTATTTATTTCTAGGAGAGAGAGAGAGAGAGACAGCGTGAGCAGGGGAGGGTCAGAGAGAGAGGGAGTCACAGACTCTGAAACAGGCTCCAGGCTCCGAGCTGGCAGTCAGCAGAGCCCGACGCAGGGCTCGAACCCACGAACCGCGAGATCATGACCTAAGCGAAAGCTGGACGCTTAACCGACTAAGCCAGCCAGGCGCCCCTGGTTTTAACAGCTTTTAATCCCTATGTAAATGGAATCACTGTGCGTGCATCTTTCGTGTTTGGTTTCCTTCACAAAAATTATGTTTGGAGGCACCTGGGTGGCTCATTCGGGTAAGCGTCTGATTCTTAATTTTGGCTCAGGTCATAATCTCACGGTTCATGAGATCAAGCCCCACATGGACTCTGTACTGACAGTGTGGGGCCTGCTTAGGATTCTCTCTCTCTCTCTCTCTCTCTCTCTCTCTCTCTCTCTCTCTCTCTCTGTCCCTCCCAAACTTGCATATGCTTACTCCCTCTGTCTCTCTCTCTCTCCCTCTCAAAATAAATAAATAAACATTAAAAAACTTACGTTTGTAGAGTCTATGAACACCCTTGAACATAGCAGTCCCCCATGCTTGTCACTGCTCTATAGCGTTCATTTTTATGAATCTATAATTTCATAATTATAGATTATATATTTTTTTATTGTTTTCTGTTGCTGAAAATGAGGGTTGTTTCTAATTTTGAGTATTATGGAAAATGATGCAGGTATTGTCCTCACCTCTGATACACTTAGATTTTTGTTGTGGCTGGTGATGGTGGTAATATGCCAAAAGATGGAATTTATGTGTCAAGCACTAGGCATACTTTTTGTTTTAGAATGTTCTGCCAATGGCTTTTCAAAGAAGTAGTGCAGATTTTCACTCCCATCGACAATGTACAAGAATTGCATTTCATTCATATTTAGTACTGCTAGTTTTGTTTTGTTTTTTTTGATTGTTGTCATTACAACGGATATGCAGTTGTTTTACTTTGTGGTTTGAATGTTCATATCTTGATACTTTTATAATATTTAACTTCGTTTCATATTTTTATTGGCCATTTGGATATTCTTTATGGTGAAACATCTATTAAGGTTTATATCCTTTTGTTAAAATCGGGTTTTCTTTTTTATTGACTTGCATGAGTACTTTGTATATTCACAATACTAGCAGTTTTTTTATTCATACACAGTTATTTCTTTTTCAGTCTTTTACTAAGGCTCTCTGATAAATAGAATTTCTTTTTTAATGTTTTTTTTAAATTTATTTTTGAGAGAGAAAGAGAGAGCCCTCAAGCATACAAGTGGGAGAGGGGCAGAGAGAGAGGGAGACACAGAATCTGAAGCAGGCACTGAGCTGTTAGCACAGATCCCGAAGTGGGGCTCAAACTCACTGACCACAAGATCATGACTTGAGCTGAAGGTGGATGCTTAACCGACTGAGCCACCTAGGTGCCCCTAAAATTCTTTTAATATGTATTTAATTTTGAGAGAAAGAGTGCAAGCAGGGGAGGGGCAGAAAGAGAGGGAGACAGAATCAGAAGCAGATGCCAAGCTCTGGGCTGTCATAGCCTGACCTGGGGGTCAAACCCAGGAACTGCAAGGTCATGATGTAAGCGGAAGAAAGATGCGTAGCTGACTGAATCACCCAGGCACCCCTACAATTAGAATTTCCTACTTTAAAAGTCAGTATGCCAATATTTCTCCTTTAATCTTAGTGCTTTTACATCCTGTTTAAGAAATGTCTGTCCCAACGTCATGAAGCTATTCTCTTATGTTATCTTCTAGCAGTTTTATTGTTTTTCCTTTAACAGTTTTCACGTTTAACTCTAAACTCTAATTTCTAATTGTCCCCAAATTATTTATTGAAAGGAATTTTTATTCCCTACTGAATTGCACAGCTATCTTTGTTATAAATCAGGTGACCATATATGTTTAAGTCTGTGCTCTCACTTCTGTTCCATTAGGGTACCACTGCTACATTGTTTGAATTACAATAGCTCCATAATAATTTCTAATATCAGTGCAAATTCTCCAGCTTTGTTTTTAAAAAGATTGGCTCGGCTTTTTCCCTTTTGCATGTCTATACAAATTTTAGAATTCACACACACATATGCCAGATGGGATTGATTGAAATTTCATTGAGTCTCCAGATCCATTTGGGGAATTTGTATTTTTATAGCATTAATTCTACTTATCTATGAGCATGGTATATTTCTTCATTTATGTAAATTTTCTTTAAGGCCTCTCATTCTTATTGTTTCTGTTTAGAAGGCTGACACATATTTTGTATATTTTTATAGATATTTGATGTTTATTGATGATATTACTTTAAAATACTAATTGTTTATAGAAATGCAATTAATTTTTGGATACTGGCATGACATCTGGAAACCTTAAATTCACTTATTAATTATAAATTTTATCTGAGGGCTCTGTATTTTCTATGTATATATAGAGTTTGTAAATAATAACAGCTTCATTTTTCTTCCCAAATCCTAACATTTTACTTGGTGTTTTTTTTAATCTTGTAGTACTGACTAGTATATTAATTAAATATGGTATTTGCTATAAAATTCATTTTATACATACGCTTTAGCAGATTAAGGAAGTTTAATTCTATTCTGAGTTTGCCAGGAGGTTTTATGTTTCTTATTTTTTGAGATGGAGTAAATTTTTCCAACACTTTTTCTGCAGTTTTACCCTTCATGTTTCAAATATGATGGATTGCAGTGATTGAATTTCAAGTGTTAAAAGGAACCTCTGCTGCCCAAATAAAACCAACATTATTATGATATACTGTTGTTTTAATAAGGCACCGGATTAGGTTCATTTTGATCATAATTTTGGGTACAAATGATATTCTTTTTTTAACTAGCTGTATAATATTCCATTGTTTGGAATAATAAAGTTGCTTTGATGAATTCCTCATTAATGGATATTAAGTTGTTTTCAGTGACTGTATTCTTATAAATAAGGCTTCCAGAAAAAAGCCTTTAATATCCTTACATAATGGTGATTTTATTGCTGTAAGATAGATTCCTAAGGAGGGATTGGTGGGCAATAGATTATATACATTTTAATAGCTATTCTTGGCTTATTTTCTTAAAATGTATCAATACTTCACAAGTAGGGAACATTAATGCCTTTTTTTATCTCCCTTTCCAACATTGAATATGATTCCACTTCTTTTTCCTTCTATCTGATGACAGGAGATATTATCTCCTTTTCCTTTTCCTGACTGTGATAAAGTTTACACATTTTCCTAAGTTTCTTTGTTATTTGCACATCCTCTTTTGTGGATTTTCTGTTTATGTATTCATTTTTTTTTTTCTTATTGGATTGTCTTTTAAAAATCAATCTGTAGGGGCACCTGGGTGGCTCAGTCGGTTGAGCATTTGAACCTTGATTTCGGCTCAAGTCTTTTTTTTTTTTTTAATGGTTTTTAAAATTTATTTCTGAGAGAGAGAGAGAGAGACAGACAGACAGACAGACAGCATGAACAGGGGAGGATCAGAGAGAGAGGGAGACACAGAATCTGGAACAGGCTCCAGGCTCTGGGCTAGCTGTCAGCACAGAGCCTGAACCCACAAAACATGAGATCATGACCTGAGCTGAAGTCGGACGCTTAACCGACTGAGCCACCCAGGCACCCCTGGGCTGAGGTCTAGATCTCATGGGTGATAAGTTTCAAACCCTGCATCTGGCTCCACACTAACTGTGCAGAGGCTGCTTGGAATTCTTTCTCCCTCTCTCTCTGCCCCTCCCCTGCTTACTCACTCTCTGTGTCTCAAAATAAAGAAATAAACTTAAAAACATAATGATAAATCTGCAGACTTTTATTAAAATAGAGATATTAAGCCTTTGTTATAGATGCTTTAATGTTTCTCTCTCTATTGTGTTTTCACTTTATTAGGTCTTTGGCTTTCTAGAAGTTTTTACTTCTTATGTGTTGAATGTGACAGTTTTGTCCTTAAAGTGATTTGGAATTAGTGTTTGGTTTAAGAATGCTCTCACACTCGCTGCTCTCAGCCTGTCAGTGCAGAGCCACCTTCAGATCTTCTGTCCCCACCCCCCCTTCACTCGTACTCTCCCAAAAAATACATATTTTTAGAAAATTAAATAAATATTTTTAAAATTAAAAACAGAATGTCCTCACAATGTAAACTTTCATAGATTCCTCATTTATTAGGTTTTATTTTGTATATATGAATCTTCAATCTATATTTTTTATACAATTTACTGAATTCTAACTCTAAGAAAACATCATAATTACTTATTCCATTTTTAAGTTTATTTATTTTAAGAGAGAGAGAGAAGAGAGAGATTGAGAATCCCAAGTAGGCTCTGTGCTGTCAGCATGGAGTCCGAGGCTGGGCTTCATCTTATGAACTGCGAGCCAAAATCATGATTTGGATGCTTATACTTCTGGACTCTATTCTGTTGTACCACTTTGGCTGGCCTTGTACTAATACCTACTGTTCTGATTATAGAAGCATGATAATATAAAACACAGGATAGCACAGTCTTTGTGATTTTTGTTAACAACTTCAGGACAACTCTCACTCTTTTCTGAAATAGAAGATATGCTTTCTCTGAATATTTTGACTTGATGGACTTGATAGAAGACTGAA
This sequence comes from Proteles cristata cristata, assembly GCA_017311185.1. Taxonomy (NCBI): domain Eukaryota; kingdom Metazoa; phylum Chordata; class Mammalia; order Carnivora; family Hyaenidae; genus Proteles; species Proteles cristata. Next base: position 29,243 of record JAESUZ010002075.1, on the reverse strand, counting down.
ATCTAAAAGAATAGACACTCAGGAAACCTAAGAGGTCTGCCTGTAAACAGCGGCAAGAAACCCAGATCTTCAAAACACATGACTACACAGACTGAAGCTGAGAGGCACCTCCTTGAGACTCCATCCTGAGTCTATTTTTAATCCAAAAGATTGTGGAACTAAGCCTAACTACTACATTCTTGTCAAAATAAATTATCTACTGCCATGCAAATGGCCAATCTGGCAAGGGAAAACAGGAGAGCAAACATGTGTTTAATCAAAGGTATTATAGTGGGAATGGAAAAGGGTTACTGGTAAAATTGTCTTGATGAAGGCACCCAATTGACTGTTTATAAGTCCTTTTATCACAATGTTTTTCAGTTGATTGCCCATTGTAATCACCTGGGAGGGTTTTTGGTTTTTGTTGGTTTTTTTTTTTAAATTCTCCTGATGCCCCAGGTGAGAGCCCAGAACAATTAATCATCGTCGAGGGGTGGGGGGCCGCTGGAAACTAGGCATTAGAGTTTTGTAAAGCTCCTCAGATGATTCCACTGTCTCCCAATGGTAGAGAAGTGGTGTTTTGGAAGAGGGGGAGAATCGACTCTGAATGAAAATGCAGAAGAAAACAAGAAAAGAAACTCCTTAGCTGTTGCTAGGCCCCTTGCCAAGTTCTTCTTGTAAAGTTCATTTCTCTTTGGTAGGCGATGGACAGGATTTAGGGCGACCTGGCTCCTGTAGGAAGAAGTGCAGGATGAATTACATGTGTAAAGGGGTGGGATGGGGTGGGGGAGTAAGGATACCAACCAAATGAAAGTCACTTCTGACATTTTTAGAAAATAAAGTCATATGAGCTGTTTATAGTCCAATCTAATTCTAGCCTCAGTGGTGGGAGGTAGGGATGGAGGAGGCGGTCAGAGCGAATATACACATTCAAAGAAGGGTGGGAAGATTTGGTGAAATCGCCTAAGAAATATGATTATGCTCGGCCTCTATTCCCCATTGCTGGCCAGTGCATTGAAGTCAAGATGCACTGGTGGGGTACACACGTGTAAGTGACCCAGATAGCAAAAGTAAGTGACCCTTATCCCCAGTGTAGTCATTTTATAAGTGGCAATGCTAAATCATTCATGACCTCATGTGCTGCTTTTGGCAAGCGGCTCCCTAATTGCTCCTGTTTTTGCATCGATTCTGCGCAGCGTGGAAAAGCGAGTCTCCAACTCGCTTGTGGATTTATTGACCACCGGGTCCCTCCTCAGCTTTCACCTTGCAGGCCTCGCCCACTCTATTTTAGAGTCAGGAGTTGGGAACAGCACCTGTTTCCTCCTCTCCAAGCATGGGCTGGGTATTTTGACGGCACCCCTTCCAATCAACCCAGGTGTCAGTGTTTGTATTTTCCAGTTCGCCATCACTCCCCACCCCCTCCCCACGCATCCCTATTTCCGTGGCTGTGGGCCCGGGGAGGAGAGAAATCGGCGCTCAGACACACCGGATCTCCGGCAAGCTACCTGCTTTGGAGAGCATCAGGCGGACGGCGCGGACCCACCTGCCTTCCAAAGTTTGGGGCGTGGGGGAGCCGGGACACGTGGTGGGTGGCTATGGCTCAGCCCAGGGGTCTGGAGCAGACCCGGGAAGATGCCGCTGGGGACGGATTCATCGACGTCATCAAGAGTCGCGCTGGTAGGATCTCGTTGCCTTGCTGTTTAGTGTGGGGGTATACGGCGTATCCCGCTGCTCTCAGCCCAGGCTGTGCCCTGGAAGTTCGTACAGGCTTTCGGAAAGTTGTGGCGCCGAGCGAAGGAGGAATAGGGGACTGTCACCGCGCCCCCGCGCGTGTGGGGAGGGCGGGGGACCACGCGAGGCGCGTCCGCGGGAGGAGGGGGTGCTGCTGTCGGTCCGAGAAGGCAGAAAGTCAAGTTTTCCTTTTGCGCCAAGTGGGAATTGGTGAGGGATTTTTGTTTTTTGTTGATTTTTCAGAGAAAGCCACCGAATATCGGTTTTATTAGAGAATGGTAACTTGTTAAAAAAAAAAAAAAAACGTAAAGGAGTAGACAGATCCACTTAAGCATTGCCCTGGCTTTTCTGAGGAGGGAAGGAGGGAGGGGAAGTGTGAGGAGGGCTTGCCTTGTCAGGGTGTGGCCTAGTGGAGAGTTAAGAAATCTGAGAAGTTTCACCTCCCATCTTAAATGTACTAAAGGGAAATGTCAGAGGCGCTTGCGTGCCTGGAGCTTAACTGTAGGAGTTGAAAACCAGTAAAGCAGCAGGAACAAAAAGTCTAAGGTTTTTGCAAGGCTTCCATAGTGCGCCTCTTTCCCCCCCCCCCCCATGTGTAAATTTCATTTGTAATGAATCTTCTGGTGTTGGGTAGGCTGGCCTACATAAGCAAACGCTTGTAAACCAGGATAGGTCGGTAAAGCTGCAAATGGAAGCAGCTGTTAAGCTTTCCCAAAGGATGAAGTTTCAGCTGCTTGAATCTGCTGCTCTCGCCCTTGGAAATGCACCAGATTGTGGGCAGCAAAATAACAGGATCATTGCAGATTTCTTTACATAGTTTGCTGGATGGTGAAGAAGACCAAGGATAAAGTCACTGTCCAAATGCATTTATGAAGTGGGGTTAAAGGAAATATCCCAGTAGAAAACAAAAATTACTAAGAAACCGGGGAATTGGGTAAAGCGCAGACCAGCAAAGGGTTTCGAAGATTACAGAGCAGGATTTCTCTTCCCTAGTAGTATAAATTGGCCATGACTCTTGGAAGTCAAGAAAGAATGGTGCTTCTTTGAGTACCTGAGAGAAATAATTGTTTACAAATTTGAAAACCACACTTGTCTTTTTTCCTTATCCAATTAACCTAACATGCTTCTCATGTTTCAAGGGGAAAAATGGTCAACTTTTTTAGCTGGAATGCTTTAATCGTTCAGCCCCTAGCATAACAGAATTGGCTTTAAGTAGTTACCCTAAAATAATAGTTGGAAAACAATTTTTTGGGTACTTTCATACATTGTTTTAAAGCTGCTGTTGTTCGTACATCTTCTTACATAGCAACTTGTCACAGTAAGTGTCTGAAATATGCAGAAGGATATTTACTACAAACCTGTTAGTATTTTGGGGGAAAATGTGTTAAAGGTTAATGCTACAGAGTAACTTGATCATTGTGCTCCTACCTTTGTAAGCCCTTGAGAGAAGGAAAAAAAAAATCTAAACTACTTTCTCAAAACTAGGTTCATGTGTCTTAGAAATGTCTTGCTGGACTCCATCTCTGAAGAAAACTCTACCTTTATGTAACTCTGCATTTGGTATTAGCCACTGCAGCTGAGAGTCCCTTTTTAAAAATGGAGTGATTTATTTTTTACATTTGTGAAATTGAGCTTTAATTAGAACTGCAAAAAATCTGGGTGGGGTGACTTCTGGGTCCAACAGGTATATCTGATTTTCAACATTAACCTTTTTTGATAGACCATTCCCTTTAAGGGGTTAGAGACCATTAAGTAAAATAGAAAATGCAATTCTTGTTGAATATTGTAACTTCTGCATCTTTATAAAACGAGGGTTTTTGTCTTGTAAGGATTTTTGTTTTTAGGTGTTGATTTTGTTTTCTTGATTCTGCGGCATCATAGGGGTGGCTGCTATTAATAAATGCTTTTTGTAGTCCATTGCTCTGCATTGGAAAGCATAATGTGATGGAGCTGTGATGCCAAACAAAGCAAATGGAAAACCTGTTACACTGGCAGTATCTGTTTCCACCACCCAGAGCGCTTCTCCCTCCTAAATTGGTGTGTAGACCTAGTTAAATGGTAAGAGAAATTTTAGAGTGTGTTATTAAAATGCCTAGAAAGATGTAAAAGTAAAGTCAACATAAGGGGTTCAGTTACGCTTTTAGTGGTGCTATTCGAGTCATTTCTTAGGCTGTAATAAGCAGTGTAAGACACCAACAAATTGAGGACACAACCATATTCTACCTTTTAGATTGATTTTTTTTTTTTAATCCAGTCATTTTGGTTCATTTGATGTGAAGCCACAACCAATGGAAAACTTTCACTTGATCATTTATTACTTTGTCCCATCACCACTGCATATTCTTCACCCATTTCCACAAGGGGCAGCTCTTCGATATGATTATGGTTTACATATATGCCCTTAGGAATCTGAATGAGAGCATACCCGTGAAGAGTCCTATATTTGGGGTGAAAAATTTGTTGTTAAAAAACAACCCAAACCACAGCTTATATTCTTTCACACAAGGTTCCTATATCTTAAAGGGGAAATGTCCGCATATAAAGTATTTCAGTACAGTATGTTTATAACTGTCTATTCCTGTTTGGATACCACAGATAGGGGCACTTTACCTATTGATTGATTATGCTTTAATTAGAAATAGCTCAATATAATATAAACAGCCCCATGCTGTTAATCTTTTTAAACCAGATGTAAATTTAACTAGCCCATGTGACTTCTTTCATGATTTTTTTTTTTTTTTGGTTTATATTCATTTAGCATCTCCTGGCATCTTTAGATGTTTTACTGGCACAGAATAATGCATGAATAATTGAGTAAAGTAGAACTATGGATTTGTGTCATGAAAGATTTTTTAACCTCTTGAACTCTGAAGTACAAGTATTTTCTTTCAGAAGTAAGTTAAGCAGTTTTTGCTTTTATTTCTTAGCAGTTGCTTAAAAAAAAAAGGAATGTGTGTAAAGACTATTCCTACTCTGATCTTGGAGTCTTCCATATCCAGATCCTTTGGGTGACCAAATTTGCTTTGATAGACTGCATATTTTTTTCCAGATTCCAGCTATGAAAGATGATTCTATCAGAGCCTTGCTATCTCTGATTTTGCTTACCTACAGTGGTTATAAGGAGACTATTCTATGGAATGATACATTAAAGTTAGGCAAAATAACTTTTGAAACACACTTGACTGACATAGTATTTTGACTATTCTTATTAAAAACCAGAATATGGAGCACCTTGATAGCTCAGTTGATTGAGCTTCTGAGTCTTGATTTTTGGCTCAGGTCAAGATCCCAGAGTTGTGGGATGGAGGCTCCTTAAAAACCAAACCAAACGAAACCACAAACACAAAACCCAAGAATACGATGTAAGTGAACCTAACTTTTTCATTTTGATCTAATGTTCTTAAATTATGCTCTTAATGTTATTCACTCAACAATTAGATATTCACAGGGTAAGCCCAAGAATCCAATTAGACCAAGATATTGGAGAATTTACCAGAGAAACTTAAGAAATTAGAAGGCATTTTGAAAAACCATCCTTTCAGAACTAGCGATTAATTCAATTGGAAATATTTTCTTGGTAGGCGGTTTAATAACTAAAAAATCACTATGGTAATGGGGCCTGTACTTACTCATTCCAGGGAAATAATATGCTTAATATCATCCTAAAGGATTGGGGTAATTCATTGAACTCGTTTGTAGAAGTCTTGTCGTGGTGCTTAAGAAACCCAAAGCTTGAGTGTTAAGATTTTGCTGTGCTTTAATACACAAGGAGTCTTCTCCAGAGACACCCTTGCTAAGGAAATTGGAGGGAATACTCTCCATAGTTAACAATTATTAAAATGCGTTCTGCTAAAATTACCAGTTTTATTCTGTTTTAGGTAATTGACAGGAGTGCCTCCCTATTGCAAAAATAGACCCAAGGGCTAGGGGACCAGAGAAACTTCATTTCTCTTTCTGGATTACAGATAGGGTCATGGATATTTGTGGGAACTGAAAAGCATTTTCCTGCAAGTTACTTAACACAAGTGTTGTTTTCAAATCAATTACATTTTCTCTGAAAAGGTAGTGAATTAGATTGTCTTCTTTTACCCAAGGAGGAAAATTGGAAATTTTCATAGTGAATTAATTAGCACATTGGGCTTGAGACTGAAGACAACTTTTAAGTTTCTACTTAAAGTTTTGCATAAAGTTGATAGCTGCTTCCATTGTAATAAATGTAGCCAATTTATCTTGACTTTCAGTGCTTCTGAGCTCTACCTTTCTCTTTGTAGAAAGTCTGTTCTCTATGACCATGAAATTGAAAGTAACACTAACGAATTCTAATAGTTTTGTGAAAATGTGGTTAGTTATAAGAGAAATGTCAGCGATGGACTAGAGCTGGTTTGTACTTGCCCATGAGAGCCAATTGAGTGAATCTCCTATCTCCAAGTTCAGTGGCCTCATGTTGGTCTCTTGAAATAACCATGGTGGGGCATATGCACTATGGTGGGGTTATTTATACCACAGAAATGAGCAAATGATACTATTAAGGGTTTTTTTTTTTTCTTTTTGGAAAGTAAGCTATTAAATACTGAACATAACACTAGAAAGATCAATGATGAGATAAATAAGTTGAAAAATGGATTATGATGAATTTGTATATCTGTTAGATGTGCATTAGTGAAGATAGAAGAATAACCAGCTGTCTACGTTTTACAGAACAAGATACCTAGGAAGGCTGCTTCTGGTTTTCCTTCGGTATCTTTGTGATATTAGAGCTGGTGGCTCTGTGATTGGCTACTACTGGTAGCCAGTACTCCCTCCATCAGACTGCTGCTTAATGTCTCACCACAAGTACTGTTTTCACATGGCTGTCCTTCGATGCCAATGATGCTAAGATTGTGAATATTTGGCTTTTACAGCCTCCAGTGGATTTTGGTAAGGGAATGCAAATGATGTCAGGGTACCCATTTATAGGAACGAATTTACTTTGTTCACTTCTTAACAGTTGAGGCTTTTGTCCTGGTAACACATAGGGTATTATATACACCCTCAGATCTCCTGTTAATGCAGTCATAAACTTAAGTTAGGTTTGGGTCATGAGCTCTGACTTCTCATGTCCTTGAAACAGCTAAAGCCCATCATAGCCTATGGACTTAAAGATTTAATAGCTGAGGCTCTGTCCCTAGTTAAGGGACATTATGTCATCGTTTCAATTTGTTCTCCACTGAAACCTGACCTGGCTTATCTCATGAAACTGACAGGCTATTTTGAGAATGGAAATAATTTTACTGACAACTGCAGGCATGCTCAAGACAAGTATATACATGGCAACGCTGTAAGACTATATTTTAATCCATAAAAGCTGATTGTAATGACCACTTGAACACCTTAAGGGCCTGGTCATCATAGTAACTAAAAACTGGTTTCCTTGAGAAGCAGGTTTGACTGCGAAATGCCCCTGTCTTTTCTGTCCTTTGTCCATACTACCCTGTTAGTACTGCCCCTTCTTCTAATCTCATTTCAAGTATTGAGAATGAGTTATCAATTCTGATTTTGTATTATTTAGGACAGGAGAGTTCCATTATCGTCACCTACCCTGAGAAATGGTCAAACCGTCACAAAAATGGGTAGAAAATGGTAAAAAAGACCTTGTGGCTTGAATATATTTCAAATAGAATCATTCTACATGAGTATTGAATTTAAAGGAGTTTTTACTCAAAGCAAATAGTAACAAGGATTAAATCTGTGTTAGGAGTTTGCTAAAGATTAAAGGGGAACTGAATTTTGGGGCTCGTGAGTAGCTCAGTAGGTTAAGTGTCTGACTCAGTTTGGGCTCAGGACATGATCTCCTGGTTTCTTGAGTTTGAGCCCCACATTGGGCTCTATGCTGGCAGTGCAGAGCCTACTTGGGATTCTTTCTCTCTGCCCCTCCCCTGCTCATGCTGTCTCTGTCTTTGTCTCTGAAAGGAAATGAACTTTAAAACATTTTCAAAAAAGTGGGGAAGTGAATTTTAAGGAGCAAAAAGGTAGTATGATCTGGTGGTGAAGTCACTAGATACATAGAGTTACATGCTCCTAGTTAGTTACATGCTCCTAGTTAGTTACATGCTCCTAGTTAGTTACATGCTCCTAGTTAGTTACATGCCCCTAGTTAGTTACATGCCCCTAGTTAGTTACATGCCCCTAGTTAGTTACATGCTCCTAGTTAGTTACATGCTCCTAGTTATATTTTATGTATATATTTGAGAGAGAGAGAGAGATGGCAATTGGGGGTGGGGAGTAGAGAGAGTCAGACACAGAATATGAAGCAGGATCCAGGTTCTGAGCTTTCAACACCTAGCTTGACCAAGAGCCTGAGGCAAAGTTGGACGCTCAACTGACTGAGCCACCCAGACACCCCTAGTTACATGTTCTTTTAAGAATATTGGTCAGGCTCTTCAGAAAACACAAGTGGGAATTGTTGATGTGTAATTTTTCTCTCACATTTACAACTCCACATATTGGTGAATCCAAGAGGACTGGTATAATCACCATAAGGAGCATACTGTATTAGTGTTTGAATATTTTATTCCAACCCATTTCTTCTTTTACACTAGAAAGCATCTTTGGAGATTTATTGTTGGATAAGCTAGATCCTCAAGACAGAGGTGTCCAAGGTCCATCCAACTTTGAACCAGTCAGGTCTGTCATGTGATGACTCTGGAACCTAGAACTTTGACCATGCTTAAGAGTTTCTTGGGAGTCTGGCTGGAGCCAGCAGCTTGGAAAAGGGGCCCAACAATGCATGTGATGCCATCTTGCTGTTTCAAGCTCCTGCGTTTTTGGTTTTTCAGTTGGACTTTTGTTTCTTGATCATCACAGGAATTTTGCCAGGTTGTTTGCTCTGTAGCAACTGTTGAAGCTTGTTTTTTTCTTTTTTTTTTTTTTTACCCCCCCCCCAGGATTATAGTATGTGAAAGGTCATTGGTGGTTCTCAATGATTTATGCCTACAAATCCGTTCTATACCCCTCCTCAGGACACTCTGAAAACACCACCCAACATCTATTAAATCTACAATGTTAACCTTAAAAATAGAATTGTCCGTTACTTTACCAGAAAGAATGGGTTTATTTGGCAATAACAGATTTTGTAATTTGGGACATTTATACTAAGGTGTGATCATACGCAAGCCCAACAGACAAAGGAGAGGAATGTTATTTTATGGAGAAAAGGGGAGGAAGTTGAGAAGGATTGTTTTGAACAAAAGTCCATTGTCGAAAAGCAAGAGTTATTCCAGGATAGTTGGTGTCTTGTGGGAGATGGAATGTACATCTTTTCCCTATTGGGGCCTGTCATTGATGGTTCTTTTCTGCTGAGGATTCTAATATTGGGCCCTGTAATTGATCATTTTTCCTGTAGTGGACCGTGAATGGAACAGCTCCCCCTTCTGGCCTCGTACTCAACTGTGGTGAAGTTTACCTTTATTTTCACAGTTGTGTTAAAAAATAAGAGCTAAGAGGACTCATGAATTAGAAGAGTAGAGACTAACTTGAAAATTATAAGTAGCGACCTGAATTTAAAAGACTGTTAGTAGTCTGAATCATCATTCACACCTAAATGTGAAATAATCAACTTCAATGAGTTTCTTTTCTTAAATATTTCTAAGTTTTTATTTATTTTGAGAGAGAGCTGGAGAGCGCGAGCAGGAGAGGAACAGAGAGAAAATCCCAAGCAGGTTCCGCACTACCAGTGTGAAGCCCCATGTTGAGCTCCAACCATTGAACCTTGAGATCACGACCTGAACTGAAACTAAGAGTTGAACACTTAACCAGCTGGGACACCCAGGCGCCTCTCAATAGCTTTCTCTCTACCATTGGTCCTTCAGTGCCCAAATTTGGAATTGGGGATGGAGCAGGAAGAAGTGTTCAGAGACCTAGAGGTCACAAACTGGCAGATAACTTGGAAAGTTAAGCCCAAGGGTATGTTTGACAGGTAGTGTCATGAGAGCAGAACATGTACTTCTAATTTCTTAGAGCCTCAATCCTCTGTATAATACTGGAGCGATATTTAACACTACTCCATATATTTCCTAAATCTTATTTCCTGCTTGAACCCATGAGGCATTTCTATTGGTTTCACCAGTTTCTGAGCTTAGAAACAATCTACATACTCTACCTTATTATTGTGACCCTGGAAATTGAGGGAGAGATTGAAGCTCTGTGGTAAAGGATATACTAATAAAAGTTAGGATTCTGATGTATGTAGGTAGTTTGAATGTAGTCAAAGAAAACTGATGACTTATTTTTATTTTATTTATTTTTTTTTGCCTTGTACCAGTAATGACTACACCAAGAAGAGACGGGAGTAACTATTTTTCCTCCTTCTTCATCTGTTTCTTTCCTCTGTTAACCTTATAGGTTCCTTTTAAACCTCATTGTCACTCCTCTCAGGAATAAAGTTAGTGCTCTGAATACTATAGTACAACTTGATGGTTTGAATAGATTGCTTTGGAATGGCTGGATTCCTTTGCCACAGTTCTGTAGCATTAGGCCTGTGGGGAAATACGTTCCAAGTATCATTATGCCAACTTTAAATGCAATTTTCAGTTAAATCTTGTGTAAATTTTGGACTGCTTGCACTTGATTTTACAACCTAACTTCTCCATTTAAAAATTTTTGGCTCATTTGAGGGGCACCTGGGTGGCTCAGTTGATTAAGCATCTGACTTTGGCTCAGGTCATGATCTCATGATGTGTGGTTTCGAGCCCCGTGTCGGGCTCTGTGCTGACGCTCAGAGCTTGGAGCTCAGAGCCTGGAGCTAGCCTGGAGCCTATTTCAGGTTCTGTGTCTCCTCTCTCTGACCCTCCTCTGCTCACGCTCTCTCAGAAATAAATATTTAAAAAAATTAAAAAATTGTTGGCTCATTTGAAATGAATTTTGTGAGCTGCTATAAGGGTTGTCTGCTATGGTTCTTATTAACGATGTCAAGGACAAGATCTGTCTACTTTCTCTACGGTATTGGCTCTCACACTTCAGCGTTCATCAGAATCCTCTGGGAGGCATCAAATCAGATCGATGCGCCTCGCCTTCAGTGTCTCAGCGAGCAGTTTTAGAGTGAATTGTGAGAACTGGCATTTCTCACCAGTTCGCCACAAGCCGCTGATCTTGCTGTTTGGAGGACCTCGCTATGAGCAACCCTGCTCTATGACCAAAGGTAGGAAGGGACTGGTGAGCAATCCCTGGTAGGTTAGAAACATGACCAAGTGAGAAGTTCTTGGTCCTAGGAAAGGACACTACAGGACTATTCAGAGCTATTGGAGATGGAGTTGCTCCTGTGGTCTGTGTCCCTGTGACACAAATAGTGTTTAATCTTCTCGGTTTAACCCCTATCTGAACATGGAAAGAAGAACAAGGTAGTTGAAATGACTGAAGGCCTCTAGAGACAGGAGCATTTTTTAACTGGAGGTTGATCATAAATTCTCTGTATCCTTTCTATGTCTTTTAAGTGACTATTTAAATTCATTCCAACTATTTTATATGATGTGTATGTGTGTATTTGAGGTCCCAGATAAACAGGTGATATTACAGGTGGTTCAAGTTCTTGGTTAAGGTGTTTCGCCCAAACCATGTGTTTTCCCATGCTTTTCTGCATTGCCAGGAGTGTAGCGGAGCCTCTTTCTGCCCCTAAACTCCTCAAACATAAACTGAGCCACTAAAAGATTAATTATGGAATGCATATATAACAAATGTGTTTTTGTTATAAATGTATTTTTGACAAGTCCTAAATTCGTTAAAAAGAAAGCTCACCAGGGGTGTCTGGGTGGCTTAGTCGGTTAAGCATCGGACTTTCGCTCAGGTCATGATCTCGCAGTTTGTGGGTTCGAGCCCCACGTCGGGCTCTGTGCTGACTGAGAGCTCAGAGCCTGGAGCCTGTTTCAGTCTGTGACTCCCTGTCTCTGACCCTCCCCTGTTCACGCTGTCTCTCTCTCTCTCTCTCTTTCTCTCTCTCTCTCTTTCTCTCTCTCTCTCCTAGAAATAAATAAAACACTAAAAAAAAAAAAGAAAAAAGAAAAAAGAAAGCTCACCAGCCAAACTTAATTTGGTTAATATTTTGCTGTCTACCATAATATGCCCATTTTAATTTTTTTTTAATATTTTATTTATTTCTAGGAGAGAGAGAGAGAGACAGCGTGAGCAGGGGAGGGTCAGAGAGAGAGGGAGTCACAGACTGAAACAGGCTCCAGGCTCTGAGCTGGCAGTCAGCACAGAGCCCGACGCTGGGCTCGAACCCACGAACCGCGAGATCATGACCTAAGCGAAAGTCGGACGCTTAACCGACTAAGCCACCCAGGCGCCCCTAAAATTCTTTTTAAAAAGTTGATTGAGAGTGTTATGCTGAGCGAAAGAAGTCAGGCAGAGAAGGACCCATTCAGATGTTTGTACGTATAGGAGGATTAGGAGGAACTTAACGAGGACCGTGGGGGAGAAGAAGGAGGGAAAATAGTGGGGTATAGGGAGGGAGGCAAACCATGAGAGACTCTTGAATGCTGAGAACAAACTGAGGGCTGATGGGGATGGGGGAGGGGAAGGAGGGTGACGGGTATGAAAGAGGGCACTTGTGGGGATGAGCACTGGGTGTTACATGGAAACCAACTTGACAATAAGCTAAAAAAAAAAGTTGATTGATGGATAGAGAGCTTGAGCACCTGTGAATGAGAGGAGGTGAGCACCTGTGAATGAGAGGAGGGGCAGGGAGAGAGGAGAGAGAAAAAGAAAAGCCCAAGCAGGCTCGATGCTGACAGTGCCTGGAGCTTGATTCGCATGAACCTTGAGAGTATGACCTGAGCTGAAAACCAGAGCTACACAGAAGTGCCAGTTTTTTTTATTTTTAATGTTTTATTTATTTCTGAGAGAGGGAGAGGGGGAGAAAGAGAGAGAGACAGACAGACAGAGACAGACAGTGTGAGGAGGGGAGGGTCAGAGAGAGAGGGAGACACAGAATCCGAAGCAGGCTCCAGGCTCTGAGCTAGTTGTCAGCACAGAGCCCGATCCCACGAACTGTGAGATCATGACCTGAGCCAAAATCAGATGCTTTACCGACTGAGCCACCCAGGCACCCCCAGAATATGCCAGTTTTAAAATTTGTTAATTAAATGGTCCTCTTTTGAATTTGAATATTGGGAAATTCATATTTTTGGAACATTTATTCCATGCACTTTTAATATAATTTGATCAAGTAATTTGGGGCCCAAGGATTAAAGAAAGTTAGCAAGTTTTTTAGTGCCAAAGTTATGAGAAATTTTATTATGCTCATGTGCATAGTAGGAAATTCAAGAGAAGACTAGAGTTTACCAAAATTTTATCATGGATTGTTTTTTGGGGAAGCTTTTTTGTGGATTAGTGCTTCGTGGAACTCAATATGGGAGATAGAAAGTAGAAGGTGTAACTATATATGAACTGCATATCAACCCAGTGATCCATTGGTTGATTCCAGCTGAGTTGTCATCTGGTTTGAAAAACCCTTGCCTGGGGCACCTGGGTGGCTTAGTCGGTTAAGCGTCCGACTTTCACTTAGGTCATGATCTCGCGGTTCGTGGGTTCGAGCCCCGTGTTGGGCTCTGTGCTGACTGCCAGCTCAGAGCCTGGAGCCTGTTTCAGTCTGTGACTCCTCTCTCTCCTGACCCTCCCTGCTCACGCTGTCTCTCTCTCTCTCTCAGAAATAAATAAAAATATAAAAAAAAATTAAAAAAAAAAAAAAAAGAAAAACCCTTGCCTTCTCCACTGCTAGATGTTTTTTCTGACAGGCTATGAGGTCCTAGTCCCTGATGACAATCATCCTGGTTATAAGACAGTCATTCTGATTTTTTTTTTTTAAATCGCATATAATTTCTGTAATGCTTTGTAGAGAATGTTCTAAAACATTGACAGAATGTAGCCAAAATGAAAATCACCTAAGTAACCCTAATCTAAAGTGTTGACACTGACATGAGTGCATCTATGTATATATTTTTACATATATGCGTTGACACAAGGTATAATACTATATATGTGTTCTATATTAACAGGATAAACATGTTTTGTATTCATAGATGTTATGTGATATATAAGTAAGTGTGGTAATAAAGACATGAGTATACACCTAACGTGCTTACTATCGGGTGATGATTTTGTACATCAGTGTAATAGAAACATATCACCATATCATTTTTCCTTTGATAATACTTGTTTGAGTCAAGTGTAGGTGGCATATTAGAATTCTCCACGTGTGATCTGAAAAGGGCTGGCTGCCCATGCCCCCAGAGTCTTGGAAACGACTGTGCAGTATACTGTAGGGAGAGTTGGAGGTGAGATCTCACATCCACCCATGAGAAGATGTTTTTCGTAAGATAGTCTCATAAATATGGTTTCTACCCTCACTTGGTTACGTAATTACGTGAAAGATTTAAATCTTGTTAAAAGTTAGCTTCTGTTTCTAAAGGACACACATGGACTGCATGGATTCCTGGTTAGTCAGAAATAGATACAGAAGGAAATACTTAAGTAGATAAAGACTATAAAATGAAACTTGATGAGAAGAAGGAATATATATCATCCTTGGGTTGTGGCATCAGAAAGACAGGAAAGGGAAAAAGTCTAAACTCTGGAGTGTGATACAGGTGTGCGACTGTAACCAGCATTTAGATACAGGTGAACGAGTATGTAAGGCCACTGAGAGTAGTCTGCACAGACAAGGCACTATAGTGTTAAGTGATTTGAACTGGAGGGTATTTTTTATTAATTTTTATTTTTATTTTTATTTTTTTTAATATTTTTATTTATTTCTAGGAGAGAGAGAGAGAGAGACAGCGTGAGCAGGGGAGGGTCAGAGAGAGAGGAGTCACAGACTCTGTAACAGCCTCCAGGCTCTGAGCTGGCAGTCAGCACAGAGCCCAACGCGGGGCTCGAACCCACGAACCGCGAGATCATGACCCAAGCGAAAGTCGGATGCTTAACCGACTAAGCCACCCAGGTGCCCCAATTTTTATTTTTTAAATATTTTTATTTCTAGAAGAGAGAGAGAGTGTGAGCAGGGGAGGGTCAGAGAGAGAGGGAGTCACAGACTGAAACAGGCTCCAGGCTCTGAGCTGGCAGTCAGCACAGCCAGACGCGGGGCTCGAACCCACGAACCATGAGATCATGACCTGAGCCAAAGTCAGACGCTTCACTGACTAAGCCACCCAGTTGCCCCTGGAGGGTATTTTTTAAAAGCTTTATTTCTTTTTGAGAGCATGCAAGCAGAGGAGGAGCAGACACAGGGTGCACTGAGAATCCCAAGCAGGCTCCTCACTGTCAGCAGAGAGCCTGATGTGGGGCTTGAACTCAGAAACCACAAGATTATGACATGAGCTGAGGGTGGAAGCTCAACCAACTGACCCACCCAGGCACCCCTGAACTGGAGGGTATTTTGAACATCACATACATTTTTATAAGAAAGCAATATGAATTGGGGAATTGACCTGCAAAGGTAAAGAATGGATTCTATAACTCGAATAGGTATCTTGTTCCTGATAAATTGTAATGAATCTCTCCTCCTATCTATATATTTATGACATTAGAGATTTATCTTAAAATTACGAGGCAGACTCAATAGTTTTTTCCATGACCTAAGTCATATATAATGTCAAATACATTATTAGTTAACCTGTATTAATCACCATGGAATCTCTGAATGAATTTGCTCAAGTTTATGCATGGCAAATTACTGAGGTCATATAACTATAGGTTTTGGGAATAGGATGGCTTTGAATCATAAATGGAATTCTTAGGAAGAACGTTTCCAAAATGAACCCCATGGGAAAATATACTAGTAATTCTAGCTAGTCCAATGTGAGAAATGCCTACTTTTTCATTTCCTAGAACTAAATGTTTTGTAATAGAGTATCTGTTCTCCACCACTTGCAGTCAATTACAGTTTGGTTCAGAATAATAGTCTTATTACAGATACTTAAAGATTTCGATTAAAATTCTAGATGTAAAATAATTTTATTCACTGAATGAAAACAATGCAGGGGCACCTGGGTAGCTCAGTCAGTTAAGCATTTGACTTTGGCTTAGAACATGATCTTGTGGTTTATAAGTTTAAGTCCTGCATCAGGCTCTGTGCTGATGGCTCAGAGCCTAGAGCTTGCTTTGAATTCTCAGTCTTCCTCTCGCTCTGCCTCTTGTTTACCTGCACTCTCTCTCAAAAATAAATATGGGCATTGTATATTTTTTATTAAATCTGAATCTTCGATGTACTTTAGAGATAGAAGAATAAGGCAAGATATGTTAATATACAGGATAAATCATGCTTTTATGTTGTGTTTTCTTCCTGTTCAGAAGGGCCAAAACTTAAATGAAACTGCCATTTGGTAGTAGTAGTTATTCTTCAGGCAAAATAAATCATTGTCTCTAATTCACTGTCCTTCAATTTCTTTAATTTTTCCATCCCTTCTAATATTAGACAATATTTACATTAAAACCAATGAGGAAATTATGTTTAAGATGTTCATGGGAGTTTTCTGAGAAAAGAAACAGAACTTTCATTTTTAATTAAGCCAGATTAGACTGAAAATCCTAAGGACGGATAGCTATAATTTTGTCAGTTTTCTATGGAATATTTAATAAAGTAAACATGATAAGAGTCCTTTGAAATACTCCCTTAAATGACATTAAGCTATGAATTCAATGAATTTTTATTCTTGGCAACTTCAGTTGTAGATTTTTTTTTTTCTTTTCAAGGCATTTTTTTAAAGATGAATAAAGATTGTCATCTGTTGTTACTAAGATCTAGAGGGTCCACAATAAGCTGTGGGCTGACTTAAATCACATGCTCGTACTGTTACATGCTGACATCCATCTTCTGGTGAGAGTTGATGTGCTGAGTAGGCTGATTAAACCCCAGTGATACCAATTAAGTAGAGAACTTTGAAGTCTCCCTTTTAATTCCCACCACCTCCCCACAAAGAAATGCTCTTTCTACTATATCCCTTAAAAAAATTCTTGCGATTGGTTCTGAAATGTTATTTTCAGATTCCTGCTTTGCCATGCTTGTCCCTGTCTTCTTTCACAAATTTGTAACTCTTTGAAACCCACTCTAAAATACTAGTGGAGTGTTCTTTATTTTTCAGTAGAATTTTGAGTTCAGAGGTCCTATACCGAGGAACAGAATGGCGTGGCATTCAAGCCAAAGTGACAGTTTGTGAAGTTTCCTTACATTTTATAACCTAAATAAGGTATCTGCTGACCTCTTGGAGTATGCCTCTTAGCAAACTGAGATGAACGTATACCCAATGTGAGTTTGCATAAGTAACTCCAAACTAGGAATAGGGAGATCTGGCAGGTCTGGTTTGTGTTCCAATTTGATTCTCCAGTTGAAATAAGTGATTTTTAGCCAGTATCAGAGCCATGCCATGCCCCAAAATGAAAGATAATCTTTGGAAGCCTGTGTGTGATAGGTGTAGGGAAAAGAAAGAAAAAGAGAAAAACATAGTCGTGTGTGGCTTTTTCCAAAGGAGTTGGGTGGGGCCAGCAGGGTAAGAGCACAGCCTACAGCATGATGTAACAGTGAAGTAGGATGCAGATAAATTTCTGAAGTTGTTTTTGTTTTTTGTTTCTTCTTGTTCTTTTTCTGGGGGGTGAGGTGGGAGGAGTTCAGGAAAAGATGACCTAACGCCTTCTTGAGGTAGTTTAAAGGACTTGCTTTTTGGAAACAAGGCAGGAGTGCAGATGAGTATTTATGAGAAAGATTTGTGCTTTTAAGAGAAAGAAGCTTCTGGAGATTTTACAGCTTTTAATGGTCATTTCAGAAACTATCTGTATAACAGCTTGATGAGGTTTATAATATATATGTGTGCACATGTATAAATTAATACATATTTTATGTAATATTTTGGAAGAGTGCATATTTAAGGAGAACATTATAAGTGGCTCTTAAATGATTTTCCAAGTCATTAGCGGAAAGACGAGTTAAAAACCAATAATAGATCAAACTTGGGGTTGCCCTGTAGAGTCCAGTCAGAAACGCGTGAATGTATTTCACCTAACAATTTTTCTGTATTTGCGTTTTGAGAGGAAAAATGCTATCTATGAAGGGATTCAGGACATCCCTTGTGTTGTGTGCCCAGTAATCTCAATGAGGTAGATGCAGTGATGTTTTGCCCAGCTCCCCGTTTTATAGGCTTTAGAGAAATTGAGGAAATTGCTGTTGGTAGAGGACTCTCAGATGCCAGCTCTTGTCAGGGGTTGCCTCAGTTGCAGAGGAGTGCCTCTGCTCCTGCTACTCTCTAGGGTTGACTTAATGTGGGGACTTATCTGTGTTGGAACTTAAAAGCCTTGTCATCTCAGACCTACGTGAGACTACTCTGTAGGGCCATTCTAGCTTGAGGGCTCTCTGGAGGGTTGGCAAAGCTGCAGTGGGGGCTGATGGTGTAGTGCGTTTGTCTCGGAGCACTTCTGTGCCTTTGCCCTTCTCTCTCTCTCTCTCTTTTTTTTTTTTTAATTTCTGGGAGAGAGAGAGAGAGAGAGAGAGACAGCGTGAGCAGGGAGGGTCAGAGAGAGGGAGATACAGACTCTGAAATAGGCTCCAGGCTCTGAGCTGGCAGTCAGCACAGAGCCCGACACGGGGCTCGAACCCACGAACCGCGAGATCATGACCTAAGCAAAAGTCGGATGCTCAACTGTCTAAGCCACCCAGGCGCCCCAACCTTTTCCCTTCTCTTGATAGGTGTTGAGTCCAAGAGCCCTAAACTCCCTTTGAGTTGGTTTGCCAGTGGCCCCATCTGCAGTAATAAGTCAGTAAATCAAATATATATATATTTTTTTGTCTGAGACCATTAAAAAAAAGTGGACTTGACTGAGACCTTTAATCCTGTATTTTGTACCAGACCAGCCCATGGTACACTTTGCTATTAGATGCATCACTATTATGACCGAGACGTAATGGTAAAGTGGGATGGTTTTAATAACGAAAAGTACATGGTGATTACCGTTTCTGTTTCCTCATTGACCCAGGATTGACCCTTGTCTCCCAAATGCATTTTCTGACTGAATATTTCCTGGGATGGGAAGTTTTTGTCCTCAAGAGGCCCACCCCGTATATAGAATCCACATTACTCTCTATATGGGCTTATTAAGACTCCTTTTCAATTCTTTCCCGTCCTACCTCTCAGAGCATTCATTTATTTCATTCTGCACCACCATCTTGAAAAATTTTTAAATAGTTGATGATGTGCATTTTAATTAGGTATAATCTACTTTTAAAGGCAGTTGAAAAATTTTCTAGGATGAAACATCTGTAATATCCAAAGGTGTCTGGCCTAGGGCAGAACGAGTGGGACTGCACATCTGTATTATTGCTATCATCAGAAATTGAAGTCCTGTTGAAAACATGTTCATAATGTGCTCTGCTCTCTAGGAAGCAAAAGTTTATATCCTGGAAAACTACTAGCCTTTCTTAGAGGCAATAAAAGGTTCATGACAGCACAGATCTGAGATATTAAGCATATGCTTAGACATCTTAAAAATGTTATTACTGATTAATGTATAGTTATAAATAAATTTCATTGGCCCTGCTTGCCTAAATAAATATGGTAATTTACGGTTTGTGTTGTTTCATACAAATATGGCCCTCTGCCTTTTGTCTAAAAGTAAAGTTCCTCTTGGCTGCCATCAAATTTTACAATAATGAATATTAAGGAGATAGGATGAAGAAAGAACCAAAGCAGAAATATCACTACTAAGAACAAACAAACAAACAACAACAACAACAAAAAAAAACCTAAACCCTTTCTTTAAAGGTTAATCCTGGTTGGGAAATATAACCTCAAGCATTAACATACTTCTTTTTTAAAATTTTCTTATGTTGTATTTATTATTGAGACAGAGAGAAACAGAGCATGGGGGGGTGGGGGAGGCAGACACAGAATCCGAAGCAGGCTTCAGGCCCTGAGCTGTCAGCACAGAGCCTGACTTGGGGCTCAAACCCACAAACCATGAGATCATGACCTGAGCCAAAGTCAGACACTTAGCTTAACTGACTGAACCACCCAGGCACCCCACATTAACCTATTTCTTAATTCATATTAAGTGAATTGACATTAAAAAGTAAAATCCAGCTCTTTATCATGTGAAATTGTCATTATTTAGACACAAATTGTCAAAGACCGAATCCCACCCAAAAAAATGATGAATGTGATAAAAGAAACAAAAACTTCAAAGTGAGAGCACAATAAAAAACAAGGAAAAAAATGACGGGGTTTGTTTGATTAAAAAATTAAGATAAATTGTTCTTGACTGCATGGCCAGCAAGCATTGAAAAGTCACGTGCTAAGTACAAAAGATGGCAAATGTGGAGAGTTTTCTGAAAAAAATTTTTATAACACCATGTAAATAGGAATAATTCAATTTTTGGATTATGAAATAAAATACAATGAGATTATAAAAACAAGCGATACATTTCTAAATTCATTGACAAACCTGATGAGGAATCAACGTGTGACGGGTGTATGGAAAGAACCCCATATCAAGTGTATAGGTTGGAGACATTGTCGGGAAGCAGTGGGACCGTGTATGGGTAGTGAGGTTATGAGTGCTGCACTATGTTCTCTGGTGTATTTATAGTTTCAGTTTAAAAAAAAAAAATCGGGAATATCACTCTCCCATTAAGAAACTAAAAAATCCATGCTTCAAATGTAACTTCCTTTCTTCTAAAGACATGTGCTTTGTAATGGAGGTAAAGCCATGTCAAGAGCTGAACCCTATCAGTGGAAGCCCTACATTTAGGTCTGACCTTAAACTCTAATGAGGTAAAGAATGTACCCGCACATTCTGTAATAAGCCACAAAAGATTCTCAGTAGTGTTTGGATGTGAGGATAGGTTTCCCCCCCACCCAGCCTTTTTCCAGAAATTTGTTTTCCTGAGCCTTAAATCACAAGGACAAACAGGAGACTTGGAATACAGGAAAAATGTATTACAAGTCACTTGAGAGAATGAAAGCTTGAAATTGAACATAAAAACATAATACATAAGCAAGCTATATAACCAAATGGAGACCTTTCCAGGATCCAGGCTCAGAACATCCATAGACACATGGTTGAGATCTAATTTGTCTTTCAACTTTTGCTATGCTGGGTGGGTGGGTGTGCATGGGTGTGTCTGCTGCTTACAAATTACTCTTGAAAATAGAATAGTTAATATGCATAGTATACTCAATCGAAATCTTAGGATTCATGTTCTAAGCAATGAGTTTTGGAACCAGTAAGTTCTCAAATTGACAGTTTCAACACATGATTCTGTGTAGTGATGTTAATGTTACCCTTGCTAGGAAGTTGAAACATGAGCTATTTAATTACTACTCCATATTGTTCACTGGCATTTACAAATATTTTAGTACTGACTATTGGTTATGTTTCTTTTTAAAGTTAATATTATTATTATTATTGTTTTATAAATCCTTACTGCTTGAGGAAAATGTAGAGCATTAGAAGTATATGTTGTAGTAATATATTATTGTAGGACTTTATGACCATTCTAGGGAATTCTTCTTGTCCTCAGATCTAAAAGATGAAGGTATATTGTGAAATTCTCCACAAGCAGCAACTCACCCAAATGGCCTGGTGGGTAGAGAGCAAGCTTGTCATTCCTAGACCCTGTGATACCGTTTTACACATAGACCAGATAGCCTATGACTTATATTTTTAGTAAAATTGTTTCAGTACATAAAACTGTTGCATTAAACCATTAATTTTAAGAGATGGTACTTGATGCATGAGTTGTGAAATTTACTTAGCTTTGATTCTTCCACTTGTGGAGTTAGAGATCTTTTGTGAGTAGGCTGAATTATGGTAGAGTAGCAATTGTCAGATGTTTTTAGTCAAAATCGAGTGTGCCCTTAACATTAACCCCTGATATTAAGGTTTTTTTTTTTTTTTTTTTTTTAAATGGGAGGTTAAAATTAGTACTATCGATTTAGGCTGAGTGCTGGGGAGAACAGATAATGAGTTAGAATTTTGGGAGCAAAAAATATTTGCACAGTTGTCTAAAATGGTTCAATAAACCTGACAAAAGTCTAATTTTTTGGAAGTTTAACTTTATCAAAGTAAACTGAAGAAACTAAGAACAAAATTTTAATGTTTACTTATTTTTGAGAGACAGAGTGTGAGCAGGGGAAGGGCGGAGAAAGGAGACCCAGAATCCGAAGTAGGCTCATGGCTCTGACCTGTCAGCACAGAGCCTGAGACGGGATTTGAACCCACAAACAGTGAGATCATGACCTGAGCTGAAGTTGGCCGCTTAACCAACTGAGCCACCCAGGCACCTCAAAATGGAGAAATTTCTAGCATAATGTGTAGGCTTAGGCTTAAAAATAGTTGAAAAATGAAGTTTGCTTCCCTACTTCCTAGATGTCCTTTTAAGGTTTAGAGAATTTGTGTATTGGAAATATTTATTTTTGACTGTTGATAAAGGAAACCAAAAACAGTGCATGCATAGCTGCAAAATGTCACCCTCTAGTACTGTTCTAGTTGAATATGTGGCCTGTGTAATCCAAAAAAGGTGATGTACTCAATCACTGTAAAATTTAGCATTTATTATGCAGAGAGAATTACCCTCTTTCCAACACCTAACATAACCTATGTCCTGTGTCTGTCTTCTTTCTTGTTAGCATAGGTTTTAGTGTTCTCTGTGTATTTGGGGATCCATTTAATGTGGTGATTAACTTAGGTTCAATTTCCTACACTCACTGAATCTTATTCTTACACAGGAAATAAAACCTGCCAATTCCAACCCTATTTATTTGGAATCACATCCCTTTTTCTGCTGCTAGCATATGCCCAGTTAAAGGTCTAAGCGTACTTAAGTTTATCACAATTACTATGTCTAACTGTTGACAAAAATCAGATGGCTGTTATGGTATATCCTATAGATAGCTGCTCACTTTGTCTGAACATGTACCTACATGTATTTAGGAAATAAGTTGTCTTAAGTACTCATTTAAATATTACAGTTGTTGATACTCATAGCATCACTCACAATACCTCAAACAGGGCCGTAATCCACTTGGCCAGTGAAGAACACAAGCACATAGTTGCCTTTGTGGTGGAATATTATTCAGGCACAAAAAAGGAAGGAGATGGTGACATGCTACAGCATGGATTAACTGTGAGGACCTTGTGAAGCAAAATAAGCCAATAAAAAGAAAATAACTGTATTATACTTCAGTGATAAACACTGAGTAGTCAAAATCCTAGAGACAGAAAGTAGAATGGTGATTACCAGGGCTGAGGAGACGAGGGAATGGAAAAGTTTTTAATGGGGTACAGAGTTTCAGATTTGCAAAATGAAGAGCCATGACGATGGATGGTGGTGATGGTTACACAATACGAATGCATTTTAATACCAGTGAACTGTACAGTTGAAAATGATTAAGATACTAAAGCTTAGGTGTATTTTACCACAATAAAAAGTTTAAAACTCATAATTATAACCCAGGAGAGTATTATTTTTTCACCTATCTAAAAATCTGCCTTTTAGATACAAAGGTGAGTACAAATTATTGAACTGAATTGAAATAACTGTCGATTGCTAATTATCAGTACTGAAAACAGCACAAATCCGTAATGGAGTGATGAATCGATGTAAAAGTTGCAGCACCATAAAAACCCAGTTGAACACTCTGAGAATAAAAAACAAAACAAAACACCTACTCTTTATGGCAGACCAAGTGCATGCTGCTCATTTCCATGTTAATGTGAATATTTGGAAACCACAGAAGAACTTGACTGCTCTGAACTGGAGCCCTGTAGTGGTGGAGCTTCATTTGATTTGTTAAACGCGGATGTATCCTCCGAGGCAGCAGAACAGCTTTTGGAGGTACAAAATGGTCTTTGTATTTAAATGTGCTGCCTGGAACACACTCCCATCTGTTGTCTGTAGTTTACACAAAGCATTAGTTCATTTCCAGGGGTTCAACACTTCTAAGTCTAAAGGTCATAAATTGACACCAAGAGAAGCCCAGTGGGATTAGAATCCCTATTTGAGAAGATGCGTGTCCTTCTGCACTGTTAACATGACTCGCTATCTCTGCATTATCTGGCTGCAGAGCCATTATACTGGCTCTTCTTTTCTCTCTAAACTTGTTCCTGTCTTCATCCTGATGTGATCGCACAAAGAGATGAGCAAGTCCCAGGCCTGAAAATGAAGACATCTGGAGCTTATGATAAGGAAACTCCTTGAACCTAGGAGTTCTGTGTGTCTTTTTTTTTTTTTTTTTTCAGGTCCCTTGACACTTGGTAGACTTCCTGAAGTCTTGACTATTAAAAAGGACTTGTTATTTGGGAACCTCTCTCTGAGCCTGCTTCTCCTAGCTACAGATCGGGTAATTACACTTCGTAAATGTTCTCTGGGATAAATTCCATCTTAAAAGTTCATTGCTACTGTCAGACCATGCATCTAGATGTAAGTTTGGAAAATGAGCTTGCTGCAGCTGAATGGTTCTTTTTAAGCGTTATTTCGGTAAATCCAGATCTTTGACTTAGCTGAAAGCTTGCCACTTGTGTTTATGTACAGTTAAATATTAGTATTAATGTTTCATTGTATTCTTCATGTGCTTGTTACTTAACTTTTACTCTCCAAGTTTTTTTTTTTTTTCCTGTAGTTGAGGCTCCTCACATTGGTAATAAACTGATAATTGTCATCTGTGCTAGGGATATACTACAGGAAAAAAAAGTAAATAGTTTTGGGGCACCTGGGTGGCTTAGTCAGTTAAGCATCCGACTTTCGCTAGGTCATGATCTCGCGGTTCGTGGGTTCGAGCCCCGCGTCGGGCTCTGTGCTGACTGCCAGCTCAGAGCCTGGAGCCTGTTTCAGTCTGTGACTCCCTCTCTCTCTGACCCTCCCCTGCTCACGCCGTCTCTCTCTCTCTCTCCTAGAAATAAATCATTTTAAAAAAATAAATAAATAAATAGTTTTGAACTTCTTGAGCAAAAAGGCAAATAAGTTTTTCTTGAAACTGGTGGAAGCAAAATTAAGTGTATGGACTCATAGTAATTTAGGAATGAAAATTTCACAGTGACTTCTTAGAAGATGTGCACACCTAGATTTCAAAATAGTTTAGTAAAAATGCAAAGCATTTAGAACAGGCTGAATTTTCCCACTAGAGAAAATGTAATTTATATATATTTGGTATTTGTTTTGTCACATAAGTAGAGGAAAAGGACTGGGGTAAAAATAGTGCCTTGGTCATAGGCTGTTGAGTTACTCTGTTTTACAGGGAATTAACTATAAAATTCTGAATTGCATTGTAGCAGTTCTAGGGAATCATAAAGTTGGAAATGCTGTATTTATCTTAATCTTCTGGAAATCTTTTAACAAGGCCACTTTTTAAAAAAGTTGATGCTTATTCTTTCATTTTGTAAGGAAGCATGGAAGTTAGATAGTGGCCATAACTTCAAAAACAGAAGAAACAGATTGGATTTATGATTATATGGTTGTAGCTTTTATTCCTAGTGTCGTGAAATGTCATGCTTTTCTGCCTTGAAGTGACTCTCCTCTGTTGACAGCACCCTGTGGGCCCCTGTCTACAAATTCATACTCTTGGTAAGCTCATGCCAGTTCGCCTATATTCTTAATAAATGACTTACTCCACATTTCCCTCTTTTCATTTGGAAATTGCATTAGTGAATATCTGCTATTTTCCATCCGTCTTGTGATGTTAAAACCCAAATGGCATGCTCCTATTGACATCCACAACTTTATATTGGTCTTTTTTTTCTTTTTGCTATCATATTCATAATGTCCAAGAAGTATCTTCGCTTTCTCAACATGGCATTTTATAGTCTTTGGTTCTTCTTCTGTTACCCAATATTTTCTTGTACCTCTCTACTTGTAGTATAATTTTAAGACATCCTTCACATTTGCATGGTCTTTTCTGCAATAAGTATACTTCGTGTTTGTTTGACTTGAGACTTGACCATTATTTCAAGTTGAGACCCTCAACAGTTTTCTGGTTTTCTTTGGCTGCCAATTTAAGCTTAAGACACCGAGGCAGACCTATTAATGAGCATCTCTCTTTATATAAGCATGTATCATCAACAGATCTGCTTTACTGTAGAGTGATTGGGGGTAGTGATTTCCCCACAAGGTCCCCAGATGTTTGTACACTGGGGTCTTTTCTTTGGGGACATCTGCTGACCCAGAGGGAAACTTCTGGTTGCCTGTGAGAGTAGGTGGGGCATGGATAGGAGTCTCCCTACTGGAGTTCTGGCATCAACTGGGGAAGGGACTGGGGGTTCTGCCATTCAGTATCATTCATATCATTGTCCTTTTTTTTTTTTTTTTTTGGCTCATTACTTTGATGTTCTTCACAACTGTGCTCCGTTCCCTGCCCCTACATGCTCTGGAGGTCAGTGTTACCAGAGAAGTAATCTCCTATCTTCTCTTGATGGGTGTGAAGTTAGAAAAGGGATCTGAGATTGAGGAGATGCTAATTGACACGTAGAAATCGTTATCTTTTTCACCCTCATCGATTCATGTCCATAGTTTCAGTATTGAAGTTTTCTCAAAACTCTGGAGATTTCTTGGGTACAAATTAGTTCAATTATTGCTGTCGTTTTGGTTTCTCATGCTGCCTCCCTGTTAGATGGAGAATCACTTGTTTTTCTAATTTTCTTATAATTTTACTAAATAGCCTTTTTTTGGCTCCCAAGATTTTGTTGGTATGTTATTATATTTTTTTCTGTTTGGTTTCATGTCCCTTGGAGTGTTGGTCATGTTTTTTTTTTTTTTTCTTTTTCTCCCCTTTACTACCATTCTAATGGCATTGGGGTAAAGATGTTAAGCATGCATGTTTAATCTTCAGTTTTTATTTTTTAATTCATTTTTGAGAGAGAAAGAGTCTATGAGAGAGAATACTAAGCAGGCTCCACTCTATCAGTACAGAGCCTGACAAGGGGCTTGAGCTCCTTAACTCTGAGATAAGGACCTGAACCAAAATTGAGTCAGTTGCCTAATCACCCGAGACACTCAGGCACCCCCAATCAGATGTTTTCAAATTAAAACCGAGTTCATAGTATTTTTATCCTTTTAGGTGTGGAGTTACATGTGATACTCGTATGCTTATTAGCTTGTATTTCCTTTCAAAGATTTTGTAATGGGGGAAATAGAAACTGTTTTCTTAGCTTCGCATGTTGTCTGTCTTTGGATATTCTATTTGGGTGAATTCCTAAATGTTTCTTCATTCTGTTTATTTATTTATTTTTTTTACTCTTTACATTTCTTTTTTATTCCCTAAAAGGATACAAATACAATTCACCTTGAACTGTGATTTGGTGATGTGGCATTTGCGATGTGTTATGGGTTTGTGTGGTATGAAAATTCACAAAGACAAACATTGCACTAGCTTTCCATTATGCGTTTCTTTGTCCATTTTTCAGGCATGTTACGTTTAGGGAGGCAAAATTAGATTTTAGCACTAAATTTGTATTTGCCGGCAGTGTATTCAACACTAATTCACTAAGAATTTCATAAGCCAAACATCCTACAGGATGATGTCTCTGAAGAAGCCAATAAAAAAATAGCATCCTCTAAATCAATGGTGAATTACACTATTGTTGCAGGTAGGAGTGGGCATGAAATGAATGAAGTTAAATTGTAGTCATGGTGGACCTTTATACAAGTTTGTACTTGGGAAAAATGGCTTAGCCAGTTAAGTGCTGATGTCCATCTGCGAGTGCAAATGCAGAAGTTCGATATTTCTGGACGCGGTGCTGGGGGATAATGGCAGTGGTATTGATGAGCAAGATGATCATCTTCTAGGACAGTGATCAGATTTCACCACTGTAGCTGAAAGAACCAGTTGAACCATGGCAGTCGCTAAGTGGTCCAAAGTATTTGGAGAGCTAGGTAGATTAGCAGAGTTACTACACCCAGACTGAACACCCTCAGATAGTCTTCACAAACTTGGCATTGATAGTGTAAATATTCCTCTGATAAATGTTACTTATTCCTATGTGTTGGATAAGTTCCCAGTGGGGCTTCTCAGCAGCTCAGCTGACTGACTTCTTAAAAGATGACCAGATGCCTAGGTGGCTCAGTCGGTTAAGGGTCCACCTTCTGCTCAGGTCATGATCTCACAGCTGATGGCTTCCACCACCATGGCCAGCTCTGTGCTAACAGCTCAGAGCCTGGAGCCTGTTTTAGATTGTGCCTCCCTCCTGCCCTCTGCCCCTCTCAAAAATAAATAAACATTAAAAAAAAAAACAACAACAACAACAAAAAACCTGACTATGACCAAAAAAAAAAAAAAAAGATGACCTCCTGACACATCTTACTTCATTCTTAATCAAAACAAGTTTGGTCTTAAAAACAATTTCTTTTTTGAAATGTTTTGTACAAGTGTCCTCAGGTCTTCTAACCTTGGGAGACAACCTGCTTTCAGTACCCAAAAGAAAGGACCCTACTATCTCTGAAAAGAACCTGAGAATTACTAAGTAATCAGAGACAGAAAGGAGACTTCCTGTCATCATATGGCTAGATAAGCTTCCTAACCACATGATGGTGAAGTCTCCTTCCTGTCTTTGATTACTTTACTCACCCTTAGTAATTCTCAGACATAGGCAGGGTTCTAACATCCATCTTGTTTTTTGCTTACCATATCTTTTTCCAGTATGCTTCTCTCCAAGCTTCACTGTCAGCCATATTTTTGCTTCTTGTAACTGTATCTCTAGATTGCTGTAACCCCTTGTAAATCTCTTTCCTTTGAGCATGGACATAAGCTCTCCTCCTTTTCCTCATATTACAGCTAACACCAGGCTGCATCGTTTGCTGAAGATTCGAGAACAACCTAAAGTAATAGCAGCATGAGAAAAGAACATGTAGCATGAGCTATGTGATAGTTGGGCTGCTAAAGTCATTTGGCCATACCCCATCACCAAGGGCCCTCCTCTTAGCCTTCCGGGCAGTACCCTGTGACTCATGCCTGCTCTCCCATTTCATATTTGGAGTTCCTCTTGGCTTTCTACAAACAAACAAAAATCATAGTTTTCCCTGGTTTCAATCAGTGAAACCAGTGATTCAGTTAACAGTTTTTTGCTAGTGTTCTCACTACCTCAGTCAGAAGTCAGTATTAGATTACTTGGCCGATATGTGGTAGCATTCTTCTATGAGTATATGGATATTTAACTTGAACATCTGATTGACCAACAGGTATCCAGGTATTACCTCCCAGCACAAGGAAAGCATCTCTCCAAAGACAGATTTTGGTATTTGTCTTTCAGCATTAAATGAGCAGTCATAAATAGCAGGAAGCTCTTTAAATGACACTCTGTCCCTGATGCATACCAATAGACCTACCAGTTGATAATCTTCATTGCCTTCTTATAAATGGCTTTCATATTGTTTTCATAATAACTTGTCAGTTACTTTTCACAGCACTTCAATATTATCTTAAGTAATGTGTCACATCTTAAGTAATGTGTCACATAGGATGGAAATACTATTTTTCTTATTCATTTGCAAAGAAATAATTGTGGGACAAAGCAGATGAATCATTTATCTA
>JAESUZ010002074.1:0-122561 GCA_017311185.1 Proteles cristata cristata | reverse complement strand
AAGAAGTTGCTGCGGTGGAGGTCAAGGAGGTTGTTTCCTGCTTTCTCCTCTAGGGTTTTGATGGTTTCTTGTCTCACGTTCAGTTCCTTTATTCATTTTGAGTTTATTTTTGTGTATGGTGTGAGAAAATGATCTAGTTTCATTCTTCTGCATGTTGCTGTCCAATTTTCCCAGCACCATCTGTTAAAGAGGCTGTCTTTTTTCCATTGGATACTTTTACCTGCTTTGTCAAAGATTAGTTGGCCGTACATTTGTGTGTTCAATTCTGAGTTCTCTATTCTATTCCATTGGTCTATGTGTCTGTTTTTGTGCCAATACCATACTGTCTTGATGATGACAGCTTTGTAGTAGAGGCTAAAGTCTGGGTGATGCCTCCCGTTTTGGTTTTCTTCCTCAATATTACTATTACTTTGGCTATTTGGGGTCTTTTGTGCTTCCATACAAATTTTACGATTGTTTGCAATAGCTTTGAGAAGAATGCTGGTGCAATTTTGATTGGATTTGCATTGAATGTGTAGATTGCTTTGAGTAGTATTGACGTTTTAACTGTATTTATTCTTCTGATCCATGAACATGGAATATTTTTCTATTTCTTTGTGTCTTCAATTTCCTTTATAAGTTTTCTATGGTTTTCATCATATAGATCTTTTACATCTTTGGATAGGTTTATTCCTCAGTATTTTGTGGGTTTTCTTTTGCAGTTGTGAATGGGATCACCTTCTTGATTTCTCTTTCTGTTGTTTTCTTATTGGTGTATAAATAATATATAACGATTTCTGTACATTGATTTTGTACCCTGCAACTTTGTTGATTTCATGGATTAGTTCTCGTAGGCTTATGGTGGAGTCTGATGAGCTTTCTATGTAGACTATCATGTCAACTGCGAAAAGTGAGATTTGACTTCTTTGCCAATTCTGATGCCTTTGATTTCCTTTTGTTGCCTGATGTCTGATGCTAGGACTTCCAGCACTATGTTAAACAACAGTGGTGAGAGTGGACATCCATGTCATGTTCCTGATCTCAGTGGAAAAGCTTTTAGTTTTTCTCCATAGCGGATGATATTAGCTTTTGGCTTTTCATAAATGACTTTTATGATGTTTAAGTAAGTTCCTTCTATCCCGACTTTCTCGAGGGTCTTTATTAAGAAGGGATGCTGTATTTTGTCAAATGGTTTTTCTGCATCTATCAACAAACACATGGTTTTTATATTTTCTTTTGTTAATATAATGTATCACATTGATAGATGTGTGAATACTGAACCAGCCCTATAACACAGGAATGAATCCCATTTGATCATGGTGGATAATTGTTTTATATGATATTGAATTCAATTTGCCAGTATCTTGTTGAGGATTTTTGCATCTGTATTCATCAAGGATATTGGCCTGTGGTTCTCTTTTTTGCTGGGTCTCTGTCTGGCTTGGGTATCAAAGTGAAGCTGGCCTCATAAATGAGTTCGGAAGTTCTCCTTCAATTTCTAATTTTGGAAAAGCTTGAGAAGAATGGGTATTAATTCTGTTGTTTTAAATGTCTAGTAGAATTCCCCAGGGAAGCCATCTGGCCCTGGGCTCTAATTTTTTTAGGAGATTTTTGATCACGGATTCAAGTTCTTCACTAGTTATGGGTCTGTTCAGATTTCTATCTCTTCCAGTGTGAATTTTGGTAGTGAGTGTGTGTTTAGGAATTTGTCCATTTCTTCTAGGTTGTCCAGTTTGTTGACATATAATTTTTCATAGTATTCCCTGATAATTGCTTGTATTTCTGAGGGGTTGGTTGTATTAAGTCCATTTTCATTCATGATTTTGTCTATTTGGGTGCTCTCTCTTTTCTTTTTGAGAAGCCTGGCTAGGGGGTTGTCAATTTTGTTTATTTTTTCAAAAAACCAACTTTTGGTTTCATTGATCTGTTCAACTGTTTCTTTGGTTTCTATATTGTTTATTTCTGCCCTGAGTTTTGTTATTTCTCTTCTCCTACAGGGTTTGGAGTGCTCTGTTGCTCTCCCTCTAGTTCCTTTAGGTGAGCTGTTTGATTTTGTACTCGTTCTTCGTCCAATTTCTTGAAATAGGCCTAGAGTGCAATGTACTTTACTCTTAGGACTCCTTTGCCTCATTCCATAGAGTTTGGATTATTGTATCCTCATTTTCATTTGTTTCCATATATTTTTAAAATTTCTTCTCTAATTGCCTGATTAGGCCCATTCATTCTTTAGTAGGGTATTCTTTAACCTCCATGTTTTTGGAGGTTTCCCAGACTTCTTCCTGTGGTTCATTTCAAATTTCATAGCATTGTGATCTGAAACTGTGCATGGTATGATCTCAATTCTTTTATATTTACTGAGGGCTGCTTTATGTCCCAGGATGTTATTTATCTTGGAGAATGTGTCATGCGCACTTTAGAAGAAAGTTAATTTCATGGCCTCAGGATGTAGAGTTCTAAGTATTTCTGTCAATAAACTATTTAAAATTAAAAAATGATGTAAATTAAAAAAAATAAGTAGATGTCAAATCCATCTGGACCAATGTGTCATTCAAGTCCATTGTTTCTTTGTTTTTTATTTTTATTTTTATTTATTTTTAAACAGTTTATTGTCAGGTTGGTTTCCATATAACACCCAGTGCTCATCCCCACAAGTGCCCTCCTCCATGCCCATCACCCCCCTTCTCCTCCTCCCCGCCCCTATCAGTCCTGTTTGTTCTCAGCATTCAAGAGTCTCTCATGGTTTGCTTCCCTCCTTCTCCCTCACTATTTTTCACCCCTTCTTCTCCCCCACGGTCTTCCTTTAAGTTCCTCCTAATCTTCCTATACGTGCAAACATATGGTATTTGTCCTTCTCTGCCTGTTTTATTTCGCTCAGCATAACACCCTCAAGGTCCATCCATGTTGCTACACATGGCCAAATTTCATTCTTTCTCATTGCCATGTAGTATTCCATCATATAGATAAACCACATCTTCTTGATCCATTCGTCTGTTGATGGACACGTAGGCTCTTTCTATGTTTTGGCTACTGTGGAGAGTGCTGCTATGTACAATGGGGTACACGTGCTCCTATGCATCAACACTGCTGTATCCCTTGGGTAAATTCCTACAGTGCCATTACTGGGTTATAGGGAAGTTCTAGTGTTAATTTTTTGAGGAACCTCCACACTGTTTTCCAGAGGGCTGCACCAGCTTACATTCCCACCAACAGTGTAGAAGGGTGCGTATTTCTCCACATCTTCACCAGCATCTAGAGTTCTCTGATTTGCTCATTTTAGCCACTCTGACTGGCGTGAGGTGGTATCTCAGTGTGCTTTTGATTTGTATGTCCCTGATGAGGAGGGATGCTGAGCATCGTTTCATGTGTCTGTTGGCCATCTGGATGTCCTCTTTGGAGAAGTGTCTGTTCATGTCTTCTGCCCATTTCTTCACTGGATTATTTGTTTTTCAGATGTGGAGTTTGGTGAGTTCCTTATAGATTTTGGATACTAACCCTTTATCTTATATGTCTTTTGTAACTGTCTTTTCCCATTCCGTCAGTGGAGTATTAGTTTTATGGATTATTTCCTTTGCCGTGTAGAAGCTTTAATCTTGATGAGGTCCCAAGAGGTTTTTTTTGCTCTTGATTCCCTTACCTTTGGGGTTGTGTCAAGTAAGAAATTGCTGCGGTGGAGGTCAAGGAGGATGTTTCCTGCTTTCTCCTCTAGGGTTTTGATGGTTTCTTGTTTCACGTTCAGGTCCTTTATCCATTTTGAGTTTATTTTTGTGTGTGGTGTTAGAAAATGTTCTAGTTTCATTCTTCTGCATGTTGCTGTCCAATTCTCCCAACACCAGCTATTAAAGAGGCTGTCTTTTTTCCATTGGATACTCTTTCCTGCTTTGTCAAAGATTACTTGGCTGTACACTTTTGGGTCCACTTCTGAGTTCTCAATTCTGTTCCATTGGTCTATGTGTCTGTTTTGTGCCAATACCATACTGTCTTGATGATGACAGCTTTGTAGTAGAGGCTAAAGTCTGGGATGGTGATGCCTCCCGTTTTGGTTTTCTTCTTCAATATTACTTTGGCTATTCGAGGTTTTTTGTGCTTCCATACAAATTTTAGGATAGTTTGTTCTAGTTTTGAGAAGAATGCTGGTGTAATTTTTTTTTGGGATGCATTGAATGTGTAGATTGCTTTGGGTAGTAATGTCATTTTAACTATATTTATTCTTCCAATCAATGAGCATGGAAAGTTTTTCCATTTCTTTGTGTCTTCTTCAATTTCCTTCATAAGTTTTTTATAGTGTTCATCATACAGATCTCTTCTATCTTTGGGTAGGTTTATTCCTAGGTATTTTATGTTTTTATTGTGCAATTGTGAATGGGATCAATTTCTTGATTTCCCTTTCTGTTGCTTCATTTTTGGTGTTTAAAAATGCAACAGATTTCTGTACATTGATTTCGCACCCTGCAACTTTGCTAAATTCTTGGATCAGTTCTAGTAGGCTTCTGGTGGAGAGTGTCGGATTTTCTATATGGAGTATCATGTCATCTCTTCAATGTGAGAGTATGACTTCTTCTTTGCCATTTCTGATGCCTTTTATTTCCTTTTGTTGTCTAATGGCTGATGCTAGGACTTCCAGCACTATGTTATACAACAGTAGTGAGAGTGGACATCACTGTCATGTTCCTCATCTCAGGGGGAAAGCTCTCAGTTTTGCCCCATTGAGGATGATGTTAGCTGTGGGCTTCTTATAGATGGCTTTTATGATGTTTAAGTAAATTCCTTCTATCCCGACTTTCTCGAGGGTCTTTATTAAGAAGGAATGCTGTATTTTGTCAAATGCTTTTTTTGCATATATCGACAGGACACATGGTTTTCACCTTTTCTTTTGTTAATGTGATTTATCACATTGATAGATTTGCGAATATTGAACCAGTCCTGTAACACAGGAATGAATCCCTCTTGATCATGGTGGATAATTCTTTTTAAATGCTGTTGAATTGAATTTGCTAGTATCTTGTTGAGTATTTTTGCATCCATATTCATCAGGGATATTGGCCTGTGGTTATTTTTATTTTTTATTTTTTTTTGCCTGGGTCTCTGTCTGATCTGGGAATCAAAGTGATGCTTGCTTAATAGAATCAGTCTAGTAGTTTCCCTTCCATTTCTGTTTTTTGCAACAGCTTAAGAATTCACTCTGGGTATTAACTCTGATTTACATGTCTAGTAGAATTTCCTAGGGAAGTCCTCTGACCGAGAGCTCTTATTTGTTGGGAGATTTTTGATAACAGATTCAATATCTTCATTAGTTATGGGCCTTTTCAGTTTTCTCTCTTCCCATTTGAATTTTGGTAGTACATGTGTGTTTAGGAATTTGTCCATTTCTTCTAAGTTGTCAATTTGTTGGCATATAATTTTTAATTGTATTCCCTGATAATTGCTTGTATTTCTGAGGGATTGGTTTTAGTCAATCCTTTTTCATTCATTTTGTCTATTTGGGTGCTCTCTCTTTTATTTTCAGAGAACCCTGGCTAGAGGTTTAACTATTTTGTTTATTTTTTCTAAAATCAAACTCTTGGTTTCATTGATCTGTTCAACTGGTTTTTTGGATTCTATATTGTTTATTTCTCCCCTGATCTTTATTGTTTCTCTTCTCCCGCTGGTTTTGGGGTGATTTTGATGTCTTGCTTTTAGTTCCTTTAGGTGCTCTATTAGATTTTGTATTTGTGCTTCCTCTATTTTCTTGAAATAGGCCTGGAGTGCAATGTAGTTTCCTCTTATGACTGCCTTTGCCACATCCCAAAGTGTTTGGATTGTTGTGTTTTCATTTTTATTTGTTTCCATATATTTTTTACTTTCTTCTCTAATTACCTGACTGGCCCATTCGTTCTTTAGTATGGTATTCTTTAACCTCCATATTTTTGGAGGTTTTCCAGACTTCTTGCTGTGATTGATTTCAAGTTTCATCACGTTGTGATCTGAAAGCGTGTATGGTAGGATCTCAATCCTTTTATATCTATTGAGGGCTACTTTATCACCCATTATGTGATCTGTCTTGGAGAATGTGCCATGCACACTCAAGAAGAATGGGAATTCCAGAGCCTCATGATGTAGTTCTAAATATATCTGTCAAATCCATCTGGTCCAATGTGTCATTCAGATCCACTGTTTCTTTAGAGATTTTCTGTCTAGTTGATCTATCCATGCTGTAAGTGGAGTGTTAAAGTCTCCTGCAATCAGCACATTCCTATCAATAAGATTGTTTCTGTTTGTGATTAATTATTTTATGCATTTGGGTGCTTCTGAATGCAGTGCGTAGACATTTATACTTGTTAGCTGTTCCTGATGGATACACCCTGTAATTATTATATAATGCCCTTCTTCATCCCTTGTTACTGCCTTAACTTTAAACTCCAGTTTGTCTGATATAAGTATCACTCTTCTATCTTTCTTTTGATTTCCAGTAGCATGATAGATATTTTTCCATCCCCTCACTTTCCATCTGAAGGTGTTCTCACGTATTAAATGAGTCTCTTGTAGACAGCAAATAGATGATTTTGTTTTTTTATCCATTCTGCTACCAATTGACTTTGATTGGAGCATTTAGTCCATTTGCATTCAGTGTTATTATTGAGAAAAATTGGTTAAGAGTCATTGTGTTCTCTTTAGGATTTATACTTGTGGTGGTGTCTCTGGTACCTTGTGTTCCTTGCAATATTTCCCTCATAGAGTCCCCCTTAGGATTTCCTGTAATGCTGGTTTAGTGTTGATGAATTCCTTCAATTTTTGTTTATTTGGGAATACGTTTATCTCTCCTTCTATTCTGAATGCCAGGTTTCCTGGATAAAGGATTCTTGGCTGCATATTTTTCTCTTCATCACATTGGAGATTTCCTGCCATTCCTTTCTGGCCCACCAAGTTTCAGTAGATAGGTCTGCTACCACTGTTATATTTCTACCTTTGTATGTTAGGGCTCTTTTATCCCTAGCTGCTTTCAGAATTCTCTCTTTATCCTTTTATTTTGTCAGTTCACTATGATATGTCGTGCAGCAGATTGATTCAAGTTACGTCTGAAGGGAGTTCTTTGTGCCTCTTGGATTTCAGTGTCTGTTTCCTTCCCCAGATTGGGGAAGTTCTGAGGAATAATTTGTTCTAGTATCCCTTCAGCCCCTTTCTGTCTCTTCTTCTTCTGGAATTGCTATGACACTAATATTGTTTCATTTGATTGTATCATTCACTTCTTGAATCCTCCTTTTTTGCTCCTGGATCAATTTTTTTTTTTTTACAGTTTATTGTCAAATTAGTTTCCACATAACACTCAGTGCTCATCCCCACAAGTGTCCTCCTCCATGCCCATCCCCTCCTCCCCCCCACATCCATCAGTCCTCAGTTTTTGTCAGCATTCAAGAGTCTCTCATGGTTTGCCTCTCTCCCTTTCCCCCACCATTTCCGTCCTTCTTCTCCCCCTTGTTCCTCCATCAAGTTCCTCCTAATCCTCCTATACGTGCACACATATGATATTTCTCCTTCTCTGCCTGACTTATTTCGCTGAGCATAACACCCTCAAGGTCCATCCATGTTGCTACACACGGCCAGATTTCACTGTTTCTCATTGCCATGTAGTATTCCATGGTAACCACATCTTCTTGATCCATTCATCTGTTGATGGACACGTAGGCTCTTTCCATGTTTTAGCTATTGCTGAGAGTGCTGCTATGAACATTGGGGTTCATGTGCTCCTATGCATCAGCACTCCTATATCCCTTGGGTAAATTCCTAGCAGTGTTATTGCTGGGTCATAGGGGAGTTCTATTGTTAGTTTCCTGAGGAAACTCCACACTGTTTTCCAGAGGGGCTGCACCAGTTTACATTCCCACCAACAGTGTATGAGGTTGCCCGTTTCTCCACATCCTCGCCAGCATCTAGAGTTCTCTGATTTGCTCATTTTAGCCACTCTCACTGGCATGAGGTGGTATCTCAGTGTGGTTTTGATTTGTATTTCCCTGATGAGGAGGGATGCTGAGCATCGTTTCATTATTTGCCAAATCCAAGATTCTGAAGATTTATAACTGTTATTTCCTTTTTTTTTTTCTTAATATCATATGTTTGCACGTATAGGAGGATTAGGAGGAACTTAACTGAGGAACAAGGGGGAGAAGAAGGCAGAAATGGTGGGGGAAAGGGGGAGAGGCAAACCATGATAGACTCTTGAATGCTGACAAAAACTGAGGACTGATGGATGTGGGGGGAGGAGGGGTGGGCATGGAGGAGGGCACTTGTGGGGATGAGCACTGGGTGTTATGTGGAAACTAATTTGACAATAAACTATTTGTAAAAAAAAAAAAAAAAAGAAAAAGAAAAGAAATTGTCACCCTTAAGCAAATGGTCAGGCTGAAAGGATATTCCAGAGACAACCAACAATGTCCTAATGAAGATACCTAGGCAAGATTGGCCATTAAAGACTTGCCAAGTTTTTCATTGCTCAGCAAATTGCTCCATGTTTGACAGCAAGAGTCAGTACTAGTGTATTATTAAGAGCACAATACCTTAAGACATTGATTTACTGTCCAAATCTACATTCAACTGTCTGCTGTTATCAGTATTTCTGTCTCTTTATAATTTGCTGTTTCTCACTTTTTATGGTCATGAAAACAATAAATACACTTGTAACAATTTAGTCTAAGGTAAAGTAAATTGACTCCAGAAAGATTCTTTTGAGTAAAGCCTGCAAACTTTACTGTGTAGATACTGACATCTATTCTCACTTCCTTGAAATCTTTTTTTACCCTTCTCATTTCATTCTCTTCTTTGTTACAAATATATGAGATTGCTAGAGAAGTGACCTGTGGATGCATGATGTGTTATTCACTTGGGTTCTGGAGAGTGGTTCTCATCTTGATTCAAAGGGCTCCCTTCTCCTCTTGGGCCAGTGAAGCCCACTGGTATAGGTCAAATGGTAATCAGGTAGTAGAGATGTATACATCATTTTATCTCAGTTGTCTACATAGACCTGCCCTAAGGGAGTAGTCTCTAGGGGCACTGAGAAGAGGCATTTTTGTTCTGTTGGTAGATAGGGGTTAAAAATGTGACATTTTTTCCTTTTGAATATAGTAAGACCATTTGGAATAGATATTTTCCTGCTAAACTATCTTTGCTCAGGCCCCTTGGGGAATTGAATAGGGAGCTAACATCTGTGAAATATACAGGTCAAGCAGCAAGTAGGCTGGGTTGGCCCAGCAGTTCCTTCACATTTGAAGCCCAAGGCTCCTGAGCCTCAGCCAGCATGTCTGCTGAAGAAAGAGGAGCTGTCCCAGGTTAGACTGAGTGTGTGTGTGTGTGTGTGTGTGTGTGTGTCTAAGACAGTCCAGAATGGGAGATGGGGAGAGGAGAAAGGGAGCCAATCTGTACTGTAAGTTAGGGCTCCAAAGTACCCTGGGATTGCATGTTGTTCTTTTTCAAACATTCATTCAACCATCTTTTTTTCTTCCAAATCTTTTCTCCAGCTCCTTTTTTCCCCCCTCCTTCTCTCTCCAGGATAGTGAAGGACATCTGGACAGTTGGAGTGGCCCGATGCTGGAGCAGCATCTTTGAAAATAGGAGACTGCCATCTTGTTGCCCTTCTCCTCTACAATTCAGGGATTTCCAATTCATCCATTCAGGCTTTGTTTGTGTCTCTCCTTCCTGTTCATTTTGGAAGGCTGAATGAAAGCACATGAGCTGCAACCCTCTCCTCTGATAACCCTGTTTCTCTGCATTTTTTCTTGACTCACTAGGGAGAATCACACATCTTTTTGGATGGAGCACTTGGCTGGAGGCAAGGGACCTGGATCCTGTTCCCGAGCTCTACTTTATACTTTTGATGTGACCTTTGGCAAATTCCTGCACTCTTTCGGGCCTTACTTTCTCTTTCTTTCTTTTTTTTTTTTAATATTTTATTTTTGAGAGACAGAGACAGCATGAACAGGGTAGGGTCAGAGAGAGAGGGAGACACAGAATCTGAAACAGGCTCCAGGCTCTGAGCTAGTTGTCAGCACAGAGCCTGATGTGGGACTCGAACCCACGAACAGCGAGATCATGACTGAGCCGAAGTCGGACGCTTAACCGACTGAGCCACCCAGGCGCCCCTTACCTTCCCTTTCAATAAGTATGATAAATGCAAAGGGAAACCTTTGGAGCCTGCACTCAAAAGTGATTCTAATTAGAATACGTGGGCTTCCAAGATCTTCTTAGACTTTGCCCCACTCCCTTCCTTCCTACCTCTGTTCCTCCCAGGAAGCAGTTAGTTAACTGAAAAGCCATACGTAACGGTATAGTCTGAGTAGGAGGACTGAGGTAAATTTCACTTTTTTTTTTAAATTTTTAATGTTTTGTTTATTTCTGAGAGAGAGAGAGAGAGAGAGGGTGGGAGAGAGAGAGGCAGTTTGAGCAGGGGAGGGTCAGAGAGAGGGAGATACAGAATCCGAGGCAGGCTCCAGGCTCTAAGCTGTCAGCACATAGCCCGACATGAGGTTCGAACGCACGAACCGTGAGATCGTGACTTGAGCTGAAGTTGGACGCTTAACTGACTGAGCCACCCAGGCGCCCCTAAATTTCACTTCTTAGTGTAAAATATATAATCACAAAGAGTCCCCAAGCAAGAGGAAGGCAGGGGTAAGGTTCTGAAAGCATAGAAATATGCGTAGAAATTTTATGGATAAAAATAAACAGTTATCTCTGAACTTTCACTCAAAGGTCCAGGATGAAGTGTTTGAACTGATGTTAAACAGGGAGTTTGGCCTAGAAGCAGCCCATTTCCCAGGTGGTAGTTGAGGATGAAGGAACTGTTGGTTTGAACAGGACATACTTGGCTGTACTGTGTGGGGATTTGTGAGCCAGTCTTTTCCTTATAATTGGACACCTAGCATGAGGGTGTGGGTCTGCTCTGGTTTGTCCAATCGTGAAAGAATAAAGAACAGGAGCCTCCACGAAGGCCTACAGCTGCCTTCCAAAGAATTTCAGTGTATCTGGGAGCACAGAGGCTGAGTCATATTTTGGGAGAGGATTGTGTTTTTATACCCGCAATGCAGGGTGTTGCCATAATATTAATCATTATAGTTAAAAACAAATAAACTCATCTTGCAGTTATGACAAATCTGTGTTTTGGCTCTTCCTAGCCCCTGTATTGTCTTTCTTTTAGCTTCTGCCTTAGGGAACCAGAGTTTAACTCCATATTGCTGCAATGGGCAATTGCCTTCCTAACATTTTTTGGGGGATGCATGTAAAGTACTTAATTAAAAACAAATTCCACATCTATTAACTAATATCTACAATTTCACTGTGTCAAAATTCAAATACTCATTTAAGATGAACAGAAATACAGTTAAATACACAGATTTTATGTGCACAAGTCAATGCGTTTTGACAAATCTTTACATCTGTGCAACCCAAACCCTTATCCAAATGCAAAACATTACCATCACCAAAAATATTTCTTCTCAGTTAATCCCCAACTCACCCCATTGGGAACCATTGTGATTATTTTTTTTTCTACCATAGATTATTCTGACTGCCCTTGGAGTAGGTGGATTTGAAAAAAATTCACAGAAGCCCTTACTTATTCAAGTATAAAACCCAGTTTTCTTTCTAAAAATCCAGAAAATTTCATTCTATATATTTAGAATGGAAACACCTATCCTCAAAGGGCATTCTATGCTTTCAACATACATAAGTATCACTAACAATGTATCACATGCATTTTTAGATTTAAGAATATATCAGTAGGAGGTCTATTTAGAGACTAAGAATAGACACAATCCTACTAACTCAACCCCTCTGGCTCTCACCTTTATGGAGCTTGTGAAAACATAGAATCTCTGGGCTGTTAGCACACTAGTTTGCCTGATGTCAAAGCATCTGTTTCCTCTTCTGGAAACTTTACAGGACTCTGTATGCATAACATACAAATCTAGGAAAATATGGTTAAATGAGTGACAAAATTAGCATTTATCAAGCACTCATGATATACCAGGACTTTCACTAGGCATTCTACATATATGATATCATCTAGCCATCAAACCTCTGAAAAAAATTATCATTATCTTAATTTTATTTGTCAAGAAAATGGATGGAGCGCCTGCGTGGTTCAGTTGGTTAAGTGTCAGGCTTTGGCTCAGGTTATTATCTCATGGTTCATGGGTTCGAGCCCCACATTGAGCTCTGTGCTGACAGCTCAGAGCCTGGAGCCTGCTTGGGATTCTGTGTTTCCCTCTGTCTCTGCCTCTTCCCCACTTGCACTCTCTCTCTCTCTCTCTCAAAAATAAATATTAAAAAATTTTAAAAAAGGGAGACTTCAGGTTAAATAATTTGCTCAAGGTCACAGTGTTACTTATAGTGCTAGAGTGGAGTCTGAGTGACATTTCTGCACCTTCCTACACTGAATGTACAGTCACCTGGAGTTAAAGTTAGAGTCTCTCAAAATAAATGATATGAAAGGAGAGTACCAGCGCCTAAATGAAGCACAAGTAACAAAACTCAATTTTGGTTAAGGGAACTGCTGTACTTGTAGGGAAGTTGTATTTAAGTTTATCTTCAAAGAGAAACAACTGATTCCCACAAGTGCCCTCCTCCAGGATTAGGAGGAACTTGATGGAGGAACAAGGAGGAGAAGAAGGGGGAAATGGTGGGGGAAAGGGAGAGAGGCAAACCATGAGAGACTCTTGAATGCTGACAAAAACTGAGGACTGATGGATGTGGGGGGAGGAGGGATGGGCATGGAGGAAGGCACTTGTGGGGATGAGCACTGAGTGTTATTGTGGAAACTAATTTGACAATAAACTATTTGTAAAAAAAAAAAAATCAATGGGATCAGAAAGTACACTGCTTCCAGGAAGTATAGGTTTGTGGAGGAGAAATATTTGTCAATAAAACAATAAACTATGCATAGTTACTATAAAAAAAAAAACAAGTGCCCTCCTCCATGCCCATCACGCCCCTTTCCCTTCCCCTACCCCAATAAGCCCTCCGTTTGTTCTCAGTATTTGTGGGGATGAGCACTGAGTGTTATACAGAAACCAACATTACAATAAACTATCAAAAAATGAAACAAAAAATAAATGAATTAATAAAAAATTTTTAACAAAAAACCCTCAGAAACCAAAAATAAATTTATGACAACATGCAAAAAAAAAAAAGAAAGAAAAAAAGAAAACAACTGAAAATAGTGTTGAACTCTCAAAATGGTATGCATGCTGAAATGTTTATGGGTGAAATACGCTGATGCCTGCAATTTATTCTTATTTTATTTTTTTAATGTTTATTTTAATTTTGTGTGTGTGAGAGAGACAGAGCATGAGCAGGGGAGGGGCAGATAGAGAGAGAGACACACACACACACACACACACACAAGATAGAAGCAGGCTCCAGGATCTGAGCTATCTGCACAGAGCCTGATGCAGGGCAAAAACTTACGAACCTGAGCTGAAGTCGGACGCTCAAGGGACTGAGCCACCCAGGCACTCCGGCAATTTATTTTTAAATGAGGAAATCAAAATAATAAAATGAATTAGATTAAATGGGATTGTGCTGACGATCTGGGATAATGTTGGTTAAGCACCTAATGCAATGCCTGGCACACAGTGATTATATGTTTATTATTTTTTATTTTATTTTTTCCTTAAATAGTTTATTGTCAAGTTGGTTTCCATATAACACCCAGTGCTCATCCCAACAAGTGGCCTCCTCCATGTCCATCACCCCCCTTCCCCTCACCCCCACCCCCATTAGCCCTCAGTTTGTTATCAGCATTCAAGAGTCTCTCATGGTTTGCCTCCCTCCTTCTCCTCCACTATTATTCCCCTTCTTCTCCCC
The DNA here is from genome assembly GCA_017311185.1 of Proteles cristata cristata. Lineage (NCBI taxonomy): Eukaryota > Metazoa > Chordata > Mammalia > Carnivora > Hyaenidae > Proteles > Proteles cristata. Next base: position 108,755 of record JAESUZ010002074.1, on the reverse strand, counting down.
CATGGTCCTCCATTAAGTTCCTCCTAATCCACCTATACATGCAAACATATGGTATCTGTCCTCTGCCTGACTATTTCATTCAGCATAACACCCTCAAGGTCCATCCATGTTGCTACACATGGCCAGGTTTCATTCTTTCAAATTGCCATGTAGTATTCCATGGTATAGATAAACCACATCTTCTTGATCCATTCGTCCGTTGATGGACACTTAGGCTCTTTCCATGTTTTGGCTATCGTGGAGAGTGCTGCTATGAACATTGGGGTACATGTGCTCCTATGCATCAGCACTCCTATATCCCTTGGGTAAATTCCTAGCAGTGCTATTGCTGGGTCATAGGGGAATTCTATTGTTAATTTTTTGAGGAACCTCCACAATTTTCCAGAGGGCTGCACCAGTTTACATTCCCACCAACAGTGTAGGAGGGTGAGATGGGCTGTGTTCTATGCCCCATGCCCCACTTTGTTTCCAGGTCCAGTCCTCGCGCTTTATTGATACTGTCTGAAACACAGTACCGCAGGTCACCTCTTCCCTGCTGCCAGAGGTTGAGCGGCCATCCTTGCACCCCCTCCAGCAACCCTCCGTTTGTTCTCTGTAGTTAAGAGTCTCTTATGGTTTGCCTCTCTCTCTGTTTTATCTTATTTTATTTTTCCTTCCTTTCTCCTACATCTTTTTTTTACCGATTTATCATTTGATGAATATTTGGACTCTTTCCATAACCAAAACCATTTTTAGTATCAGTTTTCATTTTTTTTTTGTTTTTTGATATTTTGATATTTTGGCAACCAGCAGTGTGATGTATTATCCCCAATGACCAGCCCCCAAGAGTGCTACATCTTATCCAATCTACATTTATCTAAATATTATTTAAAACTTAATACCCTTTTGAGTTACACTGATCTCTCCTCTTTCTGGTCTTTATTGTTCTTACAGTTGGTAACAAATCATTTATCACATTATTATTTCCTGTTTGTACCACTCAAGTTAGATGGTGAGCAACTCAAAAGTGGGGCCATATCTTAGAGAAGCTTCATAGTTAATATCAATCTAATTTATGATATTGTTTGTCACAGATTGTCTTTTCTGAGACACATTTCCCAGGTTCCTAAGCATATGTATTATTCATTCATATAATTGCCAAAGTATAATAAAGGTATTATGAAAATAAGTTGTATGAGGCTTTGAATGTTTCCCTCACTCCTTTATTAGGACTAGAAATAAAATTTATTAAATTCTCTTACTTTTTTCTCCACTTGTTTTGTGCTAAGTGAAATATATTTTTTGGTAAATAAGAAATACAAACAAAGCAGCTCTTTTATGCTACAAACTACATTTGCCTTCAAGCCAGAGGGATATAGAAACTTGCTTATATTAATGAAAGAATCACTATTTTGTATTTTTAATGTTTCTACTTTAAAGTGTATTGAGATTATCTCAGGCAGCATTAAACCTGAGGCTTCCAGGTGAAAAACAATTCAAATGCTCCTTAAGCCTCATTATTTACTTTGGTCTTAATATTAATGGACTTTTACTATTGTTTCTTGAGAGAAAGAGATGAGGTGAAAGGAGAAACCATGAGGGTCCAGAACATTTGTTCAGGGAGAGGTTGCCCTGAACGGGAGAGGAGGGCAAAGATTGGGGATGTTGGGATACTGCAGACAAATCACCAACCTGTTGGTTTTTTCATACAGTCAGTATTTGTAGACACAGGTCATGACTACTGCTGCAGGGGTTTTGTGATGGTGAGGGAAGGCAAAGGAGGAATAAAAGGAAGATCACTTAGTATATTAATTTTTTAAATGTTTATTTTTGAGACAGAGAGGCAAAGTGTGAATGGGAAGGGTAAGAGAGACAGACAGAGAGACGGAATCTGAAACAGGCTCCAGGCTCTAAGCTGTCAGCACAAAGCCTGATACGGGGCTTGAACTCGGGAAGGGCAAGATCATGCCCTGAGCGGAAGTCAGATGCTTAACCTACTGAGTCACCCAGGTGCCCTCGAAGACCATTTAATTTAATGGGCCTCAGGCTCTGGCTCTAGAGCAACAGATTCAGGCCTCAAAAAAAGGAAAGAGGCATCAGCTCCTGTGTTTGGGCTATTTTAGGCTAAGCCCTTGGACACTGGGTAATTTTTATGGGTCAGACCTTGGCTCCAGGGCCCATCGTTCCCACAGAGTGGAGAAAGCTGAATCAGTTTCAGAACTGCTGGGTATTTGAGGGGAAAGGGAGAATGTGAGGATTTGGATGTAGTGAAAAACATAAATGTTGGAGCAAAGTGTGCCCTTAGATGTAACCCATTCTGTCAGGCGAGACCCCCAAACTGATTTTACCCAGTGAATCAGAAATAAATTTTGCCTATTTCTAAAACGCACCCTATCATTTTTTTCCCTCACTGGCTGCTTAGAGTTTATTTTTCACTTGGTGCAAGGCACATGGTTACAGGGTGTCAGGAAGGGTTGCATGTGGCTTGGATAGTAAAGAAGGGGGTTCTTTCAATTTCTTTTTTGGTGTCTTGCTGTCTTGATATAAAATAACCCAATTGCTTCTGCTTGCTACATACAGCCTGCCTAGTCTCTTGTGAGGGAAAGAGAGGATCTGATGAGTCTAGTGCCTCCTGAAGCCTGGTGACTTGTGGTGGGCACTCAGCACAGGGGCCTAGTGTTGGCTTTGCCCAAAGGCTCCTTTCTCATGGCTTCCAGAGCCAAGTGACAAGTGATTGTGCTGCTGGAGGCCTTGGGAGATAGATACCACCCTATATGACCAAATTAAAAAAAAACCCAGGCTCAATGCTGCCCTATGTGTCTTTCACCAGAGTTTAGAGGAAAGCAGATAAACTAGGGTGGAGAGTCCCTAATTATGGTCTTAACAAGTGTCTTTCCTATCATGCTCTGTTGCTATCCTACATCTACCCTCATTTAGTGGCAAAAATGGCACCTCTTCAGAAGCTGTCCCTCACTCCCCTAGTTAGATAACTCTTCTCACCCCGAGCCATATCACTCTGTTTATTGTCTTCACAACAGCTATCACTACCTCAAATTCCCATTTGGTTATTTGGTTGCTTATAGTCCCTCTTCAACACCTTGTCCCAAGTATGCTCCTGGAGAGCAGGAGCTGGCTGTGTTTGGTCTCCGACCATATCTCCAGAATCAGACAGAATTGGGAAGGCCTCTTAATTTGTCTCCTGAACACAACATACATGTCCTCACTTTGTACCTTTGCTCAAGGTATTTCCTCTCTCTGGAATGTATTCTTCTTTGTACACCCAATCCTTTTCATCCTGCAGTGCTGAATTCATGTCCCACCTCCTCCAGAAAGGCTTCCCTGATCACCTCAGCTCACAGAGATCTTTTCTTTCTCTGGCTGCTATAGCCTTACTGTCTTTGCTCTATATTTTGCTAATTCTTCCTTTACTGTCATGTGTTCCTTCCCAAATGTTTCCTTTGCATCGGTCTTATCTCTCCAAGCAGATTGTATCCACAATACTTTCCTGCTATTGATCAGGTCTAGCTCTTCTTTCTCACTTCAGGTTAAAATGAGTTTGATTGTGCTCATTAAGTGATATAGATTATGCATCAGGACACAGAAACAGTTTCTTTGTGTGGTCTAAGGACCATGTGTAGTCCATCTTTAAATGCATATTGCCAGGTACTACCTCCATAGATTCAGAATGTATAGTTTGGGGTGGGGATCTGGAGTCTTTGTTTGAAAGAAGATTCTTCTGTTACACAAAGTTTGAGAGCCAGTGATTCAGGGAGACCCATCTTGGTCCTGGCTCAGCCACTAACAAGCCATGTGACTTTTGCTGACTCACTTGTCCTCTCTGGGCTTCTGTTTCTTCATTGTAGGTTAAAGGGCTGGACAATGTGACATTTCAGTTCTAAAAATCAGCAAGTTTATGTTCTGTGAAATCCCAGAAGCTAAATTCTTTGGCTTACATATCTTAGAATCTCAATTACAGCATATTCAAGCATAGTACCTTAAAGGTAGTAGGTACTTAATAAACACCAATGAATGAATGAATGGAGTAAGTACTGGGAAGCAAGGAAGGGGGAACTTATAGCAATCCAGGAACAATAATGTAGTGGACCACAGTACAAAGTCTGAGTTAGAATCCTAGTCTCTGCCAACTCATGTGATTTCTCCAACTCTCAATTTCCTCATCTGTAAATAGGTGTTACAGAGGTGTTACCTCTGTAAAAAAGGTGTTAATAATATCTTACACATAAGACTTTTGGAGGATGGAATGAGAGATAATGTCTATAGAAAGCTTAGCGTAGTGTCTGGCATATAATAAACACTTAATACCTTTATTTTCAATTAGTTCATCCCAAAGAGTAGCAAATGATTGCTTTTCAATAAAGCAGAACCTGAACTTCAACCATATCCCAGACTCCTCAGGTCTCCCCCTTTCCCACTGGCACACAAGAACAATGAATGTTGTGGAAATCCCATAGAGACCCTGACTATGAAAGCAGGGCCTGGAAAGCAAGCTTATCTGATAGCCACAGCTCTTTAGAACTTGGGAGTGATGAGCTGTGATCTCGGAGTGTTTTTTGTCTTATCTGTGGGCTGGGAAAACCAAAGTGTTAAAGCATCATGATATTTATCATCAAGGGTATGGAGAAAGTATGGGGCCTGGAATGAGAGTATTTGGGTTCAAGTCTTAGTTCTAGCAGGAAGCCTTCCTTGATCTTGTTGTACCCCCACATCTTTATATGGGTCAAGTGCTCCTTCTCTGTGTTTCCACAGTGCCTATTATTTCCTTTATCATATTATTCGGCTGTGTCACTACCTCTGATTGTCATCTGTAGTAGACTGAGCTCCTTGAGAATAAGGACAATGTCTTGACATCTCTATATCCGAGACAAAGAGCATATTGTCTGAGTAGAGCAGATGTGCAGAAAATGCTTTGGAGTTCAACTCAAAGAATTGGCTGATGTACTGCTGAATGTAGCCATTGATTAGCTTTGGGCAAGTCAATTAACCTCTTTAAGCCTATAAGAGGAGGATGGATAAACAACGAGAGAGAGAGAGAGAGAGAGAGAGAGAGAGAGAGAGAGAGAGACCAATAAACAGTCTCTTAACTATAGAGAACAAACTGATGGTTAACAGAGTGAATGGGGGTTTGGGGATGGGTTAAATAGGTGATGGGGATTAAGGAGTGCACTTGCTGTGATGAGCACTGGGTGTTGTGCGGAAGTGTTGAATAACTATATTGTACACTTGAAATTAATATTACACTGTATGTTAACTAACAGGAATTTAAATCATTAAAAAAAAAGAAACGCAGCACTTACCAGGGTTATTGTGAGGCCCAAGAACATTCAGGCTTCTTTCTTGTCCCTTCCTACCCTACTAGCCTTGTGGACCTTTACCTAAACCTATTTACCACCCCTTTTGGACTCTACTGTCCATTTTTTAGGCTATTTAATTACCAAATGCTAATGTGTTAACAGGTGTTAATTGGATGATATATTTACATTTCAACAGGGAGCTTTTCCTGCTTCCGGAGGAATGAGTAATGGTGGATTCCAGCTGCTTGGTCAAGGGAGGGCCGTGTTTTGCTGTTGTTAGGGGGTCTTTTAAGCCATTTCTCAAATTGCCTTTGTAGGGAGCCACCCACTTTTTGTCTACAAAAAGATTGCTGTAGCAGCTTACACTGTGTTCTTCTGTGCACTTCAGAAAATGCCTGAGGCATCTAGGACACATTGGAGGCTTCTTTTTTGTGAGACTTCCAAGGCCACACAGAACCAATCTTTAGCAATTTACCTGCACCTCCCCTAAGTTTTGAGTCACACTGACTCAAGAGGCCTGATGAACTCTGTACCAGGCTTGGAGATCCGATCCGAGTTCCAGAAAAGCCATTAGTCTGGAAAGATTATTTCTGCTAATCCCTCTAAGCAGCTCCTGAGACTTTCACATGCTCACAGAATAGCCTCGGGTCTTTGCTGGAGTCCAGTGTTAAACTCCATTGGAAAGAGGTGTAATTCTTGGTTAAGTTCCTCAGGTGCTTAATGTAGAACAGAAATAAATTTTGTGCCTAAAATATCAATGCTAACAATTTCGAGTGTATTGAAGACCAAGAGTGGAAAGTGAGGGGTTTACTGGCTAAGGGTAGTTTGAATTTGCAGGTATGTGTAAGAATGGGGTGAGGATGTCCCTGTATGGACTGTGAACATTAGTGTGTATTTTGAATGTGCATGTCTTGTATGTATGTTCTATGAATTTGTCCTTTGGTTCTTTTCAGGAGTCTATAGTGCAAGATTTGGCTATGAAAAGAAATCGTTCCTCCTTGCTGCTTATATTAAATAAAACCACACCTAAGGTTCTTGGAGCATTGTTTCTGATTATAATGAGTTCGGAAATACTGAAGGCATGATAGGTTGCCACTTTGGGTCTCGGAGATTTCCATCCAGAATGTGAGGACCTTGCATAAATTTTGGGAAAGTGATCAAGGAGAGATTGAATCAGAGTACTTGAACTTGCCAGAGACTGGTTGTCTTGTGGCTTGTAGATTATTACAGGGCTTGCTTGCCATTTCTATTCCTCTGCCTCTTGCCCCCTTCTCCAGAGGAAGGGTGAAAAGGGAAAGAGTTGAACCTAACTGCCCTTCAGTTGGAAACCCTGGCCTTTGTGGGGTTAGTGGCGACTAGGTTGCCCTACACTTCAGCCCCTGACAGGAGCACTGATGAAGCCTCCACTCATATGTGTTGGAATTGTACCTTCTCTCTGTGGCAGATTCAGATGAATCTATTCTCTTAATGGGGGCTGGCTTAATATATAAATGTGGATACTAAATGTGTTCATGGACCAAGAGGTGATAATCAGGTGATTTACTTTCAGTGCAGTGGGTTTGTAGGTTAACTCCTTGTTGGGCCAAGGGTGCCTAAACAGGGGCTTGGACTTCATTTGGTAGATGGGATTGGGAACAGGCTAAAAGGGGTATAATCTCCTTGGGGATGAGAGTGAAAGTTGCCAAGTAGGAATATGAAAGCCAAATCCACCATTCACACTTTATGCGACTTGAACAACATTTTTAAACATTTTGAATTGGTTGCCCACATTTAAAAATTCAGAAACTTGAGAGAGGAGGCACGATGGCGGAGAAGTAGGGAGCTCCATACATTTCACTCGCCCCTATCTCTCAAACGGAGAAGGCCTGAAGCCATAGGAACCCTTACAGAATCCAGGAGTTTGGGAGGAAAAGGAGACAGAGTCCACTGAGAAAACCTTATAGCATGAGTACGAATTGGGGAAGATAAAATCAGTCCAGGACCGGAGACACAGAGGGAAGGGGGGAATCCCCCTTTGTGGGGAGCTGCAATGAGTCTAGGGGAAAAAAGAAAAAGTGGCCGAAAATGCTCAAGACACTGTCCCTGTCGCTGGAGAAGAGAAAAACCTCTGCTCGGGACACAGAGGGATCCGGTTTCCTGCTGTCTAGCTGACCCTAGGCGGACACACTCATCCCAGGTGACCCCGGGAGAAACTGTTACTCGCTCACCAGCTTGAGCTGGAGGGGACATAAGCAGCGCGTGAAGCCATGCCATTGTGCTTCTGGCTCGGCTGGACCCCCAGGGGAGGAGGCGAGAGGCTTGAAATGGCTCTGAGAGACTTGCCTGCGAGTTTATATTTCGGGGGATAGGACACAGAGGGACCTGATTTCCTGCTGTCCAGATGACGCTAGGGGAGACGCAATGGTCCCAGGCGTCCCCGGGAGAAACTGCTCCTTGCTCACCAGCTCAACCTGGGTGGGATGCGAGTGGTGCCTGTAGCCGCGCTGTTGTGCTTCTGGCTCAGCTGGTAACCCGGGGGGGAGTGAGAGGCCTGAAACTGCTCTGAGAGACTGGCCTGCGAGTTTATATTTCAGGCAATATCAATGGGGCGCCTGGACTAAGGGATATAGGCCTGGCTTGGGATATAGAGCACAACCCACCTTGGCTACACCCCCGGCACAGGGAGATCACACCCAAAAGAGTGAGTTGCAACATTTGGTTCGAGAAGGGACCAGGGCGCCGCCACTTTATTCCCCACAACCACAAAGGCAGGACTCCCATGGGATGCACTGGACCAAACCACGCCCATCCTTGCTAGAGAGCTGCCTTTTTTTTTTTTTTACCCGAGGTAGAGCAAGACCAACATGGATGTACTGCCCTGATTAATTCTGGTCACTGGCTTCTTAAACAGTCACATTTAATCCATTCTCTAGATGTAAATTCTACACCTCCACCGCTACCTTTTTATATCTCTCTCTCTGGAGTAATCAGATTATACAGTTTCTCTGAGCAGAATTATCGTCATTTATTTTGCCTCCTCTCCAACCATATTCCCCTCTTTCTCTCTCTGAATTAAGCTTCTTAGTCTTTCTGCCTGGTCATTTCATTTCCAATTTCACTTCCTCCCTGCCCTGTCATTTCTCTCTTTACATATGCTTTTCCATCAGCACTGCATACACCCGGCTCTCTATTTGTAGCTAGGAATTCTGGTTCTATGCTTTAGACTGTCTTTTGTCTATTGGGATTTTTTAATTTTTCTTTTCTCTTTTTTCTTTTATATGTATTTTTATTTTTATTATTTGTCTTCCCTCCTTCCTCTTTTTATTTTTGTATGTGTCCCTTCCTTTTTTTCTTTTTTCTTTTTCTTTTTTGGTTTGTGTGTTCCTTTGATTTCTCTGAGTGTTTGTGTGCCTTTGTTCCCTGTGTGTTTGTCTGTCTGTTTTTATATCCAGGGCTACCCGAAGAAACAAGCCAAAGTACACATGGTGGAGAGTCCCAAATACCACTATGAGTAGGAAAATAAAATAACCAAGGTCTCCACAAGAGAGACCAAGAGACACCATTTGAAGAACCCTTCCTGAATGGACAGTCCAAGAGCCTTCCTTAACACATCAGTATTTGCAGGTACAGAGTGCATAACAAGCTTTTAAAACTAACAAGAGACAGAAAGCTAACTAAAATGATGAAATGTAAGAACACTCCTCTAAAGAAATTCCAGGAAGAATTGACAGAAAAAGAACTGCTCAAAACAGATATAAGCAGAGAAAACACAAAACAACTGGGAGGCAAGATGGCGGAGAAGTAAGGAGCTCCGTACATTTCGCCTGCACTCATCTCTCAAAAAGAGAAGGCCTGAAGTCATAGGACATTGAGCCACAGGAGTTTGGGAAGAGAAAGAGACAGAGTACACTGGGAAGGTAACCGCATAAATGCGTGAGTGCGAACTGGGGAAGATAAAAGCGGGACGGGACCCAGAGATACGGAGGGAGTGGAGGGAACTCGGCTTGTGAGCAGCTGCGGTGAGTGATAAACCAGCGAGTGGTGGTGAGCTGCCGCGAGTCCAGAGGAAAGGAAAGAAAAGCTGAGATTGCTCATAGAACCGACCCTGGAGAAGAGGAAAAAACAAAAAACAAAAAACAAAAAAACAAAAAACAAAAAACAAAAAACCTTGGCTTGGAAAGACAGTGTTTTTTAGCTCTGGCTGGAGTGCTGACTTTAAACTAGGTGCCCTGGTCCCAGAGGGCGCCAGGAAAAACTGAACTGCTGTGCGCTGGACACCATCCATGGTGGCGGCAGCCAGGTGAACTGGCAGCAATGCCTGCAGACATGGTCTCAGAGCCGGGTGAAGCAACAGTGGCGCACGATAATGGCCCGCTGAAGCAACAGCATCGGCGGTGGCGACCCGGTGAAGCGGTGCCAGCGCCCAGTGAAGCGGCGGATGCACCCGGTAAAGCGGCAGCATCTGCACGCTGCAGCGACGCGGACTATACAGACCTGAAGTTGCTATGGCACTCGGGTTGTATCCCTGCTTCACCCCAGCGGATCTGAGGCTGCAACACTTCCCCCACCCACCACTCAACCCCCAGGCAGCATGGAAGCAGCGACGTGCGGGACTGTTCAGGGCAGTATAACAAAGCCCGTGGACTGGGACCTGGAAACAGGTGGGGTGTGGGGCATAGAACTCAGCCCACCTTGGCTACATCCTCAGCACAGGAAGATAGGGCCAAAGAAGTGATTTGTAACGCTTGGTTGAGAAGTGACTGGGCGACTCCATTCTTCTCCCCACAACCACCAAGGCGGGGCCTCAGGGAGGCCAGTGGACACAGTGGAGACAAGACCTGTCTACACCAAACCATGCTCATCCCCTCCAGATAGCTGTTTTGTTGTTGTTGTAGCTGTTTTAACCTGAGCCTGGGTTTGCATGTTTATTGGTTTTGTCGGTGCGTTTGTGTACCCGTGTTCCCTCTGTGGTTGTCTGTTTTCTTTTTCCAGGGCTGCCTCAAGAAACAAGCCAAACTACACATGGTGGAGAGTCCCAAATACCACTACCAGAGGGAAATAAAAATAACCAAACACTCCACAAGAGAAACCAAGAGACACCATCCAAAGAACATTTCCTGAACAGACAGACCCTGAACAGTCAAAAGAGTTCTCTCTAACACAGCAGAACTCGCAGAGGCTGTGTGTACAACAAGCTTCTAAAATTAAGAAGAGATAGAAAGCTAACCAAATGACGAAATGGAAGAACTCTCCTCCAAAGAAACTCCAGGAAGAAATGACAGCTAGACAAATGACCAAAACAGATATAAGCAACAGAACTGGACAAGAATTTAGAACAATAATCATAAAATTAATCACCGGGCTTGGAGAAAGCATGGAGGACATCAGAGAAACTATGGCTACAAACAATATGGAGCTTAAAAATAATTATGGTGAATTAAAACTGGGATAAATGAGATACATAACAAATAAACTAGAGGCGTCCAATGCACGGATGGAAGAGGCAGAAAGGAGAATAAGTGATTTAGAAGACACAATTATAGATACAGAAGAAACTGAGAAAAAGAGAGATAAACTGATCCAGGAAAATGAAAGAAGAGTTTGAGAGCTCAGCGATACAATCAAACAGGACAATATCCATATCATAGGAATTCCAGAAGAAGAAGAGAGAGGGAAAGGTGCTAAAGGAGCCCTGGAACAAATTATAGCAGAGAACTTCCCCAACCTGGAAAGGGACGTAGAAGTTGAAATTAAAGAGGCACAGAGAACTCCCCTCAAACGAAACTTGAACCGATCATCTGCATGACATATCATAGTAAAACCGGCAAAATAGAAGGACAAAGAGAGAATTCTGAAAGCAGCTAGGGAGAAAAGGGCCCTAACATACAAAGGGAAACCTATCAGAGTGGTGACAGACCTATCTACTGAAACTTGGCAGGCAAGAAAGGAATGGCAGGAGATCTTCAATGTGATGAACAGAAAAAATATGCAGCCAAGTATCCTCTACCCAGCAAGCCTGTCATTCAAAATAGAAAGAGAGATAAAAGTCTTCCCACATAAACAGAAATAAAAGAATTTGTCACCACGAAGCCAGCCCTACAAGAAATCCTGAGGGGGATGCTCTGAAGGAAATGTTGCAAGGAATAAAGATACCAGAGACACCACCACAAACATGAACCCCACAAAAGACACAAAGACTCTAAACCCACATATTTCAATAATAACACCGAATGTAAAGGGGCTGAATGCTCCAATCAAAAGACATAGGGTAGCAGAATTGATAAAAAAACAAAATCCATCTATATGCTGTCTACAAGGAACACATCTTAGACTAGAAGATACCTTCAGATTAAAAGTAAGGATGAACCCCAAAAGCAAGGGAATCAAGACCAAAAATAAACTATTGGGACCTCCTCAAGAAAAAAAGTTTCTGCACGGAAAAGGAAACAACCCAGAAAACTAATAAGCAACCAACGAAATGGGGAAAGATAGTTGCAAATGACATATCAGATAAAGGGTTAATATCCAAAATGTATAAGGAACTCCCCAAACTCCACACCCGAAAAACAAACAACCCGGTGAAGAAATGGGCAGAAGATATGAACAGACACTTCTCCAAAGAGGACATCCAGATGGCCAACAGACACATGAAACGATGCTCAGCATCCCTCCTCATCAGGGAAATACAAATCAAAACCACACTGAGATATCACCTCACGCCAGTCAAGTGGCTAAAATGAGCAAATCAGAGAACTCTAGATGCTGGCTAGGATGTGGAGAAACGGGCACTCTCCTACACTCTTGGTGGGAATGTAAACTGGTACAGCCCCTCTGGAAAACAGTGTGGAGGTTCCTCAGGAAACTAACAATAGAACTCCCCTATGACCTAGCAATAGCACTGCTAGGAATTTACCCAAGGGATACAGAAATGTTGATGCATAGGAGCACATGGACCTCAATGTTCATAGCAGCACTCTGAACAATAGCCAACACATGGAAAGATCCTAAGTGTCCATCAACGGATGAATGGATCAAGAAGATGTGGTTTATCTATACGATGGAATACTACATGGCAATTTGAAAGAATGAAATCTGGCCATGTGTAACAACATGGATGGACCTTGAGGGTGTTATGCTGAGCGAAATAAGTCAAGCAGAGAAGGACAAATATCATGTTTGTGCGTATAGGAGGATTAGGAGGAACTTAACGGAGGACAATGGGGGAGAAGAAGGGGATAAATAGTGAGGGAGATGGAGAGAGGCAAACCATGAGAGACTCTTGAATGCTGAGAACAAACTGAGGACTGATGGGTATGGGAGGGGAGGAGGGAGATGGGCATGGAGGTGGGCACTTGTGGGAATGAGCACTGGATGTTATATGAAACCAACTGAACTATAAGCTATTTGTTAAAAAAACAGATATAAGCAAAATAACTGAACAAGAATTTAGAACAATAATCATAAAATTAATCGCTGGACCTCTCTCGCCTAGAAATAAATAAAACATTTAAAAAAAAATGGGGCGCCTGGGTGGCTTAGTCGGTTAAGTGTCAGACTTTCGCTTAGGTCATGATCTCGTGGTTCGTGGGTTCGAGCCCCGCGTCGGGCTCTGTGCTGACTGCCAGCTCAGAGCCTGGAGCCTCTTTCAGTCCGTGACTCCCTCTCTCTCTGACCCTCCCCTGTTCACACTGTCTCTCTCTCTCTCTCTCTCACCTAGAAATAAATAAAACATTAAAAAAAATTAATCGCTGGGCTGGAAAAAGGCACAGAAGACACCAGAGAAACTATTGCTACAAAGATTATGGAGCTTAAAAATAGTTGTGATGAATGAATAAATGCTATAATTGAGGTGCATAATAAAATGGAGGTGGTCCATGCACAGATTGAAGAGACAAAGAGAATAGGTGCATTAGAAGGCACAATTATAGAAAAAGAGGAAACCAAATTAAAGAGAGATAAATTGATCCAGGAGCATGAAAGGAGAATTTGAGGACCGAGTGATGAAATCAAACAGAACAATATCTGTATCATAGGAATTCCAGAAGAAGAAGAAGAGAGAAAAAGTTGCTGAAGGGTTACTCGAAAAAATTATAAAGGAGATGTTCCCCGACTTGGGAAATGAAACAGACATTGAAATCCCAGAGGTACAGAGAACTCCCCACAGACGTAACTTGAATCGATCTTCTGCATGACATGTCATAATGAAACTGGCAAAATATAAGGACAAAGAGAGAATTCTGAAAGCAACTAGGGAAAAAAGGGCCCTAACATACAAAGGAAGACCTATCAGAGTAGTTGCACACCTCTTTGCTGAAACTTGGTAGGCCATAAAGGAATGGGAGGAAATCTTCAATGTGATGAACAGAAAAAATATGCAGCCAAGAATCTTCTATCCAGCAGACCTGTCATTCAGAATAGAAGGAGGGAAAAATATTTACCCAAATAAACAAAAATTGAAGGAATCCGTCACCCCTAAACCAGCCTTAGAAGAGATCCTAAAGGGGATTCTATGAGGGAATTGTTGCAAGGAACACAAAGTACCAGAGACAGTACTACAAGCATGAATCTAACAGAGAACACAGTGACACTCAACCCATATTTTTCAGTAATAACACTAAATGTAAACGGACTAAATGCTCCAATCAAAAGACATAGGGTAACATAATGGATAAAAATACAAAATCCATCAATTTGCTATCTACAAGAGACTGATTTTAGACCTGAGGACACCTTCAGATTGAAAGTGAGGAGATGGTGAGATATCTATCATGTTATTGGAAGTCAAAAGAAAGCTGGAGTAGCCACACTTATATCAGACAAAGAGGACTTTAAAGTAAAGGCAGTAACAAGGGATAAAGAAGGGCATTATATAATAATTACAGGGTCTATCCAGCAGGAAGAGATAACAATTACAAATGTCTACACATTGAATTCGGGAGCACCCAAACACATAAAACAATCACAAATGGAAACAATCTTATTTATAAGAATGTGTTAATATCAAGGGACTTTAATACTCTACTTACAGCAATGGCTATATCAACTAGACAGAAAATCACTAAAGAAACAATGGACCAGAATGACACATTGGAGCAGATGGATTTGACAGATGTATTTTGAACTCTACATCCTGAGGCCATGGAGTCCACGTTCTTCTCAAGTTCGCATGGCACATTCTACATGATAGACCACATACTGTGTCATAAAACAGCCCTCAATAAGTATAAAAAAATTGAGATAGTACCATGCACACTTTCAGATCACAATGCTATGAACCTTGAAATCAACCACAGGAATAAGTCTGGAAAACCCCCAAAGTCATGTAGGTTAAAGAAAACCCTACTAAAGAATGAATGAACCAATCAGACAATGAGAGAAGAAATTAAATAATATATGGAAACAAATGAAAATAAAACAATGCAAACTCTTTGGGACACAGCAAAGTCAATCCTAAGAGGAAAATCCGTTGTAATCTAGGCCTATGTTAAGAAACTAGAAAAAGTGCTAATACAAAATCTAACAGCGCATCTAAAGGGACTAGAAGCAGAGCAGTAAGAGCACGCTGAACCTAGCAGCAGAAGAGAAATAATAGAGATCATCCCAGAAATAAACAATATAGAATCCACAAAGAAAAACAAGCAGTTTTACAGATCAATGAAACCAAGGGTTGGTTTTTTGAAAAAATAAACATAATTGATAATCCTCTAGCCAGGCTTCTCAAAAAGAAAAGAGAGAGCACCCAAATAGACAAAATCATGAATGAAAATAAGTTGATAACAACCAATCCTTCAGAGATACAATCAATTATCAAGGTATACATTTAAAAATTATATGCCAACAAACTGGACAACCTACAGGAAATGGACAAATTCCTAAACACACACGACATTATCAAAATTCAAATGGGAAGAGATAGAAAATATGAGCAGACCCGTAACTAGTGAAGAAATTGAATAAGTTATCAAAAATCTCCAACAAATAAGAGCCCTTGGCCAGAGGACTTCCCTCGGGAATTCTACCAGACATGTAAATGAGAGCTAATACCCATGAGCTAATACTCATGTTCCTGTGAGATCAGGAACATGACAGTGATGTCCATTCACCACTTTTGTTTTACATAGTGCTGGAAGTTCTAGCATCAGCAGTCAGACAACAAAAGGAAATAAAAGGCATCAAAATTGGCAGAGGAAGTCAAACTTTCACTTTTCCCAGATGACATGATACTCTACATGGATAACGTGACAAACTCCACCAGAAGCCTTCTAGAACTCACCCATGAATTAAGCAAAGTCGCTGGGGACAAAATCAACTTACAGAAATCGGTTGCATTTTTATACACCAACAATGAAGCAACAGAAAGAGAAATCAAGAAGGTGATCCCATTCACAATTGCACGAAACAACATAAAATACCTTGGAATAAACCTAACCAAGGATAGAAGAGATCTATATGATGAAAACTATAGAAAACTTATGAAGGAAATTGAAGAAGACACAAAGAAATGGAAAAACATTCCATGCTCATGGATAGGAAGAATAAATATAGTTAAAATGCCATTACTACCCAAAGCTGTCTACACATTCAATGCAATCCCAATCAAAACTGCACCAACATTCTTCTCAAAACTAGAACAAACTATCCTAAAATTTGTATGGAACCACAAAAGACCCTGAATAGCCAAAGTAATACTAAAGAATAAATCAAAAACGGGAGGTATCACCATCCCAGACTTTAGCTACTACTACAAAGCTGTAATCATCAAGAGAATATGGTATTGGCAGAAAAACAGACACATAGACCAATGGAGTAGAGTAAAAAACCCAGAACTGGACCCACCAATGTATGGCCAACTAATCTTTGATAAAGCAGGAAAGAGTTTCTAGTGGAAATACCCTTTAGCAACGGATGCTGGGAGAACTGGACAGCAACATTTAGAAGAATGAAACTAGACCACTTTCTTACACCATACACTAAAATAAACTCAAAATGGGTGAAGGACCTAAATTTGAGTCAGGAAAACATCAAAACCCTAGAGCAGATAAGAGGTAACAACCTTGTTGACCTCACCTGCAGCAATTTCTTGCTTGACACGTATCCAAAGGGAGGGAATAAAAAGCAAAAATGAACTATTGGGACCTCATCAAGATAAAAAAAAAACACCTTCTGCTCTGCAAAAGAAACAATCAAAATAACTGAAAGTCAACCGATGAAATGGGGAAAGATATTTGCAAATGACATCAGATAAAGGGTTAGTATCCAAAGTCTATAAAGAACTTATCAAACTCAACACAGGAAAAACAAATAATCCAGTAAAGAAATGGACAGAATACATGAATAGACAGTTTTCCAAAGAAGATATGCAGATGGCCAACAGACACTTGAAAATATGTTCAATGTCACTCATCATCAGGGAAATACAAATCAAAACCACATTGAGATACCACCTCACACCAGTCAGAATGACTAAAATTAACAACTCAGGAAAGAGCAGCTGCTGGCAAGCCTGTGGAGAAATGGGATCCCTCTTGCACTGTTGGTGGGAATGCAACGTGATGCAGCCGCTCTGGGGAACAGTGTGGAGTTTATTCAAATAATTAAAAACAGAACTACCTTATGACCCAGCTAGTAGCACTACCTAGTAGCAATAGCACTAGTAGGAGTTTATCCAAGGATACTGGAATGCTGATTCATAGGGGCGCATGTACCCCAATTTTTATAGTGGCATTTTCAATAATAGCCAAATTAGAAAGAGCCTTAATGTCCATAAAGTGATGAATAGTTAAGGAAGATGTGGTTTATATATACAATGGAATACTATCTGGCAATGAGAAAAGTTGAAATCCTGCCATTTGCAGCAATGTGGATGGAACTAGAGGGTATTATGCTAAGTGAATTAACTCACTCAGAGAAAGACAGATATCATATGTTTTAACTCACATGTGGAACTTGAGAATCTTAGCAGGAACCCATGTGGAAGGGAAGGGGAAAAGCTTGTTACCAACAGAGATGGAGGGAGCGAAACCATTAAAGACTCTTCATAATAGGGTACAAACTGAGGGTGGATTGGGCAATGGGAGAGAAGGGAAAACGCGTGATGGGCATTGAGGAATGCACTGGTTGGGATTAGCACTGTGTGTTATATGTAAATGATGAATCATGGGAATCTACCCCCAAAACCAAGAGCACACTGTGTACACTGTATGTTAGCTAACTTGACAATAAGTTATATTTTAAAAAAATGTTACAGGAACTTCTTTAAGCTGAAAAGAAAGGGCTCTAATTAGTAATAATAACATATATGAAAGAATAAGTCGCACTGAGGAAGTAATTACATAGTAAAAGTAGTGATTTAATTTCTTATAAAGCTAAAATGAAAATTAAAAGACAAAAGTAGTAAAAATAACCATGATAACAACAATTTTGGTTAAAGGATACACGAGATAAAAAGATGTCAAATGTGACATCAAAAACATAAAACATGGGGGAAGAGTAAAATCGATGAGCTTTAGAATGGGATCAAACGTAAGTTGTTATTAACTTAAAATAGACTGTTATGAATTGAGTTGTTATATATAAGCCACAAGGAAACCACAAAGCAAAAACCTATAGAAGATAAACAAAATATAAATTAAAAGAACTATAAGCATACCGATAATGAAAGTCATTAAAACCACAAAGGTAGAGAGAATGTAAAGAAAAAAGGAACGGAGAAGAACTACAAAAACAGCTAGAAACTAATTAGCAAGGTGGCAATAGGCATGTACTTATCAATAATTACTGTAAATGTAAATGAACAAAATTCTCCAATCAAATGACACAGAGTGGCTGAATGGATAAAAAACAAAGCACATCTATATGTTGCCTACAAGAGACTCACTTTAGATATAAGGACACACAGACTGAAAGTGATGAGATGGAAGAAAATATTCCATGCAAATGGAAACCAAAAGAAAGCTGGAGTGGCTGTACTTATATCAGAAAAAAAAGGGACTTTACAACAAAGACTTTAATAGGACAAAGAAAGATGTTACATGATGATAAATGGGTCAGTTCAACAAGAAGATATAACATTTGCAAATATTTGTGATACTTAGGGGCACCTAAGTATTTAAAGCAAATATTTACAGACCTAAAAACAGAAAGCAATATAATAATAGTAGGGCACTTTAATACCGCACTTATATCAATGGATAGATCAACCAGACAGATAATCAATAAACATCAGCCTTAAACTACATGTTAGATCAGATGAACTTAACAGATATTTGTAGAACATTCCATCCTAAAACAGAATACATATTCCCCTGAGGTGCACACGGAACATTTTCTAAGACAGATAACATGTTAGATCATAAAGCAAGTATTTATCAATTTGAGAATTGGAATCATACCAAGCATCTTTTACAACCACAGTTTTATGAAACTAGAAATTAATTATATGAGTAAACTCTGGAAACTTCCCAAATATGTGGAGATTAAATAACATGCTGCTGAACAGACAATAGGTCAAAGAAAAATTAAAAAATTAAAATTACTTTGAGACAAATTAAAATGGAAAGGTAATACATCAAAATTTAAGGGATGCAGCAAAAGCAGTTTTCAGAGGGAAGTTCATAGCAATAAAGGCCTACCTCAAGAAGGAAGTTCATAGCACTTAAAAGTCTACCTCAATAAACAAGAAAAGTGTGAAAAAATACCAACCTAATTGTACATCTCAAGGAACTAGAAAAAGAACAAAAGGAGTTCAAAGTTAGTAGTAGGAAAGACATAAAAAAGATCAGAGTGGAAATAAATGACATAGAGACTTAAAAAAAACAATAGAAAATATGAATGAAATTAAGAGCTGATTCTTTGAAAAGATAAAGAAATTGACAAACGTTTAGCTTGAGTAACCAAGAAAAAAGAGAGGACTCAAATAAGTAAAATCAGAAATGATATATGTTACAAATGGTACCACAGAAACACAAAGGATCATGAGATTCCTATGAACAATTATATGCCAGCAAATTGCAGAACCTAGAAGAAATGTATGCATCCCTACAAAGACAGTACCATGATGAAATAGAAAATCTGAACAGACCTCTTACTAGTAAAGAGATTAAATAAATAATCAAAATTCTCCAAACAAACAAAAGTCCAGGACCATATGGCTTTACTGTTGAATTAAAAAAAATCAAATAATTAATATCAGTCTTTTCCAGAGCCTTCCAAAAGATAGAAGAGGGAGGATCTATTTCAAACACATTTTACAAGGCCAGCATTACCCTGATACCGAAACCAGACAAGGATGCCACCAAAAAATTATGGGCCAATATTCCGGATAAACATAGATTCAAAAACCCTCAACAAAGTATAAGCAAAACAAATTCAACATATTGTAGATTAAAAGGATCATTCAGCATGATCAAGTGGGATTTATTTCAGAGATGCAAGGATGGGTCAACATCCACAAATCACTCGATGTGATACAGTACATTAATAAAATGAAGTATAAAAATAATATGATTATCTTACTAGATATAGAAAAAGCATTTGATAAATTTAAAATCCATTTAAGATAAAAATTCTCAAAAAAGTGTGTATAGAGTTCATGAACCTCGAAATAATAAAGGCCATATATAAAACACAGCTAACCTCATATTCAACAGTGAAAACCTGATAGCTTTTCCTCTAAGATCAGGAAGAAGACAAGGACTGGCATTCTTGCCACTTTTATTCAATATAATATTGGAAGTTCTAGTCACAGCAATTGGGCAAGAAAAAGAAATAAAAGACATCCAAAGTGGAAAGGAAGAAGTAAAACTGTCGCTATTTGTAGATTACATGATATTATATATAGAAAACTCTAAAGATTCCATAAATCAACTGTTAGAACTAATAAACAAATTGACTAAAGCTGTAGGATATAAAATCAATACACAAAAATCTGTGTGCATCTTTATGATGAACTAATAGCAAACTATCAGAAGGACAAATTAAGAAAACTATCTCATTTATTTATCACTGCATCAAAAATAATAAAATATCTAGTAATAAATGTAACCAAGGAGGTGAAAGACCTGTATATTGGAAACTACAAGACATTAATGAAAGAAATTGAAGAAAACACAACTAAATGGAAAGACATTTTATTTCACGCATTGGAAGAATTAATATTATTAAATTGTCCATGCTACCTAGAGCAATCTATATATTCAGTGCAATTCTTACCATAATTCTAATGGTATTTTTCCACAGAAATACTAAAAAGTCCTAAACTTTGTATGGAACCACAAAAAACCTTGAATAGACAAAGCAATACTGAGAAAGAAGAACAAAACTGGAGGCACCACATCCCCTTATTTCAAACTATATTAATAAGCTATAGTAAATTAGGGATTCCTGGGTGCCTCAGTTAGTTTAGCATCTGACTTCAGTTCAGGTCATGCCCTCATGGTTCGTGAGTTTGAGCCCTACATTGGGCTGTGAGAACAGAGTTTGGAACCTGGAGTCTGCTTCTGATTCTGTATGTGTCTCTCTCTCTCTGCCCCTCCCCAACTCATGCTCTATCTCTGTCTCTCTCAAAAATAAATAAACATTAAAAATTTTTTTATTCCTCATTTTATTTTATTTATTTTATTTATTATTTTTTTCCTAATAGTTTATTGTCAAATTAGTTTCCACATAACACTCAGTGCTCATCCCCACAAGTGTCCTCCTCCATGCCCATCCCCCCTCCCCCCCACATTCATCAGTCCTCAGTTTTTGTCATCATTCAAGAGTCTCTCATGGTTTGCTTCTCTCCCTTTCCCCCACCATTTCCCCCCTTCTTCTCCCCCATGGTCCTCCGTTAAGCTCCTCCTAATCCTCCTATACGTGCACACATATGATATTTGTCTTTCTCTGCCTGACTTATTTCGCTGAGCATAACACCCTCAACGTCCATCCATGTTGCTACACATGGCCAGATTTCATTCTTTCTCATTGCCATGTAGTATTCCATGGTATAGATAAACCACACCTTCTTGATCCATTCATCTGTTGATGGACACTTAGGCTCTTTCCATGTTTTAGCTATTGTGGAGAGTGCTGCTATGAACATTGGGGTACATGTGCTCCTATGCATCAGCATTTCTGTATCCCTTGGGTAAATTCCTAGCAGTGCTATTGCTGGGTATTAGGGGAGTTCTATTGTTAGTTTCCTTAGGAACCTCCACACTGTTTTCCAGAGGGGCTGCACCAGTTTACACTCCCAACAACAGTGTAGGAGGGTGCCTGTTTCCCCACATCCTCGCCAGCATCTAGAGTTCTCTGATTTGCTCATTTTAGCCACTCTGACTGGCGTGAGGGGGTATCTCAGTGTGGTTTTGATTTGTATTTCCCTGATGAGGAGGGATGCTGAGCATCGTTTCATGTGTCTGTTGGCCATCTGGATGTCCTCTTTGGAGAAGTGTCTGTTCATATCTTCTGCCCATTTCTTCACTAGGTTGTTTGTTTTTTAGGTGTGGAGTTTGGTGAGTTCCTTATAGATTCTGGATATTAACCCTTTATCTGATATATCATTTGCAACTATCTTTTCCCATTCCATTGGTTGCCTATTAGTTTTGTGGGTTGTTTCCTTTGCTGTGCAGAAGCTTTTAATCTTGATGAGGTCCCAATCGTTTATTTTTGCTCTTGGTTCCCTTGCTTTTGGGGATGTTAAACATTAAACATTTTTAAAAGCTGCAGTAATTAAAACAGTATTATATTGCCATAAAAACAGACACATAGATCACTAGAACATTAGAGAGTGTATAAATAAACCCACACATATATGCTCAGTTAATTTACAACAACACAAAACTATGCATGGGGAAAAGAAGGTCTCTTCAATAAATGGTGCTGGGTAAATTGGACAGCTACATGCAAAAGAATGAAATTGGCCCACTATCTTACATCGTATACAATAATTAACTCAAATGGATTAAATACATAAATGTAAGACATAAATCTACAAAACTCCTAGCAGAAAATAGGCAGCTCCTTGACATACGTCTTGTTGATGATTCTTTGAATCTGATACAAAAAGCAAAAATAAACAAGTGGGACTGCATCAAATAAAAAGCTTCTGCACGGTAAAGGAAACATCAACAAAATGAAAAAATAACCTATTGCATGGGAGAACATAACTTTAAACCATACATCTGAAAGGGAGCAATATCTAAAGTATATAAAGAACTCATACAACTCAAAAGCAAGAAAAATCTGATTTTTAAAATGGTCAGAATCATCCAGATGGCCAACAGACACATGAAATGATGCTCAGCACCCCTCCTCGTCGGGGAAATGCAGATCAAAACCACACTTAGATACCACCTCATGCCAGTCAGAGTGTCTAAAATGAGCAAATCAGAGAACTCTAGATGCTGGCGAGGATGTGGAGAAACAGGCACCTTCCTACACTGTTGGTGGGAATGTAAACTGGTGTAGCCCCTCTGGAAAACAGTGTGGAGGTTCCTAAGGAAACTAACACTAGAACTCCCCTATGACCCAGCAATAGCACTGTAGGAATTTACCCAAGGGATACAGAAATGCTGATGCATAGGAACACATGTACCCCAATGTTCATAGCAGCACTCTCCACAATAGCTAAAACATGGAAAGAGCCTAAGTGTCCATCAACGGACGAATGGATCAAGAAGATGTGGTTTATCTATACAATGGGATACTACATGGCAATTTGAAAGAATGAAATCTGGCCATGTGTAGCAACATGGATGGACCTTGAGGGTGTTATGCTGAGCGAAATAAGTCAGGCAGAGGAGGACAGCTACCATATGTTTGCATGTATAAGAGGATTAGGAGGATCTTAACGGAGTACTGTGGGGGAGAAGAAGGGGGAAAATAGTGGGGGAGAGGGAGGGAGGCCAACCATGAGAGACTCTTGAATGCTGAGAACAAACTGAAGGCTGATGGGCGTAGTGGGGGAAGGGAAGAGAGGGAGATGGGCATGGAGGAGGACTCTTGTGAGGATGAGCACTGGGTGTTATATGGAAACCAACTTGACAATAAACTAAAAAAAATAGTCACAAATCCCTTCCTTTCAGGAGTGCTGGGGAGGGTGACATGGGCTGGAGGGTGTAGTATTTGAGGCCAGCAGGGGGCGCTGGTGGACTGCTCCTGAGAGCTCAGGGATCTGGGCCAGGAAGAGGAGGCAAACCTATCACTGGCCCTTGCACACTTGGGCTAGATGTATTCTCACTGTGTGTGGCTTTCCTGCACCTGCACCCCCAGGAGCTAGATGAGATTCAGCTTCGAATCACACATTCCTCATATTTTGTCCTCCACTGCATCATGGAGTGAATTGTCCAGACATGATTTGCATGGAAAGATAGATGGACAGGATGATCATACAACAAAAATAAATTTGCTTCGTGAACTTGAAAAAAAATGGTCAGAAGATCTCAATAGACATTTTTTTCCAAGGAAGACATACAAATGACCAATAGGCATATGAAAAGTTGTCATCATCATTAATCATCAGGAAAATGCAAATCAAAACCACAGTAAAATATCATCTCACACCTGTTAGAATGACTAATATCAAAATGAGAAGAAATAACAAGTACTGGTGAGGACATGGAGAAAAGGGAACTATTGTGCTCTGTTGGTCAGAATATAATTAGGTGCAATTACTATGGAAAACAGTGTAGAGCTTCCTCAAAATATTAAAATATAACTATTATATGGTCCAGCAATCCCACTTCAGGGTATTTATTGGAAGAAATCAAAAATACTAATTCAACCAGAGGGGAGAGGGTAGGGGAATAAGTTAAATAGGAAATAAGGATTAAGGAGTGCACTTGTCATGATGAGCACTGGGTGCTGTATGGAATTGTTGAATCACTATATTGTACACCTGAAACTAGTATAACGGTGTATGTTAACTAACTGGAATTAAAATAAAAACTTAAATACTAATTCCAAAAAAGACATATGCACTCCTGCGTTCATTGCAGCATCATTTACAATAGCCAAGATATGAAAACCACTTAAGTGGCCATCAATAGATGAATGGATAAAGAAACTGTGGTGTATATATACAATGGAATATTATACAGCCATAAAAAATCTTGCTATTTGTCGACAACATGGATTGATCTTGAGGGCATTATGTAAAGTAAAATAAGTCAGAAAGAGAAAGACAAATACCTTATTATCTCTCTTATAAGTGGAACCTAAACAAACAAACAAGCAAACAAACAAAACAACCCCAAAACACCAAAACAAGCTCCAAGGTAGAGAGAAAGGAATGGCGGTTTCAAGAGGTGTGTTGGGGATAGGAGAATTGGGTGAACTATTTTTTTTTAGCTTAAATTAATTGAATAAGAAGTTAAAAGTTACTCATGGCACTTTGGCCATTCATGGACAGGCACAGAACAGTGAAAACTTTGAGATAAGGCATGTGTTTCTGCTTTTTTCTTTCAGCTCATATAGTGTAAACAAGAGTCCCTTTTGTGACCTATTTAGTGCCACATTTTTTGCATTTTATTGTTCTTTTCGTTGATATTTTGATGTTTAAAATGGTCCTCATGTATAGTGGTGAAGTGCTGTCTGGTGTTTCTTTCTTTTTTTTTTTTAATTTTTTTTAATGTTTTATTTATTTCTAGGGGGGAGGGAGAGAGAGAGAGAGAGAGAGCGAGAGAGCGAGAGAGAGCGAGCAGGAGAGAGTCAGATACAGACTCTGAAACAGGCTCCAGGCTCTGAGCTGGCAGTCAGCACAGAGCCCGACGCGGGGCTCGAACCCACGAACCGCGAGATCATGACCTAAGCGAAAGTCGGACGCTTAACCGACTAAGCCACCCAGGCGCCCCAACTGTCTAGTGTTTCTAAGCACAAGACTGTGATGTGTCTTACAGAGAAAATTTGTGTGTTGGATAAGCTACACTCAGGCATGAGTTATAATGTTGTTGGGTATGAGTTCAATATTAATGAATCAACACCATATATTAAATAAAGTGATTTTAAACAGAGGCACACATAAAACAAGTTTATGTATTGATTGGTTGATGCAAATATTGTGACCAGAGACTCTCAGGAACTTAACTCTGTATTTCCCTAGGAGTAATGGTTCAAGATTCACTAATCCAGTGTTGTCAGAGGCTCTATAGAATGACGTCACTGCGTATAATGAGAATCAACTATACTCTGGTCTTTTGTAGCACTGATCACAGGTTGTAAGTATATGTTTATTCATGTAATTTTTTTTAAATTTTACTTATTTAGCGTGTGTGTGTGTGTGTGTGTGTGTGTGTGTGTGTGTGAGAGAGAGAGAGAGAGAGAGAGAGAAGAGAGAATCCCAAGCAGGCTCCAACTGTTTGCACAGAACCTCACATTGGGCTCGATCCCACAAATCATGGGATCATGACCTGAGCCCAAACCAAGAGTTAGATGCTTAACCGACTGACTCACCCAGGCACCCCTGTTTGTGGAGTTTTTAAATGTCTGTCTCCTCCACTAGCATTTAAGCTTCAGGAGGACAGAGGATTGTTCCATTTGATTAGATCTCTAGTACCTGATACAGTTATCTAATACAGAGCTGGTGTCTGGTAAAAATTGTTGAAGAATAAGTGAATGATTAACTAAACAAAGTGACTGTAGCTGTGTGGCACAGAGGAATACCTCGGTAGGGAGTCAGGCAGTTCATCACAGAGGGAGGTTGCAGGCTGTGGTAGGAGAGACCATTGATCTCTTTCCCTTTTCCATTATAGTAACTCTTGTCTTATAGTGTTGACTGTACTCAGTGTATAATGAAAGGATATTCCTTTGAGAGTAAGATGTGTTTCAGGTGTCAAAGCAAAATACCATCTTCCTTTAAGTAGCTTAATATCCTTTCATTTTTCTTGCAGTGAAAATAGTCAAAATAAGCTCCAGCAACCTGGTGGCTGCAAATACCAGACAGATTTAGGAAGGGCATGGGGTTTTCTTCTTTCTTTCCACTGGAGACTCCAAGTAAGCTGTCAGAGGTGGCCACAACTACTTTTGGGGTTTATATGTATTAAAATACTCCAGGCAGAAGGCCTGGAACACATCTCTACATCATGTTTATTGAAATTAAATCACTTAGACCTTTCTAGGCATTCTGACATAACACGGCTAGACAGATATTCATTTAGTAATCCCAGATGGTAGGTGATGGAACATAATCCATGTATCATAAAGCCATCTTGAGGAGCCAGCCAGTTGGGCCACTGTGGAAAGGAATTCAAAATAGATGTAGGGCCAAGTCAAGAAAGGCTATATCCAACTTAGTGAAGGAATGTTTGAAAGCTGACCTATGTGTAGGCAGAACAGTAAGTAACCTATGCTGTGGTCACCTATATAGATTGTTTTGAGGGTCATCAGGGTCCTCCCACCCCTATTCCTTAATGAGATGTTTTTACACCAAACTACTATCTGGTTGTTCTATTCCCCTGGACAGATCTTACCTTTTTGTCAAAGCTTTGCTAAATCTTACCTATCATTGACGCCTCAGCTCCTCTAAGAAGTCTCTTTGGACATTAGATCTCAGTGCTCTCTCTGAAGTCCACTGTCTGGGCACCCTAGGACTGCTTTGCATGTACTGCTTGCCTTTATCAGTAATAAACAGTGACACAACTAATATTGTATGACTCTGTTTACATTTTTCTGAGGGACATTTTTTGTGAGTGGAAGACAGGGACCATGTCCAGCATTTCCTTTGTATTCTCAAGATTTCCCAGAACTATCTTCTGCACATTTTGGCTCTTAGTAAAGATTTGTTCAACAAATGGAGTCAGTCAATCAATCTTTGTGAAACCTTCTCTGTCCATCTTATTTGGAAGGGACCCGTATTTTCCCAGAACACTATATTGCCTTGAGAGTTAACTATACTGCATAGACAACTCTGAGTAAAGAAGGTTTGGGTGTTAGGGGCTGATACAAATATGATTATGACCTGGGCCGTATCTTTTCCACCAACAAAACAAAAGTTGTTTTTGGCATCCAGGGCCAGTCCAAACATACTTGATATGTAGATAGAGGGTTTTTTTTTTTTTAATTATGCATTACCTTTGTGGTTTCTTACTTCCCCTGAGATTCAGTTCCCTCTTGACCATGATCCTCTTCCCCTATCTCAACTATTCCCTTTAGCTGTGTTTACACAGTCCAAATACATGCATACTGATATTTCCCTCCTCAGGTTTCCTCCAATCTAGATTTAGTTTCTTTCATCTGTCTTCATTCATTATCCAGCTGATTTTCCAGTATCATATTTTAAGATCTTTTCTAGGCCTCCGTTGCCAGTGTGAATGCTGCTAATCTGCCTAGTTTAGGGTATTTTTCCTAATGACTAGGGCCCTGGATAGGGGGGAGATTTCCCTGTGCTTCAGTTGGAACTTGGGTTAATTCAGGCACCCCCCCATAACTTCTGTAACTCACCCCTTGTTAAGGCCAACCCCTAGCTCACTGGTTAGTATGACCAGGTATCTTTCAGCCTTTATGTTATTCAGCTTCCTCCTTCCTCAAAAATATTTGTCTTTTAGATTAATTTTTCCCTAGTTACATGATTTATTTTGTGAGTATCCAAATGGATACTTGGCTATTTCCTGTGCATATTTTGAAGCTGTTCATTTTGCATGCTACTCATGTCTCTGCTTCTGCTTCTCTGCTTTTCTCTCTGTGTTCTTCTCTGATGGAGTTTTCTCTCCTTTGTGAGGTTAATTTCACTCATAGTGTGGATAATGCTTCTATAACTGTGATGGGAACTGTGATTGTAAAGTCCCCTTTCAAAAGTTCCAGGCAGACAAAAATTGGAGCATTGCTTTTAGGCCACATAAGCAAAAGACCTCCATGACAGGGGTGGACATTGTGGTGCCTGGGCCCTGGCATTCCTTCATTGTCTTATTTTCTACTTCATTGCCTATGTATAGTTGAAAGAGGCATATTCCCTCATCTTCAGCCAATTTCGTATACTCGAGGTCAAACTTTCTCAACCTTGACACTCTTGACATTTGAACAAGATAGTTTCTTTGGGATGTGTGTGTGTCTGTGTGTGTGTCTGTGTGTGTGTGTCTGTTGTCCTGTGCATTGTAGGATGGTGTGTGCTGTTCTGTGCATTGTAGGATGTCTAGCAGCATCCCTGGAATCTACCTATCAATGCCATTAGCACCCTCCTACCCAGTTGTGACAACTTAAAATGTCTCCAGACGTCAAATGTCCCCTGAGGGGCAAAATCATCCCATGTTGAGAAGAACTTCTCTAGGTTGTTCCCTTTGCCTTGGTCACTAGTCTCCGCATGGCATTTCCCTTTCACTCTAGTCCTTTCTACAACCTCACATGGAAGTCTCCATCATTTAGCTAGTAAAATCATCATGGAATTAGCAAAGGGAACTCTAGATTTATGAGACTTGATTTTTATTTCTGGATCCACCACTAACTGGCTTTATGACCCTGAACAAGTTCTTAATTCTTAGTTTCCTCATCCATAAAATAGAGAGAACAATAATCCTGCACCAGAGGATTAAATATCTTCCTTCTATCTTTGCTAAGCACTGCTTTTACCATTCATGGGTCAAAAACTAAAATGATAGCAAATGAAGCCTAGGGTAGAGCCGGCAGTCTTCAACAGATAATCCACAGTGGTATAGGAGAAGAAAGATGATTCGTCACATATCTCTAAAGAATGAAAATAGAAATTTCTTTCCACATTTAGTTGGGCATCAGAATCATCTAGAGACATGTTTTGAAAGGACAGTCTTGACCTATGCTCTAGGTGTCTTGAATGGCAATATCTGGGTGTGGGACAAAGGATCTTTACCAAACAAGTTCCCTAGGGGATTTTGGTGAAAAGGCATGCTTGGGTACCACAGTTAGATAAGTAAGGTTCTCTGATAGTCAGTGATCGTATATTTCTTTTTTAAAATTAATGTATTTTGAGAGAGAGAAAGAGTGCATGTGAGCAAGTTGGAAGAAGGGAATAGAGAGGAGAGAGAGAATTCCAAGCAGGCTCTGTGCTATCAGTGTGGAGCTTGACATGGTGTCTGAACTCAGAAACCACAAGATCATGACCTGAGCTGATATCAAGAGTCAAACGCTTAACTGACTGAGCCATCTGGGTGCCCCATGTATATTTCTATTTATCTTGTAGGGTATTATACAAACTGAAATTGTACCTTCTGAGCATGATCTTAGGGAATTTTCATGAGTATTTTTGGAGACTAGAGTTGAAGAATATCACCTTGTTCTAAGAGAATAAACAGCTTCTGGAGGCACATTTGATCTTATAAGCAGTGAAGAAGGAGGCAGTCCAATGAAGCATCAATTAGCATCTGTTATCATGCTATTAATTAAAGAGCACAAGCCTACAAATTGGCTGGTGAATAAACTTAAGTTAGTGGTCCACAGACTACAGGGCAAACCAGATCAAGAGAAAAAGTAGGATTTCCAGTAGCCAGAGTCCTGAAAACCTCTCTGATTGGCTAGAGAAGTGACTGCAAGATTAGTTCAAAAGGTATGTAATCCCAAAGAGTAAACTCTGGAATAAAAAAGGAAAGGGCCTTTCTGTTCTAGAAGGTAAGGAAAGCTTTGGAAGTAAAACAGGACATAGTACAAAACCTAGGGTTCTATGTCTTAATAGCTTGATTTAGCATTGACTCTCTCACCCCAGGTAGTATTGAAGTGTTTGGGATATCCAAATATGTTTGGAAGTTTGAAAAAAGTGAATTGTCCAAGAAGAAGGAACTGGGATGGGATATCCCATTAGCTATGTCAGGTCAACCTGTGGAACTACTTGAGTTACACTAGGATTATAGTTCAACGTTATGTAAAAAGCTGGGTCTGTTTTCATGTTTGTTTTGTTTGCCCTTGGTCTCCTGGTAATAACTCTTTGACAATTCTAACCTTGTTTTCATTGAACTAAGGGAAAGAGAGATTTTCCACACTGTATTAATTTTCGATTGCTGTGTAACAAATTGCCACAAATTCAGTGACTTAAAACAACACAAACTTATTATATCACAGTTTCTAGTGAGCAAGGTCACAGTATAGATTAGCTGGTCCTTTGCTCAGGACCTCACCAGATTGAAATCAAGTTGTCCTCAAAGCTGCATGTTCACCTAAGGCTTGGAGTCCTCTTCTAAGCTCATGATTTTTGGCAGAATATATTTCCTTGTGGTTGTAGGACTGAGGTCTCCATTTTCTTTCTAGCTGTTGGCTGGGGACCACTCTCAGTTCCTATAGGTAAACCTAAGGTCCTTGCCATGCAGCCCCCTTCGCAGGCAGTTCACAACATGGTTTGTTTGCCTCTCCAAGGCCAATAGAAGACCCTATGCTGATTTGAATATCTCTAACTTATTTCAAGTGCACACTTGATTAAGTCAGGTCCACCTAGGACAATCGTTTTTTAAAAAAAGTAAACGGATTAGGAACTTTAATTGCATTTGCATAATCCCTTTACAGTGGCACCTAAATTAGTGTTTGATTGAATAAATGGGAGAAGATGTATACATCAGGACTTGAGAATCTTGGGGGCACATCTTAGAATTCTGCTAACCATACAAAACTTGGTCAATAAGTGTGGTGAGGGGGGCAGAAAGCTGTCCAAGGCTATGGGTGGATAGTGTTTGGGTAAGGGCTTCCCCTGCTCCATTATGTATAATAACAGGAGTGTTAGGAAAATATTTTCAGCAATGTGGCTCCTCTTGGAGAGGGGAAAGATGTCTTTGGTCATGATCATGCCACCCTCTCCTTCTTACCCTAAGTTTCTTATTTGACTTACAGGAAAAATAAAATATTCCAGTCAGTCTTTCCCCAACCTGTGATTTTCAAGTTAGATTGGACTGTGATTTGAAACGGAATCAAGGGCAGCGTGGTATAGAAGAAAGGTACTTCCTTTGACAGAAACTTTCCCAGCTCTTTGCAAGTTCTCTCTCCAAGTACCCCATATTAGGGCACAACAAAGACAGATGAGAAAAGAATCACATGACCAGGAAGGAGGCTCTATGATTTCAGACTAAGGTGACTGAGTGCCTAGGGATGTGAAGGTTGGAGAAAGTTGTCTCTTTTGAGAGAAAGGACAAACTCCTATTGGTGTGGGGACATCGGAAGACCTAAGAGACAATTCATGAATTTGTATATATGTGGAGATGCAATATAGGCCACTGGCCTGCTTCTCTTAGGAGAAATGGAGAGAGTGGGATTTGGTATAATAATAACTATGACTAACTTTTTTTTACAAATAGTTTATTGTCAAATTAGTTTCCACATAACAACTATGACTAACTTTTTGGACTATTTTCTATATGCAGGCACTATCCTAAGTGTTTACATGTATTAACCTTCAAATCTTCTGAGGTAGTTACTATTATTATCTCTCTTTTATAGATAAGGAAACTGAGACATAGAGAAGTTAAATGCAAATTATTCCAAACTATAGTTAATAAAATGGATGTTGGGATTTTTAGGGGGAAGAGTACTGATGATGTATGCAACATGCTATGAGATACAAGAACGAAAGGTTGGTCTGATGCATGGATAGAGGGATGGATAATATATATATAACATGCCATATATATATATATATATATATATATATATATATATATATATATATAACAAGTATAGTAAATGTTAATGGTAGAATCTAGTGATGGTGGGTGTATGGGTGTTCACTGTAAAATTCCTTCAAATTTTGTATACGTTTGGCAATTTGAAATAAGTGAATCGTCCAACATCACACAGCTAGTAATGGTGGTGTCAAGATTTTAATTTAAGTATTCTGGGTCCAAAGTATGTGCTCTTAATAACTATGTTAAACTACTTCTCAAAAACTGGTTTTCCAAGGATTTATAGTGTATTGAATCCTTGAAGTCAGATTGTTCTCTCAAGTCAGTTACTCTTTATAAATTTTGCTATGGAAGCTGGAGCAGTGTAACAATCTCTGTCACAGGGGTTTGCTGGGGAGACAAAGGTGCACATATCTAAATCAACCTAAGAGGAGATAAAATGAGGGAGCAGAGCTCTAAATGGGGACTGCTGGGAACTGAATTGAAGGCATGGATTGGGGCACTGGTAAACTTCCTTAAAGACAGACAAAAAAGAGAAGAATGAGAACAATGGTATAGAATTTGAGATATTTGAGGTGGAGTGGAAGGACTAGGCCTGGTAAGACTATCTTGTAGGTATAGCAGAAGGTAAGATCGTCTGCCAAGAAAGAGTGGATGGGGGCCAGTGCATTAAGGAAAATGGGAAAGAATTGAAACAGTTGCCTTGGTGAATGAACATGAGATGACTGGAAAATATGTTAAGAATTAAGGCAGCTGGCTGGCTCAGTCGGTAAAGCATGAGACTTTTGATCTCAGGGTCAGCCTTTGATCTCAGAGTCATGAGTTCAAGACCCACGTTGGGCATTGAGTCTACTTAAAATAAATTTTTCAAAAATATGTCAAAAAGTAGGCAGATCCCAGTTGGGATGAGAGAGCAGCTGTTTGCAGTTCTATATTTCTTCAATTAAGTTTATTGAAGCCTATTAGAAACAGGATAAGACAAAGTATAAAGTGAATTAGGCTCAGAAAAAGACAGGAATGAGTCCAAGAAGTCGATGGTGACATTAATAGGGGAATAATAGGGAGGACAGAAAACTGAGCTATTCTTCTCCTTAAAAGTTCTCTGCTTGACATTGCTGTTCATGTAAGAATCTGGCTGCTTCTTATATCCTGTTATTGGCCTGCAAGCCTTTCAAACCAGGGTGCTAGCTCTGGCAAACTTACTTCTCAGGCCTTAGTTCTCTGCTGTGTTTTGCCCTCAAGGCTTAATTGAAACCACTCTTTCAAAGGTCACCAAATCAAATAGCCTTTATTCTGTGTTCATTTCTTGGTCACTTTTCTCTGTGCACAGCCTCTTTTTAACAACTTTTCTTCCTTAATTTTCATGATTATATTCCCTTTTACTTTCTGACTGCTCTTTCTCAGTTTTCTTGGTTGAGCCATACTACATCCTCTCATTTCTCAAAGTAATTGGGCCCAGGAGTTCATCAGTGGCTCTCTTCCACCATCAGACTGGAGCTTAGCTGGGATCATAATGAGAAGAAGGGATCGCCTCCTTGCTTAAGTCCCAACAAAGGGCGGTCTTGTTGGAGGAGTGAATTAATAGCAGGTAGAAAAGAGCTGGGTGACAGTAGGCACTGATGTTCTTTGTACATGGGTGTGATTCACGTACTTTGGGCACATTAGCCATTATGCCTCTTGGCATCCCTAGACCCCCTACTCTAATGTTTACTCATACACATGTGGACTCATGCTCAGACCTTTCTTGTGCCTGCTGAGGAAGGAACACCCCCACGTACACATTCGTCACAGCCCCTCCCCTCCCCAATTGGCCTCAATTCAGATAACCTTCAGACTCAAGTAAAAGAGGAAAGGATAGGGCCTGGAAAGGCAATGAATGTTTTTTAAACATTTTTAAAAATGTTTTATTTATCTCTGAGAGAGAGAGAGCGAGCATGAACAGGGGAGGGTCAGAGAGAGGGAGACACAGAATCTGAAGCAGGCTCTAGGCTCTGAGCTGTTAGCACAGAGCCTGACGCGGGGCTCGAGCCCACGAACCATGAGATCATGACCTGAGCCGAAGTCAGACACTTAACCGACTGAACCACCCAGGCACCCCAGGCAATGAATGTTTTAAGTGCTCTATTGTTCTTCTTGGAACACTCTTACCTACTAACCAAGAACTAACTGTACCCTGGGGCTGGGGCTGAGGGATAGTGGGCTGAACAAGTTTATTCTATACTTTCTGTCATTTATGTTTGAATAAGACTTTTCATTTTCTGTGCCAACCCCTACGGAAGTAGGCTAGGAAGCCACTCTTGCCTTTGCTGAGAAAACTCTGTGAAGTGATTTGAGATAATGTAGGCCTAAGAGTCTTGGGTTGCTCATTTTCAGCCCAAAGCACCTGCCAATGCCCCATACAACTAAACACAACCAATTCTTTTAAATAATATCTTATTTATTTTTGAGAGAGAGAGATCGAGACAGAGTGCGAATTGGGTAGGGGCAGAATGAAAGGGAGACATAGAATCTGAAGCAGGCTCTAGGCTCTGAGCTGTCAGCACAGAGCTTGATGTGGGGCTCGAACCCCTGAGCTGCGAGATCATGACCTGAGCCAAAATCGGATGCTTATCCGACTGAGCCACCCAGGCTCTCCTAAGCTCAATCAATTCTTGGACGTCCTGGTTCCTAATTCAGATAAGCAGTCAGCACTTAAGGGAGACGTTGCTGGGGCCAGGCTGGACTGGGAGTCTGTTTGATTTGCTTAGGAAATGGTGAGGCAGTCAGAGAGCAGGGGACTGTGAGTTGCTATGAGAAAGGAAGGAGGGGCTTGGGATTTGGGCCCAGAAATTCCCATCAGGAATGAGACACTTTCTACCTGCTGCCACATAAAGCACTTAACTCCATCGTGGAATTTGAATGCAGATAGATCAAACTTTGGAAACAAGGAATGTAAAACGTGTTTCTTTCTTTCTGTTCATAGAGGCCAGCCAAGAGCCAGAGCTGGAGCTAGGCCTCTGGTCATAAACTAAGTAACAGAACCAGTTATTGGTTTCAAGTCTGACTCCCTCCTCTAGGGGAAGGACTTTGGAACTTGGCAAGGCTCCCTTACCCTTTATAAATAAGCAGAAATAAGTATGACTAAAATCCTTGATAGAATGGCAGGTATATTCTACTATGGAGTTAGAGGCCAAAAGTGCTACTTGGAATTTATTTAGTGATTTTACTACTTTAATTCTCCCATTTCTCTATGAAAAACTTCCTGGGAAAGACTTGATTTGGGAGAGCAGAGGTAGGGATTAGGTAGGAAATATCAAGTATTAGGTAAGTACTGGGTGCCTTGGAATTAGGGGCTGGGAGCTTAAGGAAATACAACTCCCTGGAGCCCAGGGACAGCCCATAGCTAACCATCACATTAATGTACCAGGAGACTAACCCTCTAGTCAAGTCTTGACCAGATGGGAGCTGAATATATAACATGTGGCCTCATCAAGACACCTGTTTTGGATTCTTGGCTCTTCCATCTACTAATTGTAGGACAAAAAATATGTCTTTTTAACCCTCTGGGTCTCAGTTGCTTTTTATGTTAAATGAGAATAATGCTTATCTACCTTACAAGATTGTTGAGAAGATTAAATAGATCAATTAAATGTGAAAAGGCCTTATAAACCATAAAGCCTCATGTAGATATGAAGGGCTAACATCATTGCTATCACATGGTCTTCTGGGTTTTCATAATTAGCGCCTCTAGGAGAGATTAAGGAAATCCTAGGATCAAGGGGGAATATAAATGAGTATTTTAATCTGGGTTACCTCTAAAGAGGAGAGATTCATGTTTGGGGAGGCTGGAGCCTTTCCAATGGTATTTGTTTTCTTAGGTGTATGTTCACTTTGTCCTCAGGGTGGAGGTGCCAAGTTGGGCCTTCAGTTTGGGCCATAACTCCTTTTTTTGGAGATCACTCAGTTGCCTCTCTGCCTGGTTGGAATTGGAGTAAGCAAATAAAACTAAGTTCGGGAGTTAAAATCTTATCAAAGGCCAGTGAGTTTTATATCAAAATAGAGATTGGCTCCATAAACACTAGCTGGACTAACAATCAGCCCAGCCAGTGAAGCAATATAGAGTTAGGGAAGAGTACTTAACTAGGAGTCAAGTCAGAGGTTCCGCTCCTGCTCTGGCTTTGCTCCTAACCAGCTGTGAGACCTTGCATGAGTCTGAGAATTGTGTGTATATTATCAAAAGAGAGAGAGAATGTGAGAACCCCTTTGCTGTAAGGCAGCATATGAATAGAAGTAGTTATTATTATTATCATTATCGTTATTATTATTACTTACATTTTATCGTATAGGGAATTGTTATTTTCATTATTTTATCCTCAAATATGGTGTTTTTGGTTGCAAATGGGACCAGACATGTTAGATTGGTATATCTCATTTCTGTTTATTAGATAAAAAATTAAAATTGCAGAATCTGTTGTTTTTATCATCATTCTCACATTTGAAGAAGAGGTGTATTGAATAGTGGAGGGGACCCTATTAGAGATCTCTGCCCAGATATGGGGTATATTTAGAGAATGTTGGAAGTGTTATGGAATTAGAAAGGATGAGGTTTGTGTAACATTGTAAATATACTAAAAACCCTACCAAACCACTTTAAAATGGCAAATTTTATTTAAAAATCATAAAAATATCCCTACCCAGAGGTCATGAGGGCAACAATGCGTAGATATAAAGCAGTGAGAACAAACCTAGAGAAGGTAAATCAAGCATTTTTTTTTTTTACTGTGTGACTTGTATACTTGTGAGAGATAGGGGTGTCTTTTGGGTGTTGTGTGTATAAGAGAGACCAACTACTTAGAAATAAAAGCAGTACATTCCAGAAACAGTCAAGATGTAGTAGTATTAATAATGGTTATGGAAATGATGGTCCCAGTGCAGGTTTTAAGAATCTTAACTGGCGGATCCCTATTGGCTCCAGAGATGAGTAGCCCACATTTACTTATCTGAGGAGTGGAAGAGCCAGTGACTGTTGTAGATGCAAATTTAGGTTGGCCATTCTGGTTTGTCCAGATTTAAGAGGTTTCCTGAATTGAGGGAGGGGTCTTCCTTTTTTATTTTCTAAAAGACTATTTTTTCCCAGCCTTAGTGAAGTATGGTTGCCAAACAAAAATTATATATATATTTACATATAATTTACATATACATATAATTTACATGTATATGTTGTAAAATGTTATTTTTAAAAGATATATAACATGATGATTTAATATATGTCTACGTTGTGAAATAATTACCACAATTAAGTTAATTAACAGATCCATCACCTCACATAGTTACCATTTCTTTTGTGTGTGTGATGAAAATGTGTAAGATCTACTATCTTAGCAAATTTCATGTATATAACACAGTATTATTAACCATAATCTCCATGTGGTACAATATATATCCCAGAAGTTATTCACTTTATAAATGAAAGTCTTTCCCTTTTATCAATAATCTAAGTGACCATCATTGGGTGAATAAAGAAAATGTGCTATATCTATACAATGGAATATTATTCAGCCATGAGAAAGACATCCTTCTATTTGTGACAACATAAATGAACCTGGAGGAAATTATACTGAGTGAAATAATCAGGCACAGAAAGACAAATATTGTATATCATTTGCATGTGGAGTTTAAAAAAGTTGAACTCCTAGAACCAAGGAGTAGAACTCATAGAACCACAGAACCAGGTGGTTGCCAGGGGATGGAGGACAGGGAGAATGAGGAAATCGGGGTCTTTCAATGTTAAAAGTGGGAATGTCCTGGGCAAACCAGGTTGCCCTAAAACTGGTACCCCTGTTAGCAACGAGAATGAAAAGGCCTGAGGGATGGTTTATAACCCTCTGGTTTAGAAGAAAATGAAGTGCCATCCCTGGTTAGGGCAGGAGAAAACCATTCAGAAAAGAGGCCAGAAAGAAAAAAAAATTCTGTGTGATACTGGGCCATGAAAAGCGTTGCCAGGATGCTGATAAATGTGAAACTATGGGATGTATGGTCCTTAGAACTGATAAGGGGTGCCATCTACAGAGGATAAAATTGGGGGGGGGGAGTGCAGCAGCGTTTTTCCAGTTTTGCTACAAAGCACAAGGAATGTTTATACAAATCGGGAAACCGGATAGAATCAGGTTCCTGTCTCTTGGAGTCTAGAGCTAGACTGGTGGCTCTATTTTGTGTTTTTTTGTTTTGTTTTTTGTTTTATTTTATTTATTTCTTTTTTTTAATAGTTTATTGTCAAGTTGGTTTCCATATAACACCCAGTGCTCATCCCGACAAGTGCCCTCCTCCCTAACATACAAAGGCAAACCTATCAGAGTGGTGACAGACCTATCTACTGAAACATGGCAGGCCAGAAAGGAATGGCAAGAGATCTTCAATGTGATGAACAGTAAAAATATGCAGCCAAGAATCCTCTATCCAGCAAGCCTGTCATTCAAAATAGAAGGAGAGATAAAAATCTTTCCAAATAAACAGAAATTGAAAGAATTTGTCACCACTAAGCCAGCCCTACAAGAAATCCTGAGGGGGACGCTCTGAAGGAAATGTTGCAAGGAACAAGATACCAGAGACACCACCACAAATATGAACTCCACAAAGGACACAAAGACTCTAAACCCACATATCTCAATAATAACACTAAATGTAAATGGGCTGAATGCTCCAATCAAAAGACATAGGGTAGCAGAATGGATTAAAAAACAAAATCCATCTATATGCTGTCTACAAGAAATTCATTTTAGACTGGAAGATACCTTCAGATTAAAAGTAAGGGGATGGAGAAATATATATCATGCTACAGGAAATCAAAAGAAAGCCGGAGTAGCTATACTTATATCAGACAAACTGGACTTTAAATTAAAGACAATAACAAGAGATGAAGAAGGGCATTACATAATAGTTACAGGGTCTATCCATCAGGAAGAATTAACAATCATAAATGTCTATGCACCGAATATGGGAGCACCTAAATATCTAAAACAATTAATCACTTGTATATGAAGCATTTCTCATTTGGGACTAATTCATTCGGGAAGGAACCTGGCTCCTGAAGATGTGTGGTATGGTCTGACCTCCTGGAGCCAGCATGGCCTGCTCAGGGTCAGTCTTCCCACCCTAATTAAGACATTTGCTGTAAGTAAAACAAAACAAAACAAAACAAAACAAAACAAAAACAAACAGAAAAAACAGCTGCTGCTATCCAGAGTAAATTAGGCACAAATAAACCTGCTCCTCATTCTGTCTCCTGATTTCCCATAAATGCCTGAAGCCCAGCCTTAGAGTTGGTATGTACTTTTAATTATTTCAAGAGCTGGCACTGCTTGCCTCATAGTAAAAGTGTCATGAAATTACTGTAAGGTTGCATGAGTGTGGGCCATAAATCTTATTCACTTCAGCTACATCTCATACCTTAATTCACTGGAGTATAAAATGCCATTTACACTGGTTCTTAGTTCACTTAATCATAACTAAATGACCTCAGAGGGCAGTAATTCATTGAGGCTCTGGCTTTGATGTGACACAAATAACAAACTTGGTTTGCCATGTGGACAGGTTCCTCCACAGTTTTACATTGGTCACAGACCTCATAGAGCATATAATGTTGGCTTTTTGGTGTGGGCATGTACTCTGGTTACATGGAACATCTGGGCCACAGATGTGGTTGAAAGGACTAACTAAATTGTCCCCTTTGGAGTTTTGCTGCACCATCTTCAGGGCCCTCTAGGCCTTCCTTTAGTTCCTTTCAGTTCTCCAAAGAATGAGTATTTTCCCATGTTGCACCTAGATAAGGGGTGATGCAGGCATTTCCTTTTTAAGCTTCTCATCCGTGTGTTATTTCCATTCTATTAGAGGATCAGTGGCTCAAGGGCTTTAAGACTTTATCTCCAACTGTAAAACTTTATAAGTTCTTGTCCCTAATCATGATGAGTTTTCTGCGATCTAGATCTTGAAGACCAACAATTCTGGGGACCATTGCCATTTGGACATTTCACTTAACTTGGCAAACCTTTATTGTATTCCCACTCAAATGAATTCCTCTCATTTTCTCCATCATCATCAGTGGCACCACTATCCTTTTGAGCTCCCAAGTTCTAATCGTTGAAGCTTGTGGCAGGTAGAATAGTACCTTTAAACCCCAAAAGATATCCATGTCTTAATCTTAGAACCTATGAATGTATTAGCTTACATGACAAAGGAGAATTAAAGTTGTTATTAAGGAATTATGGTTGCTAATCAACTGACCTTGAAATGAGTAGAGTCGCCTGGATTATCCAGGTGGACCTAGTGTAATTAATCACAAGTGTCCTTAAAAGTGGAAGAAGGAGGCAGAGGGAGTTACCGGCAAATGTGACTAGAAACAAACGCCTCAGAGAGATGCAATGCAACTGGCTGTGAAGACGGGGGAAGTGGATCATGAGGCAAGGAATGCGGGTGGCCTCTAGAAGCTGGCAAGGGTAAGGAACTCTCACCTATAACCTCCAAAAAGGAATACAGCTCTGCTGACACCTTGATTTTAGCTTAGTGATACCTGTATAAGACTTCTATCTTACTTACAGAACTGAAAGATAAGAAATGGGTGTTGTAAGCCACCAAGTCTGTGGTAATTTGGCATAGCAACAATAGAAAACCAATAGAATACTCATTTTGACTTTTGTCTTTCACCATATCTAATTAGATGGTAAATCTTAGGGATACTTTTTAGCCACATATCTAACATTCTTATTATTGCTTCCCTTGGTATGTTCCACCTGCTTTACAACATGGCTTGTTGCATGGACTCCAAGATTCTTTACTCTAAGTGATCCTATATATGAATGCTAGAAGAATTATTCTCAGATATGATTTTCATCATATTATTCTTGGGCAGGAATAAGTTATTCTCATTCTGTCCCCCCACATTTTCACCATTGGAATATGGGGTTCATAGGAAAGCACCTTGTTATCTACAAATCATTTATATAAATGAAAAGAATTACTATGAAAAATAAGGGACTTCCCAATATCCATTGCTTGCTAACAAGGCCAATATCTTGCTTTGTTGTTTATTCAGAAAAGCTAGTTTTACACAAGGAAGAATGTAAGATACAACTCTGTGCTCTCATCCCACATACTATTATTTTGTAAGTGCTATCAATAGCTCAATTTTTCAAGAGATATTTTTGAAGGAGAGCTTCTATTTCAGTTATCTATTGCTGGACAATAAACTACACCAAAATTTAGTGGCTTGAAACAACAATTTATTATTTCTCATGACATTGTGAGTTGGCTGAGGAGTTCTTTTGTTCAAGTGATATTTGCTGAGATTAGTCTGTGATCAGCTGGTGGCTGAAGTGGGGTGCCTTGGTTCTCCTCCATGTGTTTTCTCTCTCTGCATCATATCTTGTCTTTCAGGCTGTTCTAAGTAGACTCTTTCCATGTCCAGCAGGATTTAGCCCAAGCTTTGTTACTGCATGCCAGCTGGGCTCCAAGAAGGAGCACTCCAAGAAAATAAGCCTCTATTTGTATCATGCTTGTCAATATTTCACTGGCTAAAACAAGTCACCAGGTCAAGCCCAAAGTCAATGTGAGAGGAAACTACACAAGGGGATAAGTAATGGGATGAGTAATTTATTGGGAGCTACCAATATGTCTACCACAGTTCCCTTTCTCTTTTTTAGAGTTTTTTTTTTTTCCCTTAATCAATAGGTAACTTTTTAGAGCAGTTTTACGTTTACAGAAAAATTGAGCAGATAGTACAAAGTTCCCAAACCTTCTTCCCTTCATGATTTCTCTTAAGAGTTTTTAATTTGGGGGCACCTGGGTGGCTCAGTTGGTTGAGTGTCTGACTTTGGCTAAGGTCATGATCTTGCAGTACGTGAGTTCGAGCCCACGTCGGGCTCTGTGCTGACAACTCAGAGTCTGGAGCCTGCTTCAGATTCTGTGTCTCCCTCTCTCTCTGCCCCTCCCCCACTTGCACTCTGTCTCTCTTGCACTCTTGCACTTGCACTCTCTCTCTCAAAAAAAATAAACAATATGGAAACCAGCTTGACAATAAACTATTTGTAAAAATAAATAATTATATAAATAAACATTAAAAATTTTAAGAAAAGAATTTTTAGCTTGTATTTATGCATTTTTGACAAATAAAAATCATATATATTTAAAATATACAGTGTTTTGTTTTGATATATGTATATACTGTGAAATAATTATCACAGACTAATTAACACATCCATTGCCTCCCCTAATTATATTTCTTTTGTATAAAAATATGCTTTCTTAGCAAATTTCAGGTGTAAAATACATTATTACTAACTATAATGACTTTGTTGTACATGGCCAGAATTTATTGATCTTATATCTGAAAGCTTGTGCCCTTTGATCAGTATCTCTCCCTTCTTCCACCTTCAGCCTCTTGTAACCAACATTCTACTCTGTCACTATAGCTTTGACTTTTTTTAAAAGATTCTACATGTAGGTGTACTCATGTGATATTTGTCTTTCTGTGTCTAGCTTATTTCAGTTAGCATAATTTCCAGTTTCATCCATGTTGTCACAAATGGCAGAATTTCCTTCTTTTTACAGGCTGAATAATATTGCATTAGTGTGGGACATTTGCTATAATTGGTGAACTAATGTTGATACATTATTATTAGTTGAAATCCATAGTATACATTAAGGTTCACACATTGCGTTATAGAGTTCTGTGGTTTTTGACAAATGTACAATGTATTTAACATTATAATAACATACAAAGTAGTTTCACTGCCTTAAAAATCTCTTGTTGTCCACCTATTCATCTCACTCTCCATCTACAATCTCTGGCAACCACTGAAATTTTTACTGTCTCCACAGTTTTGCCTTCTCCAGAATGTTATGTAATTCAGATTATACAATATGTAGCCTTTCCAGAGTGGCTTCTTTCACTTAGTAATATGTAATTAATTCATTTTTCCTTTTGTTGGAATTTGGTGACACAAACAGGTCAGGGGTAGACCACACTATAGCCTCAGACGAGACTAAGGCCTTCTCCCACTTGTGATTTCTACCATGCATTGTTTTTGGAAGACATTTGAATAGTTTTTCACAAGAATCCAGACAGGATGGGAAAATAAGCAGACAATTGTGCTAGCCACTGGTGTGTCTGGCTAAATTTTGAATAACAGCCCTGGTAGATTGTTAAACTAATTGTCCCTAATGAATGATGCCTCGCCGGATCTATGCACTTTTATGGTTCCCTCCCACATTGATGCTTGGCCAAGTAACTTGCTTTGGCTATTGGAATAGTAACAAGTGTGATATAAATAGAAGCTTGAAAAACCCTTATGATTTGTGGCTGCCTTCTCTTGTTCCTGGTATTTCTTTTGCCACCATATGAAAAAGCCCAGGTTAACCATCTTTTTTTCTTTTTCTTTTTTTCTTAGTTTATTGTCAAGTGGGTTTACATATAACACCCCGTGCTCACCCCAACAAGTGCCCTCCCCATGCCTATCACCCTCCTTCCCCTCTCCCCCACCCCCATCAGCTCTCAGTTTGTTCTCAGCATTCAAGAGTCTTTCATGGTTTGCCTCCCTCCCCCTCCCCAACTATTTTTCCCCTTCTTCTCCCGCTTCATCCTCCGTTAAGTTCCTCTTAATCCACCTATATGTGCAAACATATGGTATCTGTCCTTCTCTGCCTGACTTATTTCACTCAGCATAACACCCTCAAGTTCCATCCATGTTGCTACAGATGGCCAGATTTCATTGTTTCTCATTGCCATGTAGTTGTATAGATAAACCACATCTTCTTCATCATTCGTCCGTTGATGGACACTTAGGCTCTTTCCATGTTTTGGCTATTGTTGAGAGTGATGCTATGAAAATTGGGGTACATGTGCCCCTATGCACCAGCATTTCTGTATCCCTTGGGTAAATTCCTCGCAGTGCTACTGCTGGGTCATAGGGGAATTAAAGTTTATTTATTTATATTGAGAGGAAGAGAAAGAGAGAGAGAGTGGTGGGGGCAGAAAGAGAGGGAGGGGAGAAGAGATGAAGGAGGAGAGAGGGAGAAAAAGAGAATCCCAAGCAGCTTCCGTGCTGTCAG
The DNA here is from genome assembly GCA_017311185.1 of Proteles cristata cristata. Taxonomy (NCBI): domain Eukaryota; kingdom Metazoa; phylum Chordata; class Mammalia; order Carnivora; family Hyaenidae; genus Proteles; species Proteles cristata. The sequence goes on along the minus strand of JAESUZ010002074.1, from coordinate 64,864 downwards.
TGCACAGCCCAACACGGGTGTCCACCTCGTAAACTGTAAGATCATGACCTGAGCTGAAATCAAGAGTCTGGACGCTTAACCAACTGAGCCACCCAGGAGTCCCCTTAGGCTGATCATATTGAGAATGAAAAACCACACTGAGAAGCCCAGGTAACAGACAACCACACACATGACTGAGGCTGTCTTAGACCATCCAGCTCCAGCTGAACTATCAGGTAGTTATAACCACACTAGTGACCCCAGAGAGTCTAGTAATAGAAGCATCCAGCTGAATCTAGCTCCTGATTCCCAGCATTTGTGAACACAATGAAATGTTTTGTTTTTGTTTTTTGGGTTTTTTCTTTGCTACTAAATTTTGAAGTGGTTTGTTGCAAGCAATAAGTAAGTGCTTCAATAAATTTTAGTTCCTGGTGATGGATCATCGGCTAAAACTGGCCTTGCTATAAATATGCTGCCAGGACCTGACCACATACAGATAAGAGTAAACACTTTGAAGGAAACAAAAATAGACATTCTTTTGAAACTACAAAATGTTCTTAAAGATGTCTCCCTTTTTTTCATATCACTGAGAACCATTTATTAATAGGGTGGAAAGTTAATCTTATCCAACAATGAAAATTATAAACATGTAGGAATAAATTTTCCAAGAAAGATAAAAGATCTATGGGCAAAAACTATAAAATCTAATAAAGAGCATGAAACAAATATGGAGGTATATACTAGGTTCCTTGACAGAAAGAGCTAATATAAAAATCTCAGTTCTCAACAAATTAATAAATGAAAGTATGTATAAGAGTTCAAATGGATTATGAGCTGTATATACTCTGCTGTTATAGATACACCCTCTACCCATCTCCATCCTCACCTGTGCCCCAGCTGGCTGTCTTGTATTGAGTGCATCAACCCCCTCTCTTATTCTCTGATGCCTGGTTGGGTTTGGTTAATAGTAAGCACTGGCAGGAGTTCTGGAGGTAGGAGGAGAGGAAGGTCAGGACATTGATTTCCACAACTTCTTCCCAGCCAGGGGATATGGGTTACCTATGGCTTCTACAGAAGGCTACAACTCCTGTTGGTAACTCTTTCTAATGTAGATATTCTCTCAGGACTCTAGTAATTTCTGCTTTCCCTTCAACCTTCAGACCCAGAGGTGGTAATGGCTGCTAGCTATAGCTAGTCTGAAGGTGCATCACCATCCCCTTTTAGTATCCCTCATCTCATTCACACATGTCTCTTTATTAAACTCTCTCTAAGGGATGTCTCCATTTTTGAACTCTGAAAACATCTTTCTGTTAATTTTTGTAATTCATTAGCCATTTGATTTAAATCTCTTTAAATTCCCTCTCTCCACTTCAAAGAAACTTCCTTGTTGAAAACCTTTTTTCTAGGTAGCTGGTGATAGATCCATCTTTTCTTAGCATCAGCATGTTTGCCCAAAGGTGGCAGTACATGTACACTTGCCTGTATGGTACTCACTGTGTGTCTGTGACAAGGTTGTTTGTTTTTTCAACCTTTTATTTAAACTCACGTCCTTTAGATACCATCATTTAAAGTTCTGATTATAATCACTTGTAGATATTGTCTGCTTTTAAGTAAGGGCAGCACTTTAACAATGATTAAAAGAACACACCCTGGTGTCAGATTTAATGTTTTATTTTTTCAATTTGAGTACGGTTGACATACAATATTACATTAGTTTCAGGTGTACAACTTAGTGATTCCACAACTCTGTAGGTTATGCTATACTCACCACAAGTATAGTTACCATCTGTATTCACACAATGATGTTACGATATCATTGAATATATTTCTTATGCTTTGCTTTTATCAGTGTGGCTTATTCATTCTATAACTAGACGCCTGTATCTCCCATTCCACTTCACCTATTTTTGCCTCCCCACCCCCTGGCAACTGTCAGTTTGTTCTCTATAGACTTAATATGTTTTGTACTAGCTGTGTGACCTTGGATTCATTACTTAACTTTATTGTGCTTCAGTTTCCTCATCTGTAAAATCAGCATTATAATCTGTCTCCTAAGTCTGAGATGATTCAAATGATGTAATTCACATAAAGCAATTATAACAGTGTCTACCACATATTATCAAACCATATTAGCTTTTCTTATTATATAATATGCGCAGCATCTCAGACCCTGAAGGCAGCTTCCTGTCCGGCCAGGTTTCTCTTAGAACTTTAAAAAATTAAGTCTTAAAAATTTTTGTTTATTTTTAATTATTTTTTAACTTATTTTTTAAAATTTAGATTCAGGTTAGTTAACATGCAGTGTAGTCTTGACTTTAGGAGTAGAACTTAGTAATTCATCTCTTACATATGTACTCAGTGCTCAACGTAAAAAGTGCCCTCCTTAATACTCATCACCCATTTAACCCATTCTTCTACTCACTTCCCCTATAGCAACCCTCAGTTTGTTCTCTGTATTTAAGAGTCTCTTATGCTTTGCCTTCCTCTGTTTTTATCTTATTTTTCTTTGCCTTCCCCTAAGTTCATCTGTTGTGTTCCCTCAAATAACACGAGTGAAATCATATGAATCTGTCTTTCTCTGACTGACTTATTTTGCTTAGCATAATACCCTCCAGTTCCAACCATGTTGTTGCAAATGGCAAGATTTCATTATTTTTTCATTGTCAATCAGTATTACATTCTATATATGTTCCACATCTTCTTTATCCATCCATCAGTCAATGGACATCTGGGCTCTTTCCATAATTTGGCTACTGTTGATAGTGCTGCTATAAACATTGGGGTGCATGTGCTCTTTCAAATCAGCATTTTTGTATTCTTTGGATAAATACTTAGTAATTCAATTTCTGACTCGTAGGGTAGTTCTACTTTTCATTTTTTGAGAAATCTCCATACTGTTTTCCAGAGTGGCTGCACCAGTTTGCATTCCCACCAACAGTGCAAAAATGTTCCCCTTTCTCTGCATCCTCGCCAACATCTGTTGTTTCCCGAGTTGTTAATTTTCGCCATTCTGAGAGGTGTGAGGTGGTATCTCATTATGGTTTTGATTTGTATTTCCCTGTTGATGAGTGATGTTGAGCATCTTTTCATGTGTCTGTTAGCCATCTGGATGTCTTCTTTGGAAAAATATGTTCTGCCTGTTTCTTCACTGGATTATTTGTTTTTTGGGGTGTTGAGTTTGATAAGTTCTTTATAGAATTTGGACATAAACCCTTGATCTGATATATCATTTGCAAATATCTTCTCCCATTCCGTCAGTTGCCTTTTAGTATTGTTGATTGTTTCCTTCACTGTGTAGAAGGTTTTAAACTCGATGAGGTCTCAATAATTCATTTTTTGCTTTTATATCCATTGCCTCCGGAGACATGTTAAGTAAGGAATTTGCTGTGGCCTAGGTCAGAGAGGTTGCTGTCTGTTTTCTCCTATAGGATTTGATGTCTTTTGTCTTACATTTAGGTCTTTCATCCATTTTGAATTTGTTTATGTGTATGGTGTAAGGAAGTGGTCATTCCATTCTTCTGCATGTCACCGTCCAGTTCTCCCAGCACCATTTACTGAAGAGACTCTTTTTCTTTCTTTTTTTTTTAATGTTTTATTTTTTTGTTTCTAGAAAGAGAGAGAGACAAACACAGCTGGGGAGGGTCAGGAGAGAGAGGGAGTCACAGACTGAAATACAGGCTCCCAGGCTCTGAGCTTGCAGTCAGCACAGAGCCCAACGTTGGCTCGAACCCACGAACCGCGAGATCGTGACCTAAGCGAAAGTCGGACGCTTAACCGACTAAGCCACCCAGGCGCCCCAAGAAGAGACTCTTTTTCATAGCATACTCTTTCCTGCTTTGTGGAAGATTAGTTGGCCATACTTTTGTGGGTTCATTCCTGGGTTCTATATTCTGTTCCATTGATTAATGTGTTTTTTTGTGACAGTGCCATACTGTCTTGATGATTACAGCCTTGTAATACACCTTGAAGTCCTGAATTATGATACCTTCAACTTTGGTTTTCTTTTTCAACATTACTTTGGCTATTCGGGGTCTTTTCTGGTTCCATACAAATTTTAGAATTGTTTGTTCTAGCTCTGTGATGAATGCTGGTGTTATTTTGACAGGGATTGCATGGAATGTTTAGATTGGTTTGGGTAGCATCAACATTTTAACAGTATTTGTTCCTAATTCAAAATGGATTAAAGATTTAACTGTGGGGCCTGACCCATAAACAATTTATTTATTTTTTAAAAAAAATTTTTCAAAGTTTTTTTATTTATTTATGAGAGAGAGAGAGAGAGAGCGAGAGCGAGAGAGCGAGCAGGGCAGGGTCAGAAGGAGAAGACACAGAATCCAAAGCAGGCTCCAGGCTCTGAGATAGCTGTCAGCACAGAGTCTGACGCGGGGTTCAAACCCAAGAATCATGAGATCATGACCTGGGCCGAAGTCAGACACCTAACCAACTGAGCCACCCAGGTGCCCCAACCATAAAAAATTTAAATGTGGGGGCCTGAAACCATAAAAATCCTAGAAGAGAATACAGGCAGTAATTTCTGTGACATCAACTGTAGCAACATTCCTCTAGATATGTCTATTAAGACAAGAGAAACAAAAAAACCCAAAAATAAACTATTGAGACTACACCAAAATAAAAGCTTTTGCACAGTGAAGGAAACCATCAACAAAAGTCCAATGTGCTAAATGGGAGAAGATATTTATATCTGATAAGGGGCTAATATCCAAAATATATAAAGAACTTCTACAATTCAACACCAAAATAACAAAAAACTGATTAAAAACTGGCAGAGGTAGCCTGTCTGGCAAGATGGCAGAGAAGTAGGAAGCTCCATAATTGCACCTGCGCCCATATCTCACACGGAAAAGATATGAAGCCATTGAAAACCTTACAAAACCCAAGAGATTGGGAGAAAAAGGACGCAGAATCCACTGAGAAAGCCTTCTAACGTGAGTGCGAACTGGAGAAGATAAAATCGGGCCGGCATTGGAGACTCCAGGGTCGGAGGCGATCCCCCTCTGCGGGGAGTGAGAAGGGTAAAAGAGAGAGTCTGAAACAGAAAAACCTCCGCTCGGGGTAAAACCTCCGATCAGGGCATAGAAAGACCCTGCGCGCCAAATACCTGCACGCCAGGTCCACTCGCGCCAACTGGTCCCGGAGGGGCTGAGCGCACAGACTGCTTCTTTGTGTTTGCTCCTGGCAGGCTGGACTTCCAGAGTAGCGGCGCCCCTGCCGCCATTGTCTTCCCGGCTGGCTTGGGCCCCAGGAAGAGCTGCGTGTGGACACCGGGCTACCGCGCTCTTGGCTGGCTGGAACTCTAGAGGGAAGGCAAAGAGCTAAGAACTGGAAGATTTGCCCGCAAGTTCGTGTTTTGGGTGACGAGACATAGAGGGACCTGGTTTTCCTCACTCCAGCGGGCTCCACGCACCCGGCAGGCAAGCCCTTGCCCATGCTTGCCAGCCCGACACAGAGAAAGAAGCAGCAATTCTGACTCCACCCCCAGAGCAAGGCGGGAGGCCTGGAATTACCCCAAGGGGATTGCCTGGGGAGTTGTGTCTAAGGCAATTTCAGCGGGGCGCGCGGACTGGGATTTGGAGACTGGGACTGGCCTGGGTTGAATTTACACGCTATTTATCCAAAGAATACAAAAATGCTGATTTGAAAGAGCACATGCACCCCAATGTTTATAGCAGCACTATCAACAGTAGCCAAATTATGGAAAGAGCCCAGATGTCCATTGACTGATGGATGGCCAGCAGACACGTGAAACGATGCTCAGCATCCCTCCTCATCAGGGAAATACAAATCAAAACCACACTGAGATACCACCTCACGCCAGTCAGAGTGGCTCAAATGAGCCAATCAGAGAACTCTAGATGCTGGCGAGGATGTGGAGAAACGGGCACCCTCCTACACTGTTGTTGGGAGTGTAAACTGGTGCAGCCCCTCTGGAAAACAGGGTGGAGGTTCCTCAGGAAACTAACAATAGAACTCCCCTATGACCCAGCAATAGCACTGCTAGGAATTTACCCAAGGGATGTAGAAGTGCTAATGCATAGGAGCACATGGACCCCAATGTTCATAGCAGCACTCTCCACAATAGCTAAAACATGGAAAAAGCCTAAGTGTCCATCAACGAACGAATGGATCAAGACGATGTGGTTTATCTATATGATGGAATACTACATGGCAATGAGAAAGAATGAAATCTGGCCAACAATGGATGGACCTTGAGGGTGTTATGCTGAGCGAAATAAGTCAGGCAGAGAAGGACAAATATCATACGTTTGCACGTATAGGAGGTTTAGGAGGAACTTATCGGAGGACCATGGGGAAGAAGAAGATGGGAAATGGTGGGGGAATGGGAGAGAGGCAAATATGAGAGACTTTTGAATGCTGAGAACAAACTGAGGTCTGATGGCTGTGGGGTGAGGGGAGAGATGGGCATGGAGGGGGGCACTTGTGGGGATGAGCACTGGATGTTATATGGAAACCAACTTGACAATACACTATTTGTAAAAATGAATAAATAAATTGTTAAAATGTTTAAAAAACTGGCAGAGGAACTGAATGGACATTTTTCCAAAGAAGGCATACAGATTACCAACAGACACATTAAAAGATGCTCAACATTACTCATCATCAGGGAAATGCAAATCAAAACCACAATGAGATATTACCTCACAATTGTGGCTAAAGATAAAAAGACGAAAAATAATTGTTTGTGAGGATGTGGAGAAAAAGGAACTCTTGTACACTGTTGACAGGACTGTAAATTGGTATAGCCATGGTGGAAAACAGTATAGAGGTTCCTCAAATTTAAAAGTAGAAATACCATATGATCCAATAATTCCACTGTTAGGTATTTACCCAATGAAAATGAAAACATCGATTTGAAAAGATATATGTGCCCCTATATTTATTGCAGCATTATTTACAATAGCCAAGTCATGGAAGCAGCTCAAGTGTCCATTGATAGGCAAATGGATGAAGAAGATGTGGAAAACACACACACACACACACACACACACACACACACACAGAATAAAACTCAACCTCTTTTTTTTTTTTTTTAATATATTTTTATTTATTTCTAGGAGAGAGACAGCATGAGCAGGGGAGGGTCGAGAGAGGGAGTCACAGACTTGAAACAGGCTTCAGGCTCTGAGCTGGCAGTCAGCACAGAGCCCGACGCGGGGCTCGATCCCACGAACCGCGAGATCATGACCTAAGCGAAAGTCGGACGCTTAACCGACTAAGCCACCCAGGCGCCCCACTCAACCTCTTTTTTAATGGCTGAGTTAACATTTGAGACAACATAGATGGACCTAGAGGGTATTATGCTAAGTAAAATAAGTCAGATTAAGGAATACATATACCATATGATTTTACTCATATGTGGAATCCAAAAACAAAATGAATAAGCAGATTAAAAGCAGAATCAGACCTGTAAATACAGAGAATAAATTGATAGTTGCCAGAGAGGAAAGGGGTAGAAGAATGGGCAAAATGGGTGAAGACGAGTGGGAAAAACAGCCTTTCAGTTATGGAATGAAAAAGTCACAGGGATAAAAGGCACAGCATAAGAAATATAGTAAATTATATCATAATAGCATTGAATGGTGACCGATGGTAAGCATAAGATAACTTATAGAGTTGTGGAATCACTAAATTGTACACCTGAAACTAATGTAACATTGTGTATTAACAATACTAAAAAAAATTTTTAAGATGAAAAGATTTAGTAAGTCTTTATTAAGACCGTACCATGGACAAAATCTTCTATTAGGAATATAAAAACAGTTTTTATAGGGGTGCCTGGGTGGCTTAGTCGGTTAAGCGTCCGACTTTCGCTTAGGTCATGATCTCGCGGTTCGTGGGTTCGAAACCCGCGTCGGGCTCTGTGCTGACTGCCAGCCCAGAGCCTGGAGCCTGTTTCAGTCTGTGACTCCCTCTCTCTCTGACTCTCCCCTCCTCACGCTGTCTCTCTCTCTCTCCTAGAAATAAATAAAACATTAAAAAAACAGTTTTTATAGGGGAGTATGACCACCTGACATTCTAATCCTATGCCAAGGCCCTTGTTTGATTAGTTGGTGATAATGTCTTTATTACATATTGTTTACTGTGGGCCTGCGTAGAGTGTATGAAAAATCATTGTACACTCTCCCTTTTCTCAAGGAGCTTCCAGAAGAAAATTAAATAACTGACAAATATGATAGTACAGTATATGTTAGAAGACAATCTATGTTAAGTGCCAGGTGACAGTAAGTGTTGCAGAAGTTCAGAGAAGAGTCAGATCTGTGAGACGAAAGGAAGAAAGGCAGGCTTCCTAGAACTCCTAATGCTTGAGCTGGGCGTTGAAGGATTTATTAAGTAAAAAGAAGAAAGCCATTCTAGGCAGGGCATACAATCTAAATAAAGCTAGAGGCTGATGTGTCTGAGTGAATTCAGGTATCTGTGAAGAGATTATTAAGGGATGTACAAGAGGCCCTAAATTGCAGTGCTTGAGTTTTCCCCACATTTAACTCTCATCCTCTGCTCTTCTCTTCTTCCCTTACTTCTAGCGCAGCTAGTACCCCTCAGAGCCTCTGCCTAATAAGATAGCATTGTGAGAATTTATTTGGCATGGCAGGTAGAAAGACTGTTCAGCTCAGGTCCAAGCTCCCTAAGAGCTGTAACAAGTTCGTATCTGGCCAGCAATATTCTATTTAAGCATGGGTTTGTTGTTCATTGTATGAAATGGGAAGAAGAAAGGCATGACGTCTGTAAGAAGTTTGTGGCAGAAGTCAAGTTATAAAGCTGATAAATGGCTGGGATCTTTAAGAGACAACTTTGAGCAGCCTAACATAAATTAACTTTTACATATCCATGTGCTCCAAAGAGCAGGGAAATTAGACAGGAGAGGATACAGGTGGAGAGTTCTCCTGACAAGAATACAAAATCATGGGTCTTCAACCATAGACATTCTGGAGCATACAGCCTACATAAACATGAAATTGTAATGTGATGGAGATTTTTCTTTATCCAACTGAAACAGGGTGAAAGGAGAGAAGACTCACATGGAACTTAAAGCTGTTTTTATCTCTGTGGAAAAAAATCATGAAGGACAGGTACTTTGGAGGTTCTGAAATCTAAATGAGAGCATACTAAAAAGGTCACTCATTACTTTCTTGCAATTTCTAAGAATATGGGGCAATAGAATAGTCACACAAGGCATATGGTGCAAAAATTTAACATTTTTTCCCTTTATATTACAGAGTTCAACTTTGCTCTGAACCCAGCTCAGACTCATACGGTGATTTTTTTCTCCAAGTTTTTATTTAAATTCCAATTAGTTAACATAGTGTAATATTATTCTCAGGTGTAGAATTTCGTGGTTCATCACTTACATACAACACCTGGTGCTCGTCACAACACATGCCCTTCTTAATGTTCATTACCTATTTAACCCATTCCCCCACCGTCCTCTCCTCCAGTAACCCTCAGTTTGTTCTTTATACTTGAGTCTGTTTCTTGGTTTTTCTCTCCTCCCACTCCCACTATGCTCATTTGTTTTGCTCCTTAAATTCAACATATGAGTGAAATCCTGGGGTATTTTGTCTTTCTCTGACTGACTTATTTTGCTTAACATTAATACTGTCTATCTCAATCTACATTGTTGCAAATGGCAGGTTTTGATTCTTTTTTATGCAGTCATAAAAAAGAATCATTGTGTATATATGCCATCTCTTTATCCATTCATCAGTTGAACATTGAGGCTGTTTTCATAATTTGGTTATTGTTGATAATGCTGCTATAAACATTGGGGTGTATGTATCCTTTCCATAGTACTTTTGCATCCTTTGAGTAAATATCTAGTCTAGGCCCACAGCATTAATGGACAAGAAGGGAAAACCTATTGAGTGATATTTTAAAATGTTACCTGGCTGTTTTTACCTTGAAAGGTCTAACTTCCGAGGGAGGAACAAAAGTCTAGCAGAGTCATTTGTGTTAAACAAATAAATGCAGTTATGTGTTATAGATGTTGAGAGATAATCTACTTGATATTAGCAGGGGTTTTTTTTAACCTAAATTTTCACTGTAGCCTTTAAAGTTATGAAACTGTTAGTAATGAGTGATTAGCTAGTATTTACACTTTTTAATTTAGCAAAGAGTATACCACAAGTATTATCTGTGTTCTAAGTTATATCTCTAACCTCTGCCTGGAAAAAGATTGCTCATAAAGCCACACATAGGCAATACCGTCCCTTACTGGGAGTCTTCTGAATTGTAAGCATGACTAGGAAATAACTAATCAGCCAAGTGTTAGACTTGGTAAACTCAAATGTACAATGAGATAAAAAATGTTATGGCTAAGATGACCATATAATTTATTTCCCAAAGTGGGATAAATTTGAGAGAGTTCTATTAAATAATCATATTAGGACAATAGGTATAAACTGAAACTGTATGGGGCAAATCCTAATCATAGCCCTCTTGAAGGTAATTACCAACAAATATCCAATTAATTCCTCATGATGTACACTTCACCTACAGGTGTTAGCCTGTACATACACCTGTACATAACACCTACAGGTGTTAGCAGCTTACAATAGGTCTCTTTCTAGAGGGAATTATATTTTCACTTGGGGCTTTGGGTGACCTAAGAGCCTTTGGATCCAAAATAACACAGTTGTGACAATACTAAGGTTGACTAGTAGTGGAGAAATTGAGAGCAGGAAATATCATTCTGGGGCTCCTCAAATTCTACTAGGCAGGTGGTTACCTTTACCAATTTTTTTGAGGAAGCCAGTAGTTCTGGGATCCTATGGAGCCCTTTGATGACAACTCTCTTCTTTGCACATGAATCATTCAAAGTGGCCATATGACTGAAACAGGTAAGTTACCTTGACTAATTAGTGCTAGAAGATGCTCAGCTTAGACGTAAGGTAGGTAGTTGGCATTTGGTTTCCAGAGCTAATTTAACACCAGCAGATGGTGCTAAAATGTAGTTTCTCCCTCTGAAAATAAATATCTAAATTTCTCTTAAAATCATAAACAAAATAAATGTAGGCATATTAACCAATTGTTCTGGAAAGTTCAGATGAGGGTTATGGTCATCACCATTTAATTTCCTTGAACAGAGCTCCACCTGAAAACTATGGGGCCCTTACACCCATACTCATATTCAGGCTCCTTTCAAATAAATCAGTTTTATTTCAGTTGTAATCTCATCTACAAGGAGGCAATTAAAGCACAGAAGATTTTAATCTCATGACCTAACTGGGAGGCAAACCAGAGACCTATCTACATAGCTCAGTGAAAGATGAGTGTTTGCTATTCCTTGGGGGTTTTAGGATCATTTCTTCCTAACAGAGTACCAGTCTCCCAAGGGAAAAAAGTTCTTAATTTATTACTCTTTTCCTCATAGACATAATATTAGATCTTATAGGGTATTTGGCAAGCATGTAAGCCAGTAACTTTCCAACTATTTAGTACTTCAACAGTTTTTCAGCTGGATCTTTCATGGAAGCCCAATTTATAAAACAGATAGAAGGTGAACTTCTCTGTTGAAATGTGTGTTGAGGGGTCTGTATTTCTGCTCTCTTGGCCTCTCCTTGCATTTCTCATCTATTCGGCAGCCCTGAGCCATGCATTCTCATCTATAAGGTAGCACAGAAGCCATGCATTCCAGCTCCATCATTTACATACTGGGAAACTGAGTCCAGTGAAAGGAAGTGTTGAAGGGTTTAAAAGATGGATGAAAAGGCCAGTTCATCTCTTTGGCAGAGTTAGAGTCCATGTGCATGTACAGAGAATGTAATACAGCTTTAGTTCTCTGGAGCCTCTTGTGAATAGATGTAAATGTGCCGACAGGCCCTGTACTATTTATAACCACATTTGATGTTTTAATAGTGCTCATTTAGTTCATATCCCTGGGAGAAGTGTAACTTCCCCACCTCTACCAAAGATAACCTTGGGTTAATACCTCATGACTTTATAATATACTCTCCCTGGGTATGGTCAGTGAACTCTTGATTTGGTCTAAATAAATCTGTGAAGCTTTCCATTTAGCTTAAAGTGTCCTAATCTTAGTTTTCTGTGACCTCCTCTCCTAGATACTCGGACTTTTGTGCAAGGGAGAAAAAGATCTACTGATCTTATTTAGGCCAAGATGCTTCCTTCAGATGTTCTATCTTCTACCAAATTGAACCTCTTTATTCTTTTTATATAATGCAAGCAAGCTTTTTTCCTTTGAGTAAAGATGCCACTTCCCATGGGCCCTACATTTTTGAGAAGGAGATGAAGGCAAATATCTAGATATATATGGTGTCTCAGTGTAGTGGGTACCTGAGGTTTTGGAGTGGGGGGGCTCCTGTGCCAAGGGTTAGTGAGAAAATAGGCTTTAACCCAGCATGCATGGTCCAAGACATATGTGCCATGGCAGGCAACATACTCAAAAAGGCCTTGTCAAATTCTCTTAAATACAATGCCAGATGATCTCAGGACATCAGGTAAGTGGTATACACCATAATGTGAACAGTACTCCTGGAGTTGTGTGACTCTGAAATACTGAAGATGTGTTAATCAGATTTACAACCCCAACTTCTGGGAGGGTACATTCTAACATGAATGTATTTGTGTGGACAAATGATGATTATTAGGACCAAAAGTGTCCTTAGAGATTACATAGCTCAAACATGTGATTTTGAAGATGAATTTTAAAAGCCCAAAAAATAGAAAGGAATTTCACAAGGTCACATACGTGGTGGCAGGATTTGAACCAGAAGCCAGACTTCCTAAGTCTTACTGATTGTTCTCACCAGTGCACATGATGCTTGCTCCTCTATATGGGTAAGGATTATGAATTTGGCTCCCCAGTGGTAAATGGAGTTCCATGAATGGCAATAAAATGTTTGTATTCTTTAGTTATATTTTTAAGGGTGAGGAGCAAGTTGAGGGGGTTACTAGGGAAGCTGGGCTATCTGGAGGGTGTGGAGAACACTACTGGGTTGCTCATATCAACCCAGGAAATCCTAAGGTCAAGTGAGTGCTGGAGACTTTACTAAGAATAGGGTCAATTAAAATATAGGTTCAAAAGCTTAATAGGAAGAATGTGAACATTAAAGAAGCATCTACCAATACCATACTGTCTTGATGATTCCAGCTTTGTAGTAGAGGCTAAAGTCTGGGATGGTGACGCCTCCAATTTTGGTATTCTTCTTCAATATTACTTTGGTTATTCGGGTCTTTTTTGGTTCCATACAAATTTTAGGATAGTTTGTTCTAGTTTTAAGAAGAATGCTGGTGCAATTTTGATTGGGATTGCATTGGACCCACAAATGTATGCCCAACTAATCTTTGACAAAGCGGGGAAAAGTATCCAATGGAAAAAAGACAGCCTCTTTAACAGATGGTGCTGGGAGAACTGGACAACAACATGCAGAAGAATGAAACTAGATAATTTTCTCACACCATACACAAAAATAAACTCAACATGGATTAAGGACCTGAACGTGAGACTGGAAACCATCAAAACCCTAGAGGAGAAAGCAGGAAACAACCTCCGTGACCTCCACCGCAGCAATTTCTTACTTGACACATCCCCAAAGGCAAGGGAATCAAGAGCAAAAATAAATGATTGGGACCTCCTCAAGATAAAAAGCTTTTGCACGGCAAAGGAAACAATCAAGAAAACTAATACTCAACTGATGGAATGGGAAAAGATAGTTGCAAATGACATATAAGATAAAAGGCTAGTATCCAAAATCTATAAGGAATTCACCAAACTCCACACCCAAAAAACAAACAATCCAGTGAAGAAATGGGCAGAAGACATGAACAGACACTTCTCCAAAGAGGACATCCAGATGGCCAACAGACACATGAAACGATGCTCACCATCCCACTTCATCAGGGAAATGCAGATCAAAACCACACTGAGATACCACCTCATGCCAGTCAGAGTGGCAAAAATGAACAAGTCAGGAGATTCTAGATGCTGGCAAGGATGTGGAGAAATGGGCACCCTCCTACACTATTGGTGGGAATGTCAACTGGTGTAGTCCCTCTGGAAAACAGTGTGGAGGTTCCTCAAAAAATTAACAATAGAACTCCCCTATGTCCCAGCAGTAGCACTGCTATGAATTTACCCAAGGGATATAAGAGTGCTGATGCATAGGGGCACATGGACCCCAATGTTCATAGCAGCACTCTCAACAATAGCCAAAACATGGAAAGAGCCTAAGTGTCCATCAACGGACGAATGGATCAAGAAGATGTGGTTTCTCTATACGATGGAATACTACATGGCAATGAGAAAGAATGAAATCTGGCCATCTGTAGCAACATGGATGGACCTTGAGGGTGTTATGCTGAGCGAAATAAGTCAGGCAGAGAAGAACAGATACCATATATTTGCACATATAGGTGGATTAGGAGGAACTTAGTGGAGGACCATGAGGGAGAAGAAGAGGAAAAATAGTTGGGAGAGGGAGGGAGGCAATCCATGAGAGACTCTTCAATGCTGAGAACACACTGAGGGCTGATGGGGGTGGGGGAGAGGGGAAGGGGGGTGATGGGCATGGGGGAGGGCACTTGTTGGGATGAGCACTGGGTGTTTCTTTAAGAAAAAAAGTATCTACCTCATTGCTCAGCAAACTTTAAGACCACCCTTAGTGCTAGGGGATAAAACCCAAACACTGGCAGATTTTCTTATCACAGTCAGACTTGAGCACCAAAGGTAACTTAATATACTGAAATAATACACTTTAGCAAATATAATTTAGGTAACACCATGAAAAACAACATTCTTATTATGACTGGGTATAAATTGCAAGAAAAGGTGGTCACATGATTAAGCCTTGGCAAGCAGAAAGAAAGCATTAAATTTGGCCCTTATGAAAATATGTTCTATAAATGGCTGGTGATTACACAGCGATAGGGCTTGTTCTACACTGTGTGTGTGTGTGTGTGTGTGTGTGTGTGTGTGTGTGTGTGTGCGCATGCGCATGCTTGCATGTCTAGGTGATAGATATACAGATGTCAGCACTCAAAGCAACTTTATCCCAAACCCCTTGTTCTATAGATATTAAACAGTGAGAATGAGAAACGGGCAGTGACTTGTCCAAGATCATGCAATGCATCAATGACAAAACCTAGGCTAGATCATAAGTCTCCTGACTGCCAGTCCTGTACTCTCTCCTCTTCCTCTCACTTACCCCTGGGATGATATGATTGGGGCACTCCCCCCACAGTCCATTATAATCAACATTGGTCATACTCTATAAAACTATAACTGCTTTCTTTAAACAGTGGCTTTTGCCTGCTGTCCTTGAAACAATATCCTTTAGTATAGCAACAGGATTATTTGGAGTGGCCTGTATTAGGTTGAAAAACCCTTACAGTTCTTGAGACATATCCCTTGTGAAGCAAAAAGTTGGGCAGGAGACTAGTGTGCATATGGCCACAGAATGCTACATGAAGACTGACCCTAAATTTGAAGCCATATGATCCTTTGAAGTAGATAATAGTGGCATAAATGGAGTTTGGCACGACCATTATGATTGATTCAACAAACATTTATAAGGGTTTATTTTACTTTATTTTAAAGTTTATTTATTTGAGAGAGAGAGAAAGAAAGAGTGAGCATGGGTGGACGAGGGGCAGAGAAAGAGTGAGAGATAATCCCAGGCAGACTCCACGCTATCAGCACAGAGTCCAATGTGGAGCTTGAACTCACTAACTGTGAAATAATGACCTGAGTAGAAATCAAGAGTTGGCTGCTTAACTGACTGAGCCACTCAGGTGCCCAAAGGTCAATTTTGTATCAGATACTTTGGCATAGTGGAAGAACACATTTTTTAGCATCTGAATGTCCAAATTCTACCTAGACCAGTTGCTAGAGAAGTGATCTCAGACAAATCTTCCCATAATTCTGAGCCTTAGTTTTATCAATTATTAAATAGGAATAATAATAGTATCTACCTTCCAGGGTTGTCGGGAGAACTTTAGATGGAATAATATATGTAAAGTGCCATACAACTTCTAGTACATAGTGAGTGTGGAATAAATGTTCTTTACCTGTTGTGTGGAATGGAGAGGTGAACATGTAGAAGCTATCCTACAAAAGGAAATGTATTTCTTCTCTGGATTTGCTACTAGAGTTCTAGGCAAAGAGAATTCATTAGTAATGGTGTATATTGACTTCTATAATTTTTTTTGTGACATCTTTGTGTACAGAATGAAGAAATACCGGCTGAAGGATGGAATAGTATAAGATCCATAATTTGAACCCCAAAATGGTCGGTTCATATTTTATGACAGCCTAAAGGGGATATTTAGTGCTTCACCAAAATTGTTCCTTTTCTAGTCAACATTTTAATCAATAATATGGATGAAGATATAGACAGTGGTACGATTACATTGCAGTTGACAATCAAGCTGGGAAGAAGAGGGAATATGTTGGATGTCAGAATCCAGATGTAAAAAATTCTTGTATAAGGTAGAATAATAACAGATCTAAACAAATACAATGATATTAAATATTAGGAAGATAGGTCCTGCTTTTGCAACAACAACTGTCTGGGACAGGGAAATCTGACTGGATTACAATTCTTATAGCTAAGACTTGAGAGTTGCAGTTGACATAAAACTCATTTATGAGCTAAATTATGACATGGTTGCTAAAAAAAAAGCTACTGCAATCACAGGCTGCCTTTTCGGTATGCAGATCAAAGGAAAGTTAGCTCTAGGGTACTTTAAGCCTTGAGAGACTTTCAACACTGTTTTTTAGGGCACTGTACTCTACTGGTTCTCATACTCGTTCTTTGGTTATTCTTCAGTGTCATTTGAGAACTCTTCCCTGCCTCTATTCCCTCTACCTCCTCCCTCTAGCTTTACTGAGATATGATTTATAAATAAAGATTGTATATATTTAACATACACAATGTGATATTTTGATATATGTATACATTGTGAAATGATGACCAAAATCAAGATAAATAACATAGTCTTCCATTAAGGAATGAATCCCATTTAAAATTGCACCAAAACCCCACAAGATACCTAGGAATAAACCTAACCAAAGAGGTGAAAGATCTGTACTCTCAAAACTATAAAACACTGGTGAAAGAAATTGAAGAGTACACAAATAAATGGAAAGACATTCCATGCTCATGGATTAGAAGAACAAATATTGTTCTATATTACCCAAAGCAATCTACACATTTAATGTGATCCCTATCAAATACCACCAGCATTTTTTACAGAGCTAATACAAACAATCCTAAAATTTGTATGGAGCCACAAAAGACCCTGAGACGCTAAAGCAATCTTGAGAAAGAAAAGCAAAGCTGAAAGCATCAGACACATTCTTCAAACCTTAGCTCCTATGCCACTTGCTCTGTGAAGTTGGCCATGATCTCCCATTAAATTCAATGGTACTTTCTTTTTAATCCTTTAGCCATTTGGATATACTTTGCCATATCATTTAATTCTGGACTTGTATTTATATTACAAAGCTATAGTGATCAAGACAGTATGGTACTTGCACAAAAACAGACACATAGATTAATGGAGCAGAATAGAAAATCCAGAAATAAGCCCACAGCTGTATGGTCAGTTAGTCTTCAACAAAGCAGGAAAGAATATCCAATGAAAAAAAGACAATCTCTTCAACAAATGGTTTTGGGAAAACTGGGCAACATGAGAAATAATGAAACAGGACCACTTTCTTATACCATACACAAAAATAAACTCAAAATGGATTAAAGACCTAAATGTGAAATAGGAAAACATTAAAATCCCAGAGGAGAAAAGACTGTAACCTCTTTGACATTGGCTATAGCAAGTTCTTACTAGATTGATTCCTGAGGCAAGGGTAACAAAAGCAAAAATGAACTATTGGGACTTCATTTAAAAAAAAAAAGGACCAAGGGGGAGAAGAAGGGCGGAAATGGTGGGGGAAAGGGGGAGAGGCAAACCATGAGAGACTCTTGAATGCTGACAAAAACTGAGGACTGGTGGATGTGGGGGGAGGAGGGGTGGGCATGGAGGAGGACACTTGTGGGGATGAGCACTGGGTGTTATGTGGAAACTAATTTGACAATAAACTATTCGTAAAAAAAAAAAAAGCTTTTATATAGTGAAGGAAACATTTAACAAAATTAAAAGGTAAGGTTCGAAATGGAAGAAGATATTTGCAAATAACATATCATATAAAGAGTTAGTCCAAAATCTATGAAGAACTTACAAATCTCAGTACACAAAAGTAAATAACCCATTTAAAAAATGATCAGAAGACATGAATAGACTTTTTTCCAAGGAAGACATACAGATGGCCAACAGACACATGAAAAGATGTTCAACATCATTGATCACCAGGGAAATACAAATCAAAAGTACAATGAGATATCACTTCACACTTGTCAGAATGGCTAAAATCAACAACACAAGAAATAACAGGTGCTGGCAAGGATCTGGAGAAAGAAGAGCCCTCATACTCTGTTGGCAGGGATATAAACTGGTGTAGCTACTCTGGAAAACAGTGTGTAGGTTCCCCAAAAATTTAAAAGTAAAAGTACCCCCCGATACAGCAATTTCAGTACTAAGGGTTTACCCAAACAATACAAAAATTCTAATTCAAAGGGGTACATTAATCCTTATGTTTATAGCAGTATTATCTACAGTAGCCAAATTATGTAAATAACCCAAGTGTCCATTTACTAATGAATGGATAAAGAAGATACCATATATATATATACACTTACCTATAGAGAAAAAGCTAATCATTACCAGAGTGGTTAAATAGGTGATGGGGATTAAGGAGTGCACTTGTAATGAACACTGGATGATGTATGTAAATTTTGAATCATTAAATTCTACAGCTAATATTAATAGTGTATGTTAACTGACTGGAAGTTAAATAAAAACTTAAAGAAACAAAGAAAAAACTCCATAGTCTTCCTCGGGGTTTTATTTCCAGTTTTCCTCTCTTCAGTCTAAGTTTGTCCTAGGATAAGTTCATCAATTACCATACCTTTGGACATCACCTACATGTTGAGGATTCCCAAATCTGTATCCCTCTTATTTATTCTCATTGTCACTACCTTAGTTTAGGTGTTTGTTGTGTATAACCTAGACTACGAAATTAGTAAATCTTTTTTTTAAGTCAGAGGTGTTTTTTTTTTGTTTTGTTTTGTTTTTTAGTCAGACTAAATTAGTAAGTCTTTCTTTTTAAGTCAGAGACTAGGTCCTGTCATTCCTCTTTCGTGGTAATTCCTAAATAATTAAATCTAAAATCCTTAATCTGGCATTCAAGGTCCTTCACAATGTGGCCCCAGAGGCGACTTTTTTCTGATATCATTTTTCATTACATTTCTCCAGAAATCCTATAGTCATTCAAAATCTTGTGAGTACTAAGGGCTAGAGGTACAGTGCTCTCTCCTTCAGTCATGGGTGATTACTTACTTTTAGCTCAATGCTTCACTTCTCTGCCTTCACGCTGTTGCTTATGCTGTTCTCTCAGCCTGAATGGGTCCTTCTCATAATTTCTATATTCTGAAATCAAACACATTCTTGAAGTTAGCTCCCATGCCACTTGCTCTATGAAGTTGGCCATGATGTCCCATCCTATTCAATGGTACTTTTCTTTTTAATCCCTTAGCCATTTGGCTATACTTTATAATATCATTTAATTCTTCTTGGTTGGTATTAATAATATTTATTGTGTACATATATGTCAGTCCTCCTGGAGTCTAAATAAAACCCTTAATTGTTATGCTGTACTTGTAAGTAATTTCTGTTTGTTAATAAAAGGAAATAGTACTTGTGATAGATTCTGGCAAAGGAGATGGGAGCACAGCTTCACGTTAGGAGAATCTTACCTTGCCCTATTTCTGGAACCCAGCATGCAGGAAAAGAAGCATGAGGCTTCCTAGATGCTTTTCTTCAATATGTACTTAGTAGGTGGGAGGAGGAATGTTTCCGGAGAAAGGTATTTGATCAATGCAATTAAAGAGCTACAATAAAGGCATGCTAATGGGAATTATCAGCAGTGAGGAGCTGACTCTTACTCTCTGAAGGATGTCAAAAGCCTAATGAATCTTTGTAAGGAGAAGAAAAGAAAAAGAGCAATTATTTATACAGAAACTTCCTTCTCCCTCTAACGTTTCTGGATGTCATAGAGCTCTTCCAGGCTACAGAGTGAAAGTGTAGCTATGGGGTCAAGAAGGGTAGAGGAGTCTGAAATGTCTTTGGCTTTGTGTGAAACTTTCCCTTACCTCAGACTTAGATGCAATGCTTTTCTCAAATTTCCCTTAGAAAACTACATAAGGAAAGAAGCAAGATGGTGGAGAAGTAAGGAGCTCCATACATTTCACTAGCCCACATCTCACAAACAGAGAAGGCCTGAAGCCATAGGAACCTTTACAGAATCCAGGAATTTGGGAGGAAAAGGAGACAGAGACCACTGAGAAAATCTTAGAGCGTGAGTGCGAACTGGGGAAGCTAAAAACAGGATGGGATCAGAGACACGGAGGGAGGGGAGAGAGCCCCCATTATGGGGAGCCGTGGAGAATTGAGGGGAAAAGAAAGAATGGCTGAAACTGCTCAAGAAACTGTCCCTGTCCCTGGAGAAGAGAAAAACCTCAGCTCAGGACACAGAGAGATCCGGTTTCCAGCTGTGCAACTGACCTTGAACGGGATGCATGGTCCCAGGTGACGCTTGGAGAAACCAGTCCTCTGCTTGCCAGCTAGACCTGGATAGGAAGTGGCGTGCCTGAAGCTGCTTTGCCACTCTTCTGGCTCAGCTCGATTCCCAGTGGGGAGGTGAGTGGCTTGAAACTGCTCAGAGGGACCTGGCCTGCGGGTTTATATTTCTGGCAGTATCAATGGGGTGTGTGGACTAAGATCTGGAAATGAAACTGGCTTGGGACATAGAGCACGGCCCACCTTGGCTATACCCGTGACACAAGGAGATCAGACCTAAAAGGGTAAGTTGCAATGCTGGGTTCAAGAGGAGACTGGGGCGCAGCCATTTTTCTCCCCACAACCACCAAGGAGGGACCTCAGGTAGCAACCTGCGGGGTGCAGTGGAGGCTAAGACCCGCCTAGACCAAACTACTCTCATTCCCACTAGAGAGCTGCTTTTTTTTTTTTTTTTTTTTACCAGAACCCGGAGCAAGACCAACATGGATGCAGTATCGTGATTAATTCTAGATCAGTACTTTCTATTCAGATATATTTTCCTCTTGTCTCATTTGTATCCCTCCCCTCTGCTAAACTGGGCACTCTGGTGACTTGATTGCTTAAACAGTCACATTTAATCCATTCTCTTGATATATATTCTACACCTACACCAACACCTTTCTATCGCTCTCTCTCTGGAGTAATCAGACTATATAGTTTCTCTGAGTAACATTATCTTTGTTTCTTTCTCCTCCCCTCTTACTATATTTTCCTCTTTCTCTCTCTGAGTTAAGCCTCTTAGTCTCTCTGCTGGGTCATTTCTCTTCCAATTTCACTTCCTCCCAGCCCTATCATTTCTCTCTTAGTATATGCTCTTCAATCAGCACTGCATACATCTGGCTCTTTATTTGCAGTTGGGAATTCTGGTTTTATGCTTTTAAACTGTCCTTTGTCTTTTGGGTTTTTTTCTCTTTTCTTTTCTTCTTATTTATCTATTTATTTTTTTATTATTTGTTTTTCCTCCGTCCTCTCTTTTCTGTTTCTTTTTTCCTTTCAGTTTTCGTGTTTGTTAAATTTGTCTGTGCGTTTGTGTGCCCTTGTTCCCTGTGTGTTTGTCTGTCTGTTTTCTTTTCCAGGGCTACCTCAAAAAACAAGCCAAAGTACACATGGTGGAGAGTCTCAAATACCACGACGAGTAGGGAAATAAAATAACCAAAGTCTCAACAAGAGAGACCAAGAGACACCATTCAAAGAACACTTCCTGAATGGACAGGCCGTAGACAGTCAAAGAGCTTTCTTTAATACAGCAGTACTCACAAATGCAGAGTGCATAACAAGCTTTTAAAACTAGCAAGAGACAGAAAGCTAGCCAAAATGATGAAACGGAAAAACTTGCCTCTAAAAAATTCCCAGAAAAAATGACAGCTAAAGAAATGACCAAAACAGATATAAGCAACATAAATGAAGAAGATTTTAGAACAATAGTTGTAAAATTAATCACTGGGCTTAAAAACGGCATGGAAGACACCAGAGAAACTATTGCTACAAAGACTATGGAGCTTAAAAATAGTTGTGATGAAATAAAAAATTCTATAAATGAGATGCATAATAAAATGGAGGCGTCCAATGAACGGATTGAACAGGCAGAGAGGAGAATAGGTGAATTAGAAGACATAATTATAGCAAAAGAGGAACGCGAGAAAAAGAGAGATAAACTGATCCAGGAACATGAAAGAAGAGTTTGAGAGCTGAGAGATACAATCAAATGGAACAATATCTGTATCATAGGAATTCCAGAAGAGGAAGAGAGAGGGAAAGGGGCTGAAGGAGTCCTTGAACAAATTATAGCAGAGAACTTTCCCAATCTAGAGAAGGAAACAGACACTGAAATCTAAGAGACACAGAGAACTCCCTGCAGATGTAACGTGAATCGATCTTCTACATGACATATCATAGTGAAATTGGCAAAATATAAGGACAAAGACAGAATTCTAAAAGCAGCTCTGGAAAAAAGGACCATAACATACAAAGGGAAACCTATCAGACTGGTGACAGACCTATCTACTGAAACTTGGCAGGTCATAAAGGACTGGTAAGAAATCTTTAATGTGAAGAACAGAAAAAATATGCAACCAAGAATCCTCTATCCAGCAAGCCTGTCATTAGGATAGAAGGAGAGATAAAAGTCTTTCCAAATAAACAGAAATAGAAAGAATTCGTCACCACTAACCCAGCCCTACAAGAAATCCTGAGGGGGACTCTGTGAGGGAAATGTTGCAAGGAACGCAAGGTACCAGAGACACCACCACAAGCATGAATCCTACAAAGAACACAATGACTCTAAACCCATATTTTTCAACAATAACACTGAATGTAAATGGGCTGAATGCTCCAATCAAAAGACAAAAAGCGGTATCAAAAAGGATGAAAAAGCAAAATCCATCTATTTGCTGTCTATAAGAAACTCATTTCAGACTTGAGGACACCTTCAGATGGAAAGTAAGGGGATGGAGAAATACCTATCATGCTACTGGAAGTCAAAAGAAAGCTGGAGTAGCTATACCTATATCAGACAAACTGGAATTTAAAGTAAAGGCAGTAACAAGGGATGAAGAAGGGCATTATGTAATAATTACAGGGTCTACCCATCAGGAAGAGCTAACAATCATAAATGTCTATGCACTGAATACGGGAGCACCTAAATACATAAAACAATTAATTACAAACAGAAAAATCTTATGTATAAGAATGTGCTAATAACAGGGGACTTGAATACTCCACTTACAGTAATGGATAGATCAACTAGACAGAAAATCACTAAAGAAATAATGGACATGACTGACACACTGGCCAGATGGATTTGACACATACATTTAGAACTCTACATCCTTAGGCAAAGGAATTCACTTTCTTCTCAAGTGCGCATGGCACAGTTTCCAACATAGATCACATACTGGGACATAAAACAACCCTCAATAACTATAAAAGAATTGAGATCATACCATGCACACTTTCATATCACAATGCTATGAAACTTGAAATCAATCACAGGAAGAAGTTTGGAGAACCTCCCAAATCATGGAGATTACAGAACATCCTGCAATAGAAGGAAAGGGCCAATTAGGCAGTTATAGAAGAAATTTTTAAAAATATGGAAACAAATGAAAATGAAAATATAACAATCCAAACTCTATGAGATGTGGCAAAGACAGTCCTAAGATGAAACTACATTGCACTCCAGGCCTGTTTTAAGAAATTAGAAAAAGCACAAGTGCAAAATCTAACAGCGCAACTAAAGCAACTAGAGGGAAAGCAACAAGAGCACCCCAAACCCAGGAGGAGAGGAGAAATAAAATATCAGGGCAGAAATAAACAATTCAGAAACCAAAGAAACAGTTGAAGAGATCAATGAAACCAAGAGTTTGTTTTTTGAAAAAATAAACAAAATTCACAAACCTCTAGCCAGGCTTCTCAAATAGACAAAATAATGAATGAAAATGGACTGATTACTACCACCCCCTCAGAAATACAAGCAATTACCAGGGAATACTATGAAAAAATATGCCAAAAAACTGGACAATTTAGAGGAAATGACATATTCCTAAACACACACTCATTACCAAAATTAACATGGGAAGAGATAGAAAACTTGAGCAGGCCCATAATAAGTGAGGAAATCGAATCAGTTATCAAAAATCTCTCAACAAATAGGAGCCCTGGGCCAAATGGCTTCCCCAGAAAATTCTACCAGACATTTAAAACAGAATTAATACCCATTCTTCTCAAACTATTAAAAAAAATAGAAATCGAAGGAAAACTTCTGGACTCATTTTACAAAGCCAGCATCACACTGATTCCCAAACAAGACAGAGACCCAGCAAAAAAGGAGAACTACAGGCCAATATCCTTGCTAAATACAGATGCAAAAACCCTCAACTAGATACTTGCAAATCGAATTTAACAGCACATAAAAAGAATTATCCACCAAGATCAAGTGGAATTCATTCACGGGTTACAGGGCTATATCAATATTCACAAATCAATCAATGTGATACATCACATCAACAAAATAAAAGATAAAAATCATATGATCATGTCAATAGATGCAAAAAAATAAACATTTGAAAAAATACAGCATCTCTTCTTAATAAGACTGTCAAGAATGTTGGGATAGAAGGAACTTACTTAAACATCATAAAAGCCGTCTATGAGAAACACTAAGATAACATCATCCTCAATGGGGAAAAACTGAGAGCCTTCCCCCTAAAATCAGGAACACGACAGATATTTCCACTCACATACTCTTATTTAACATAGTGCTGGAAGTCCTACCATCATCAATCAGACATCAAAGGGAAATGAAAAGGCATCAGAATTGGCAAAGAAGAAGTCAAACTTTCACTTTTCACAGAAGACCTGATAGTCTACATGGAAAGCTTGTCAGACTCCACCAGAAGCCTACTATATCTGATCCATGAATTCAGCAAAGTTGCAGGGTACAAAATCAGGGTACAGAAATCGGTTGCATTTTATAAACCAAGAATGAAGCAACAGAAAGAGAAATAAAAATAACTGACCCATTCACAATTGCACAAATACCCATAAAATACCTAGGAATAAGCCTTTCCAAAGATATAGGAGATCTGTATGATGAAAACTATAGAAAACTTATGAAGGAAATTGAAGAAGACACAAAGAAATAGAACAACATTCCATGATCATGGGTTGGAAGAATAAATATGGTCAAAGCAATCTACACATTCAATGCAATCCCAATAAAAATTGCACCAGCATTCTTCTCAAAACTAGAACAAACTATCCTCAAATTTGTATGGAACCGCAAAAGACCCAGAATAGCCAAAGTAATATTGAAGAAGAAAACCAAAACGGGAGGCATCACCATCCCGGACTTTAGCCTCTACTACAAAGCTGTCATCATCAAGACAGTATGGTATTGGCACAAAAACAGACACATAGACCAATGGAACAGAATCGAGAACTCAGATTTAGAACACAAATGTATGGCCAACTAATCATTGACAAAGCAGGAAAGAGTATCCAATGGAAAAAAGACAGCCTCTTTAACAGATGGTGCTGGGAGAACTGGACAACAACATGCAGAAGAATGAAACTAGATCGCATTCTCACACCATACACAAAAATAAACTCAAAATGGGTGAACGACCTGAATGTGAGACGAGAAAGCATCAACACCCTAGAAGGGAAAGCCGGAAACAACCTCCTTGACCTCCACCACAGCAATTTCTTACTTGACACATCCCTGAAGGCAAGGGAATCAAGAGCAAAAATGAACTATTGGAACCTCATCAAGATAAAAAGCTTCTTCAAGGCAAAGGAGACAATCAAGAAAACTGATACTCTACTGACGGAATGGGAAAAGATAGTTGCAAATGACATATAAGATAAAGGGCTAGTATCCAAAATCTATAAGGAACTCACCACACTCCACACCCAAAAAACAAACAATCAAGTGAAGAAATGGGCAGAAGACATGAACAGACACTTCTCCAAAGAGGACATCCAGATGGCCAACAGACACATGAAACGATGCTCACCATCCCACCTCATCAGGGAAATGCAGATCAAAACCACACTGAGATATCATCTCACGCCAGTCAGAGTGGCAAAAATGAACAAGTCAGGAGATTCTAGATGCTGGCGAGGATGTTGAGAAATGGGCACCCTCCTACACTGTTGGTGGGAATGTAAACTGGTGTAATCCCTCTGGAAAACAGTGTGGAGGTTCCTCAGAAAAGTAAAAACAGAACTCCCCTATGACCCAGCAATAGCACTGCTAGGAATTTACCCAAGGGATACAGGAGTGCTGATGGATAGGGGCACATGTACCTCAATGTTCATAGAAGCACTCTCAACAATAGACAAATTACGGAAAGAGCCTAAATGTGCATCAACTGATGAATGGATCCAGAAGATGTGGTTCATTTATATAATGAAATACTACATGCAATGAGAAAGAATGAAATCTGGCCATTTGTAACAACATGGATAGAACTTGAGGGTGTTATGCTGAGTGAAATAAGTCAGGCAGAGAAGGAGAGATACCATATGTTTGCACATATAAGTGGATTAGGAGGGACTTAACGGAAGACCATGGGGGAGAACAAGGGGAAAAATAGTTGAGGAGAGGGAGGGAGGCAAACCATGAGAGACTCTTGAATGCTGAGAACACACTGAGGGCTGACGGTGGTGGGAAGAGGGGAAGGGATGTGATGGGCATGGAGGAGGGTTCTAGTTGGCATGAGCACTGGGTCTTATATGGAAATCAACTTGACATTAAACTATTTGAGAAAAAAAGAGAAGGAAACTACAGTCAACAGGTCGATTTAAGTGATGGTTTCCCTAGTTCCAAGCACTCTTCTTTAACTCTTAAGAATATCTTTCCTTAGGAGACGGGGCAAGATGGCGGAGAAGTAAGGAGCTCCGTACTTGCACTCGCGCCCATACATCACACAGAAAAGATCTGAAGCCATTGGAAACCTTACAAAACCTGGAAGACTGGGAGAAAAAGGATGCAGAATCCACTGAGAAAGCCTTCTAACGTGAGTGCGAACCGGGGAAGATAAAATCGGGCCGGGATCGGAGACTCCAGGGTGGGAGGCGATCCCCCTCTACCCTCTACGGGGAGTGAGAGGAGAAAAGGAGAGAGTCAGAAAGAGAAAAACCTCTGCTCGGGAGGGAAAAAAACCCCGCTCGGTGCATAGAAAGACCGTACTTGCCAAATACCTGCACACCAGGTCCCCTCGCGACAACTGGTCCTGGGGGAGGCTGAGCACACAAACTGCTTCTTTGTGCCACTCCTCGAGGTTGAATTTCAGAGCAGTGGCGCGCCTGCCGCCATTGTAGCTCCAGGGCGGCTGGGGCCCCTGAAAGAGTCGCGCTGACACCGGGCGTCCACGCTCCTGGCTGGCTGAAACTCGAGAGGAAAGGCAAAGAGCTAAAAACTGGGAAATTTGCCTGTGAGTTCGTGTTTCGGGTGACGAGCCATAGAGGGACCCGGTTTTCCTCACTCCAGCAGGCTCGGGCTCAGAGCAACCGGCAGGCAAGCCCCCTCCCTGCCCGCCAGTGGGACCCAGAGAAGGAAGCAGCGATTCTGACTCCACCCCCAGAGCTCCGCAGGAGGCCTGGAATTGCCTGAGGGGGTTGCCTGGGAAGCCGTGTCTAAGGCAATTTCAGCGGAGCGCGCGGACTGGGATTTGGAGATTGGAACTGGCTGGGTTGAAGAGTGCAACCAACTTTGGCTGCATCCCCGGAACGGGGAGTTGACACGCCAAAAAAAAGTGAGCTGCAGCGCGGGGTTCAAGAAGGGACTGGAGCACCCTCACTCTCCTCCCCACAACCGCCAAGGCAGAACCCCCGCCTGAGGCATTGGATCACGCCACGCCCATCCCTGCCTGAGAGGTGCCTACCTCCTTTTTTTCTCTTTCTTTTTTCCTTTTTTCCCTTTTTTTGTTTTTTTCCCTTTTTTCTTCTTTCTTTTTTCCCTTTCTTTTCTCTTTCTTTTTTTCTTCTTCTTTCTCTTTTCTCGCTTTTTTCCCCAAAACACTGACCTGATTAACTCTGGTCGCCAGCTTGCTTAAACAATCACAACAAGTCCATTCTGTAAATGTAAATTCTACACCTACAGACCTTTTCAGCTCTTTCTCTCAGGAGTAATTAGACTATATAGTTTCTCTGGATAATTTCAGCATCCTTCTCTCACCTATGCAACCATATTCTACCCTTTACCTTTTTGAAAAAAGCTTCCTATCCCTTCTGCCTGTTCATTCTATTTCCAAATCTGCCTCGTCTCACCCTGCCTTCTCTCTTTTTCTCTATGCTCTTCAACCAGCACTGCATACACACGGCTATTTAACTGTAGCTGAGAAATCCAGGTATATGCTTTAAACCGTTCTTTGTCCATCGGTTTTCTTCTTTTTTCCTTTTCTTTTCCCCTTTTTGACCCTTTTATGTATTTTATGCTCCCTATTATTCGCCCTCCCTCCTCCGTCTTTTCTATTAACTTTTTCGTTTTCCCTCTCGCTTTGCATGTTAGTTGAATCAGCCTGTGCGTTTGTGTGCTCCTGCTCCCTGTGTGTTTGTCTGTCTGTTTTCTTTTCCAGGGCTACCTCAAGAAACAAGCTAGAGTACACAAGGTGAAGAGTCCCAAATATCACTACGAATAGGAAAATAAAATAACTAAGGTCCCAACAAGAGAGACCGAGGGATACCATTCAAAAAACAATCTCTGAAAGGATAGGCCCTGGAAAGTCAAAGCGTCTTCTTGGATATAGCAGCGCTCATAGAAACAGAGAGCATAATAGGTCTTTAAAACCAACAAGAGCCAGAAAGCTAACTAAAATGACAAAACGAAAGAGCTCTCCTCCAAAGAAACTCCAAGAAGAAATGACAGCTAATGAACTGCTCAAAACAGATATCAGCAGCATCACTGAACAAGATTTTAGAATAATAATGGTAAAATTAATACCAGGGCTTGAAAAAAAACATAGGGGACATCAAAGAAACTATGGCTACAGACAGAATGGAAAATAAAAATAGGCATGAAGAATTAAAAAATGCGATAAATGAGATACATAATAAATTAGAGGCCTCCAATGCACGGCTTGAAGAGGCAGAAAGGAGAATAAGTGATCTAGAAGACACCATGATAGAAAAACAAGAAGCTGACAAAAAAAGAGACAAACTGATCCAGGAAGAGGAAAGAAGAATTCCAGAGCTCAGCGATACAGTCAAACACAACAATATCCGTATCATAGGAATCCCAGAAGAGGAAGATGGAGGGAAAGGTGCTGAAGGAGTCCTGGAACAAATTATAGCAGAGAATTTCCCAGACCTGGGGAAGAAAGTAAATGTGGAAATACAAGAGGCCCAGAGGACTCCCCTCAGACGTAACTTGAATCGATCTTTTGCACGATATATCATAGTAAAAATGGCTAAATACAAGGACAAAGAGAAAATTTTGAAAGCAGCTAGGGAGAAAAGGGCCCTCACATACAAAGGGAAACCAATCAGAGTGGTGACAGACCTATCTACTGAAACGTGGCAGGCCAGAAAGGAATGGCAGGAGATCTTCAATGTGATGAACAGTAAAAATATGCAGCCAAGAATCCTCTATCCGGCAAGCCTGTCATTCAAAACAGAAGGAGAGATAAAAACCTTTCCAAACAAACAGAAATTGAAAGAATTTGTCACCACGAAGCCAGCCCTACAAGAAATCCTGAGGGGGATGCTCTGAAGGAAAGGTTGCAAGGAACAAAGATTCCAGAGACACCACCTCAAACATGAACCCTACAAAAGATACAAAGACTCTAAACCCACATATTTCAATAAAAACACTGAATGTAAATGGGCTGAATGCTCCAATCAAAAGACATAGGTAGCAGAATGGATTAAAAAACAAAATCCATCTATATGCTGTCTACAAGAAACTCATTTTAGACGGGAAGATACCTTCAGAATAAAAGTAAGGGGATGGAGAAATATATATCATGCTACAGGAAATCAAAAGAAAGCCGGAGTAGCGATACTTATATCAGACAAACTGGACTTTAAATTAAAGACAATCACAAGAGATGAAGAAGGGCATTACATAATAATTACAGGGTCCATCCATCAGGAAAAACTAACTATCATAAATGTCTACACACTGAATATGGGAGCACCTAAATATCTAAAACAATTAATCACAAACAGAAACAAGTTTATAGATAAGAATGTGCTAATAGCAGGGGACTTTAATACTCCGCTTACAGCAATGGATAGGTCAACCAGACAGAAAATCACTAAAGAAATAATGGATTTGAAAGATATATTGGACCAGATGGACCTGACGGATATATTTAGAACTTTACATCCTGAGGCCAGGGAATTTACTTTCTTCTCAAGTGCGCATGGCACATTCTCCAAGATAGATCACATACTGGGACAAAAAGCAGACCTCAATAAATATAAAAGAATAGAGATCATACCATGCACACTGTCAGATCACAATGCTTTGAAACTTGAAATCAATTACAGGAAGAAGTCTGGAAAACTTCCAAAAACATGGAGGTTAAAGAACACCCTTCTAAAGAATGAATGGGCCAATCAGGCAATTAGAGAGGAAATTAAAAAATATATGGAAACAAATGAAATGAAAACACAACAATTCAAAATCTATGGGATGTGGCAAAGGCACTCCTAAGAAGAAAGTACATTGCTCTCCAGGCCTATTTCAAGAGATTAGAAAAAGCGCAAGTCCAAAATCTAACAGCTCACCTAAAGGAACTAGAGGCAGAGCAACAAGAACGCCCTAAACCCAGTAGAAGAAGAGAAATAGTAAAAAATTAGAGCAGAAATAAACAACATAAAGACCAAAGAAACAATTGAACAGACCCATGAAACCAAGAGTTGGTTTTTTGAAAAAGTAAACAAAATTGACAAACCTCTAGCCAGACTTATCAAAAAGAAAAGAGAGAGCACCCAAATAGACAAAATTATGAATGAAAATGGACTTATTACAACCAACCCCTCAGAAATACAAGCATTATCAGGGAATACTATGAAAAATTATATGCCAACAAATTGGACAACTTAGAAGAAATGGACAAATTCCTAAACACACACTCACTACCAAAATTCACATGGGAAGAAATTGAAAATCTGAACAGACCCATAACGAGTGAAGAAATTGAATCAGTGATCAAAAATCTCCCAACAAATAAGAGCCATGGACTGATGGCTTCCCTGGGGAATTCTACCAGACATTTAAAACAGAATTAATCCCAATTCTTCTCAAGTTATTCCAAAAAATAGAAATCGAAGGAAAACTCCCGGACTCATTTTATGAAGCCAGCATCACTCTGATTCCCAAGCCAGACAGAGATCCATCAAAAAAAGAGAACTACAGGCCAATATCCTTGATGAATACGGATGCAAAAATTCTCAACAAGATCCTTGCAAATCGAATCCAGCAGCATATAAAAAGAATCATCCACCAAGATCAAGTGGGATACATTCCTTGGTTACAGGGCTGGTTCAATATTCGCAAATCAATCAATGTGATACATCATATCAATAAAAGAAAAGATAAAAACCATATGATCCTGTCAATAGATGCAGAAAAAGAATTTGACAAAGTACAGCATCCCTTGTTAATAAAGACTCTCGAGAAAGTCGGGATAGGAGGAACCTACTTAAATATCATCAAAGCCATCTATGAGAAGCCTTCAGCGAACATCATCCTCAACGGGGAAAAACTCAGAGCTTTCCCCCTGAGATCAGGAACATGACAGGGATGCCCACTCTCACCACTGCTGTTTCACATAGTGCTGGAAGTCCTAGCATCAGCCATCAGACACCAAAAGGAAATCAAAGGCATCAGAATTGGCAAAGAGGAAGTCAAACTTTCACTCTTCGCAGATGACATGATCCTCTACATCGAAAACCCGACAGACTCCACCAGAAGCCTACTAGAACTGATCCAAGAATTCAGCCAAGTTGCGGGGTACAAAATGAATGTACAGAAATCGGTTGCATTTTTATACACCAACAATGAAGCAACAGAAAGAGAAATCAAGAAACTGATCTCATTCACAATTGCACAAAAAACCATAAAATATCTCGGAATAAACCTAACAAAGGATACAAGAGATCTGTATGACGAAAACTATAGAAAACTTATGAAGGAAATTGAAGAAGACACAAAGAAATGGAAAAACATTCCATGCTCACGGATAGGAAGAATAAATATAGTTAAGATGTCATTACTACCTAAGGCACTCTACACATTCAAAGCAATTCCAATCAAAATGGCACCAGCATACTTCTCAAAACTAGAACAAACTATCCAAAAATTTGTATGGAACCACAAAAGACCCCGAATAGCCAAAGTAATCCTGAAAAATAAAACCAAAACGGAAGGGATCACCATCCCAGACTTCAGCCTCTACTACAAAGCTGTCATCATCAAGACAGTATGGTATTGGCACAAAAACAGACACATAGACCAATGAAACAGAATTGAGAACTCAGAAGTGGACCCAAAAGTATACAGCCAACTAATCTTTGACAAAGCAGGAAAGAATATCCGATGAAAAAAAGACAGCCTTTTTAACAGATGGTGTTGGGAGAACTGGACAGCAACATGCAGAAGAATGAAACTAGATCATTTTCTCACACCATGCACAAAAATAAACTCAAAATGGATAAAGGACCTGAACGTGAGAAGGAAACTATCAACACCCCAGAGGAGAAAGCAGGAAACAACCTCCTTGACCTCCACCGCAGCAACTTCTTACTTGACACATCCCCAAAAGCAAGGGAATCAAGAGCAAACATAAACGATTGGGACCTCATCAAGATTAAAAAGCTTCTGGATGGCAAAGGAAACAGCCCACAAAACTAATAGGCAACCAACGGAATGGGAAAAGATAGTTGCAAATGACATATCAGATAAAGGGTTAATATCAAGAATCTATAAGGAACTCACCAAACTACACGCCCGAAAAACAAACAACCCAGTGAATAAATGGGCAGAAGATATGAACAGACACTTCTCCAAAGAGGACATCCAGATGGCCAACAGACACATGAAACGATACTCAGCATCCCTCCTCATCAGGGAAATACAAATCAAAACCACACTGAGATACCACCTCACGCCAGTCAGAGTAGCTAAAATGAGCTAATCAGAGAACGCGACATGCTGGCGAGGATGTGGAGAATCGGGCACCCTCCTACACTGTTGGTGGGAATGTAAACTAGTACAGCCCCTCTGGAAAACAGTGTCGAGGTTCCTCAGGAAACTAACCATAGAACTCCCCTATAACCCAGCAGTAGCACTGTTAGGAATTAACCCAAGGGATACAGAAATGCTGATGCATAGGAGCACATATACCCCAATGTTCATAGCAGCACTCTCCACAATAGCTAAAACATGGAAAGAGCCTAAGTGTCCATCAACAGATGAATGGATCAAGAAGATGTGGTTTATCTATACCATGGAATACTACATGGCAATGAGAAACAATGAAATCTGGCCATGTGTAGCAACATGGATGGACCTTGAGGGTGTTATGCTGAGCGAAATAAGTCAGGCAGAGAAGGACAAAGATCATATGTTTGCACGTATAGGAGGATTAGGAGGAACTTGATGGAGGAACAAGGGGGAGAAGAAGAGCAGAAATGGTGGGGAAAATGGAGAGAGGCAAACCATGAGAGACTCTTGAATGCTGACAAAAACCGAGGACTGGTGGATGTGGGGGGGAGGGAGGGGTGGGCATGGAGGAGGACACTTGTGAGGATGAGCACTGGGTGTTATGTGGAAACTAATTTGACAATAAACTATTTGTAAAAATAAAATAAAATAAAATAAAATTAGTTTCCTAAAAATAAATAAATAAATAAATTAAAAAAAAAAAAAGGATATCTTTCCTTAGCCAACTTTCCCCTCAAAGGGAAAACAGAGAAATTCATGAAGGTGTATTGATGACTGATGATAACTTAATATTCTTCCTGAGAGACCTGTCATTTTTCAAGGACTATAAGTGTGAGTGAAGTTAAAGCGTGGTAGCTAGGAATTTCCCCCACATGTGGATAAAACTTCATTGTTTCTTCTGATTATAAAATATATGCTTAATATTACAATTTCACACACTACAGAAAAGTATTAATAAAAAGAGTAAAAATTAACTAAAATTAGGGCCCTGGGTGACTCAGTTGGTTAAGGGTCTGACTTCAGCTCAAATCATGATCTCATGGTTGGTGGATTCAAGGCCCCTGTTGGGCTCTGTGCTGACAGCTCAGAGCCTAAAGGCTGCTTCAGATTCTGTGTCTCCCTCTCTCTCTCTGCCCTCCTCCATTTGTGCTCTGTCTTTGATTCTCTCTCAAAAGTAAATAAACATTAACAAAATTAACTAAAATTTAACCACTAAGAAAAAATGGCCATAGCTTATTTTCATTTATTTCATTTTATTTATTTTAGTTTTATTTTCTTTATATAATTATTGTCAAACTGGCTCACATATAGCTCTCAGTGCTCATCCCAACAAGTGCCCTTCTCAATACCCATCACACAGTTTCCCCTTTCCCCCACCCCCAACAACCCTCAGTTTTCTCTCTGTATTTAGAATCTCTTATGGTTTGCCTCTCTCCCTTTCTGTTTGTAACTTTCATTTTTTCCCCTTATCTTTCCCCATGGTCTTTTGTTTAGTTTCTCAAGATCCACATATGAGTGAAAACATACGGTATCTGCCTTTCTCTGACTGACTTATTTCACTTAGCATAATACCCTGGAGTTCCATCCACATTGTTGCAAATGGCAGGATTTCATTCTTTCTCATTGCCAAGTGATATTCCATTGTATATATAAGCCACATATTCTGCATCCATTCATCAGTTGATGCACATTTAGGCTCTTTCCATAATTTGGCTATTGTTGAAAGTGCTGCTATGAACATTGGGGTACATGTGCCCCTATCCATCAGCACTCCTGTATCCCTTGGGTAAATTCCTAGCAGTGCTATTGCTGGGTCATAGGGGAGTTCTATTCTTAATTTTGTGAGGAACCTCCACACTGTTTTCCAGAGGGACTACACCAGTTTACATTCCCACCAACAGTTAAGGAAGGTGCCCGTTTCTCCACATCCTCGCCAGCATCTAGAGTTCTCTGATTTGCTCATTTTCGCCACTCTGAGTGGCGTGAGGTGATATCTCAGTGTGGTTTTAATTTGTATTTCCCTGATGAGGTGGGATGGTGAGCATCGTTTCATGTGTCTGTTGGTCATCTGGATGTCCTCTTTGCAGAAGTGTCTGTTCCTGTCTTCTGCCCATTTCTTCACTTGATTGTTTGTTTTTTGTGTGTGGAGTTTGGTGAGTTCCTTATAGATTTTGGATACTAGCCCTTTATCTTATATGTCATTTGCAACTATCTTTTCCCATTCTTACGGTTGCCAATTAGTTTTCTTGATTGTTTACTTTGCCTTGAAGAAGCTTTTTATCTTGATGAGGTTCCAGTAGTTCATTTTTGCTCTTGAATCCCTTGCCTTTGGGGATGTGTCAAGTAAGAAATTGCTGTGGTGGAGGTCAAGGAGGTTGTTTCCGGCTTTTCCTTCTAGGGTGTTGATGGTTTCCTGTCTCACGTTCAGGTCCGTTATCCATTTTGAGCTTATTTTTGTGTATGGTGTGAGAACGCGATCTAGTTTCATTCTTCTGCATGTTTCTGTCCAGTTCTCCCAGCACTATCTGTTAAAGAGGCTGTCTTTTTTCCATTGGATACTCTTTCCTGCTTTGTCAATGATTAGTTGGCCATACATTTGTGTTCTAAATCTGAGTTCTCAATTCTGTTCCATTGGTCTCTGTGTCTGTTTTTGTGCCAATACCATACTGTATTGATGATGACTGCTTTGTAGTAGAGGCTAAAGTCTGGGATGGTGATGCCTCCCGTTTTGGTTTTCTTCTTCACTCATATTACTTTGGCTATTCGGGTTTTTTTGTGGTTCCATACAAATTTGAGGACAGTTCGTTCTAGTTTTGAGAATGCTGGTGCAATTTTTATTGGGATTGCATTAAAGGTGTAGATTGCTTTGAGTAATAATGACATTTTAACTATATTTATTCTTCCAACCCATGATCATGGAATTTTGTTCCATTTCTTTGTGTCTTCTTCAATTTCCTTCATCAATTTTCTATAGTTTGCATCATACAAATCTCATATCTTAGGTTAGGTTTATTCCTAGTTATTTTATGTTTTTTTTTTCCAGTTGTGAATGGGATCAGTTTCTTGATTTCTCAAAAAAGAGACAATCTTAAGCAGGCTCCACGCTTCGTGTGGAACCCAACACAGGGGTCAACACCACGACCTTGAGATCATTACCTGAGCCATAATAAAGAGATGGATGCTGAACTGAGCCACCCAGCTGCCCCGATTTTAGAGCTTTATTGTGAACTGCCTTTCAGACATCTCTTTTTATACAAATATAAACATATATTCAAATTTTTATGTATGTGAGGTTATAGTGTATGTGCTATTAGAATTAAATTCTATTCTTTTTTCATGCCTAAAATAATGCCTGGTACATAGTATATGCTCAATGAATATCTGCCTAATGAATGTTCAATTCATAAAAATGCTTTAAAAACCTAATAATGCTTATTTCTATACAAGAGAAACAGCAAAGCATAAAACCAGCAGAAAGAAAGAAATAATAAAAATTAGAGTTGAAATCAATGATATAGTAACTAAAAAACCCAATAAAACTGATTAATGAAACAAGGAGGTGTTTCTTTAAACAAAAATCAATAACATTGATAAACCTCTAGCCAAACTAATCAAGAAAAAAAGAGAAAGGACCCAAATAAATAAATTAACAAATGATAGAGAAGAAATAATAAACAACACAGAAATAAAACCAATTAAAAGAGATTATGAAAAACATATTGCAAAAAATTGGACAACCTACAAGAAAAGGATAAATTCCTATAAACATAGAAACTATGAAAAATAAAACAGGAACAAATAGAAAATTTTAATAGACCAATTACTAGAAATAAATTGAATCAGTAAGAAAAAAACTTTCAACAAAGGAAAGTCCAGGACGAGATGTCTTCACAGGTGAATTCTAGAAAACATTTATTTTTTTAAAAAAAGTTTTAATAGTATATTTATTTTTGAGACAGAGAGAAACAGAGCACAATTGCGGGAGGGGCAGAGAGAGAGGGAGACACAGAATCTGAAACAGGCTTCAGGCTCTTAGCTGTCAGCACAGTGGGTACTGTGGGTACCCACGAACTGTGAGATCACGACCTGAGCAAAAGTCGGATGCTCAACTGACTGAGCCACTCAGGAGCCCCATAGAAAACATTTAAATAACAGTTCATACCTATTCTTTTCAAGCTATTCCAAAATATAGAAAAGGAAAAGCAACTTCCAAATTCACTCTATGAGGCCAGCATTACGCTGATATGTAAACCAGATAATAACCCCACAAAATAAAGAGAACTGCAGGCCAATATCTCTGATGTACATAGATGCAAACATCCTGAACAAAATACTTCCAAACAGAATCCAACAATACATTAAAAAAATCATTCAACACAATCAAGTGGGATTTATTTCTGGGTGCAAGTGTGGTTCATTATTTGCAAATAAATCAACATGATATGTCACATCAATAAGAGAAAGGAAAAGAAACATGATCATTTCAATAGATGCAGAGGATTCATTTGACACAGTGAAATATCCATTCATGATAAAAACTCTTAACAAAATAGATTTAGAGGAAGCATACCTCAACATAATAATGGCTATACATGAAAAACCCGTAGTTAACAAGATCCTTCATGATGAAAAATACAGCTTTTCCCCTAGAGAGAAACAAGACAAGGATGTCCACTTTCACCATTGTTATTCAACACAGTACTAGAAGTTCTAGCCACAGCAATCAGACAACAAAAAGAAATAAAAAGTCATCCAAATCAGTAAGGAAGAAATAAAACTTTCACTATTTGCAGATGACATGATACTAAAACCCAAAAGACCCCACGAAAAACCTGCTAGAACTGATAAAATCAGTAAAGATGTAGGATACAAAATCCACATACAGAAGTCTGTTGCATTTCCATACACCAATAATGAACCAGCAGAAAGAGAAAGTAAGGAATCAATCCCAATCGCAATTACACAAAAATATAAGATACTCCTAGGAATAGGAGAGAGGGCAAGATGGCGGAGAAGTAAGGAGCTCCGTTCTTGCACTCGCGCCCATACATCACATAGAAAAGATCTGAAGCCATTGGAAACCTTACAAAACCTGAGAGATTGGGAGAAAAAGGACGCAGAATCCACTGAGAAAGCCTTCTAATGTGAGTGTGAACCGGGGAAGACAAAATCGGGCCAGGATCGGAGACTCCAGGGTTGGAGGCGATCCCCCTCTACCCTCCACGGGGAGCGAGAGGGGAAAAGGAAAGAGTCCGAAACAGAAAAACCTCCGCTTGAGGGGTAAAACCCCCGCTCGGTGCATAGAAAGACCGTACTTGCCAAATACCTGCACACCAGGTCCCCTCGCGCCAACTGGTCCTGAGGGGAAATGAGCACACAAACTGCTTCTTTGTGCTGGCTCCTGGAAGCTGGACTTGAGAGTCGTGGCGTGCCTGCTGCCATTGTAGCTCCAGGGTGGCTGGGGCCCCTGAAAGAGCCGCGCGGACACCGGGCGTCTGACTCCTGGCTGCCTGGAACTTAAGAGGGAAGGCAAAGAACTAAAAACTGGGAAATTAGCCTGTGAGTTCGTGTTTCGGGTGACAAGCCATAGAGGGACCCGGTTTTCCTCACTCCAGCAGGCTCGGGCTCAGAGCAACCGGCAGGCAAGCCCCCTCCCTGCCCGCCAGTGGGACCCAGAGAAGGAAGCAGCGATTCTGACTCCACCCCCAGAGCTCCGCAGGGGGCCTGGAATTGCCTGAGGGGGTTGCCTGGGAAGCTGTGTCTAAGGCAATTTCAGCCGGGCGCGCGGACTGGGATTTGGAGATTGGAACTGGCCTGGGTTGAAGAGGGCAACCAACTTTGGCTGCACCCCAGTACGGGGAGTTTACACGCCCAAAAAAGCGAGGTGCAGCGCTTGGTTCAAGAAGGGACTGGAGCACCCTCACTCTCCTCTCCACAACCGCCAAGGCAGAGCTCCCACCTGAGGCATTGGATCACGCCACGCCCATCCCTGCCTGAGAGGGCTACCTCAAGAAACAAGCTAGAGTACACAAGGTGGAAAGTTCCAAATATCACTACAAATAGGAAAATAAAATAACCAAGGTCCCAAAAAGAGAGACCAAGGGATAACATTCAAAATACAATCTCTGAAACGATAGGCCCTGGAAAGTCAAAGAGTCTTCTTGGATATAGCAGCACTCATAGGAACAGAGAGCATAACAGGTTTTTAAAACCAACAAGAGCCGGAAAGCTAACTAAAATGAAGAAACGAAAGAACTCTCTTCCAAAGAAACTGCAAGAAGAAATGACAGCGAATGAACTACTCAAAACAGATATCAGCAGCATAACTGAATAAGATTTTAGAATAATAATGATAAAATTAATAGCTGGGCTTGAAAAAAGCATAGGGGACATCAAAGAAACTATGGCTACAGACAGAATGGAAAATAAAAATAGGCATGAAGAATTAAAAAATGCGATAAATGAGATACATAATAAATTAGAGGCCTCCAATGAACGGATTGAAGAGGCAGAAAGGAGGATAAGTGATCTAGAAGACACCATGATAGAAAAACAGGAAGCTGACAAAAAAAGAGACAAACTGATCCAGGAACAGGAAAGAAGTGTTCGAGAGCTCAGCCATAAGGACAAACACAACAATATCCGTATCATAGGAATCCCAGAAGAGAAAGATGGAGGGAAAGGTGCTGAAGGAGTCCTGGAACAAATTATAGCAGAGAACTTCCTCGACCTGGGGAATGAAGTAAATGTGGAAATACAAGAGGCCCAGAGGACTCCCCTCAGACGTAACTTGAATCGATCTTCTGCACGACATATCATAGTGAAACTTGCAAAATACAAGGACAAAGAGAAAATTGTGAAAGCAGCTAGGGAGAAAAGGGCCCTCACATACAAAGGGAAACCTATCAGAGTGGTGACAGACCTATCTACTGAAACGTGGCAGGCCAGAAAAGAATGGCAGGAGATCTTCAATGTGATGAACAGTAAAAATATGCAGCCAAGAATCCTCTATCCAGCAAGCCTGTCATTCAAAATAGAAGGAGAGATAAAAACGTTTCCAAATAAACAGAAATTGAAAGAATTTGTCACCACGAAGCCAGCCCTACAAGAAATCCTGAGGGGGATGCTCTGAAGGAAAGGTTGCAAGGAACAAAGATACCAGAGACACCACCACAAACATGAACCCTACAAAAGATACAAAGACTCTAAACCTACATATTTCAATAATAACACTGAATGTAAATGGGCTGAAGGCTCCAATCAAAAGACATAGGGTAGGAGAATGGAAAAAAAAAGAAAATCCATCTATATGCTGTCTACAAGAAACTCATCTTAGACTGGAAGATACCTTCAGATTAAAAGTAAGGGGATGGAGAAATATGTAAGATTAAAAGCTTCTGCACAGCCAAGGAAACAACCCAGAAAATTAATTGGCAACCAACGGAATGGGAAAAGATAGTTGCAAATGACATATCAGATAAAGGGTTGATATCCAGAATCTACACGGAACTCACCAAACTACACGCCCGAAAAACAAACAACCCAGTGAAGAAATGGGCAGAAGATATGAACAGACCCTTCTCCAAAGAGGACATCCAGATGGCCAACAGACACATGAAACGATGCTCAGCATCGCTCCTCATCAGGGAAATACAAATCAAAACCACACTCAGATACCACCTCACGCCAGTCAGAGTGGCTAAAATGAGCCAATCAGAGAACTCTAGATGCTGGCGAGGATGTGGAGAAACGGGCACCCTCCTACACTGTTGGTGGGAATGTAAACTGGCACAGCCCCTCTGGAAAACAGTGTGGAGGTTCCTAAGGAAACTAACAATAGAACTCCCCTATGACCTAGCAATAGCACTGCTAGGAATTTACCCAAGGGATACAGAAATGCTGAGGCATAGGAGCACATGTACCCCAATGTTCATAGCAGCACTCTCCACAATAGCTAAACCATGGAAAGAGCCTAAGTGTCCATCAACAGATGAATGGATCAAGAAGATGTGGTTTATCTATACCATGGAATACTACATGGCAATGAGAAACAATGAAATCTGGCCATGTGTAGCAACATGGATGGACCTTGAGGGTGTTATACTGAGCGAAATAAGTCAGGCAGAGAAGGACAAATATCATATGTTTGCACGTATAGGAGGATTAGGAGGAACTTGACGGAGGAACAAGGTGGAGAAGAAGGGCGGAAATGGTGGGGGAAAGGAAGAGAGGCAAACCATGAGAGACTCTTGAATGCTGATAAAAACTGAGGCCTGATGGATGTGGTGGGGAGGGGAGATGGGCATGGAGGAGGATACTTGTGGGGATGAGCACTGAGTGTTATGAGGAAACTAATTTGACAATAAACTATTTGTAAAAAAAAAAAAAAAAAAGATACCTAGGAATAAACCCAACTGAAGACCTATACTCTGAAAACTATAAAATATGAAATCAATTAAAGAGGACACAAAGAAATGGAAAGACATTCCATGCTTATGGATCAGAAGAACAAATATTGTTAAATTGTCTATAAACTACCTAAAGCAATCTACACATTTAATGTAATCCCTATAAAAACAGCAATAGCATTTTTATCTAAGCTAAAACAATCCTAAAATTTGTATTGCACCACAAAAGACCCTGAGTTTCCAAAGCAACCCTGAAAAAGAAAAGCAGATTTGGAGGCATCACAATTCTGGACTTAGTTATATTACAAAATGTCGTAAAAAATAAAAACAATAATATGTACTTTCACAAAACTAAACATATATATTAATATATCAGAATAGGAAACCCAGAAATGAATCCCCAGCTATATGGTCAATTAATCTTTGACAAAGCAGGAATAAATATACAATGGGTTACATAATCTCTTCCACAGATGGTGTAGGGAAAACTGGAAAGCTACATGCAAAGGAATGAAACTGGACTAGTTTCTTTCACTATACACAAAAATAAACTAAAAATAGATTAAAAACATATATGGGATCCCTGAAACCATAAACATCCTTGAGGAGAGAACAATCAGCAATTTCTGTGACATTGGTCATGGCAACATTTCCCCACATTTGTTTTCAGAGGCAAGGGGAGTAAATGGAAAAGTAAACTATTGGTATTACATCAAAACAAACAATTTCTGCACAGCGAAAGAAATGATCAACAAGACTAAAAGTCAACCCACTGGATTGGAGAATATATTTGCAAAATACATATCTAATAAAAGGTTGGTATCCAAAATATATAAATTACTGATACCATGCAACACCCAAGAAATGAATAATCCAATTACAAAGTGAGCAGAAGACAGGAACAGATACTTCTCCAAAGATGACATACAGATGATTAGCAGATACATGAAAATATGTTCATCATCACTTACCATCCGGGGAATGCAAGCCATCACTTCTCAGCCTTTTGGCTAAGATTATGTGCAGGGGAATGCAAACCAAAACTACAATGAGATATCACCTCATACCTATCAGAATGGCTAAAATCAACATGAGAAAAAATAGATGTTGGTGAGGATGTGGAGAAAACCTCTTGCACTGTTGGTGGGAATGCAAACTGGTGCAGTCACTGTGGAAGACAGTATGGAGGTTCCTCAAAAAATTAACAATAGAACTACCGTATTACTGAGTAACTGAACCACTGGGTATTTACCCAAAGGATACAAAAATATGAATTCAAAGGGATGCTTGCACCCCTAGTCTTCGCAGGAGTATTTATAATAGCCAAAGTATAGAAGCAGCCCAAGTGTCCATCAATAGATGAGTGGATAAAGGAGATGTTGTATGTATACACAATGGAATATTATTTAGGCATGAAAAAGAATGAAATCTTGTAATTTGCAACAACCTGGGTAGAGAGAGAGAGTATGAAGCTAAGTGAAATAAGTCAGTCAGAGAAACACAAATATTGTGTGATTTCACCAATGTAGAATTTAAGAAACAAAACAAATGAGCAAAGGAAGAACAAAAAGAAGAGAAACCAATAAACAGACTCTATAGAGAGTGTCTCTATAGAGAACAAAGTGATATTTACCAGAGTGGGGGGATGGGTGAAATAGGTTATGGGGATTAAAGAGTATGCTTAGCATGATGAAAATAAAATAAAATAAGAAACTATCTTTGTTCCATTTAATTAAATGTACAATATTTTATTTAACTAGTTTTCTTTTGATGGCATTTAATTTTTTTGACTTACTGATTTTACTAACAATACTAAATGCATAGTATATTCACATACTTATTCTTATAAACATATTTTTAATACTTGAGTATAGTTGACAGTGTTAGATTAGTTTCAGGAGTACAACAGTGATTTAACAATTTTATATGTTATACTATGCTTACCACAAGTGTAGCTACCATCTGTCAGCATACAACGCTTATAGTATCATTGACTATATTCCCTATGCTGTACCTTTTATTTCAAT
This sequence comes from Proteles cristata cristata, assembly GCA_017311185.1. Taxonomy (NCBI): domain Eukaryota; kingdom Metazoa; phylum Chordata; class Mammalia; order Carnivora; family Hyaenidae; genus Proteles; species Proteles cristata. The sequence goes on along the minus strand of JAESUZ010002074.1, from coordinate 21,050 downwards.
GACTTATTCATTCCATAACTGGAAGTCTGTATCTCCTACTTCCCCTCATTCATTTTACTCACCCCTCACTCTGCCCTCTGTCAACCACCAGTTTATTCTCTGTAATTATAGGTCTGATTCTGCTTTTATTTATTTTTTTAAATGTTAATTTATTTTTGAAAGAGAGGGAGAGGGGTGGGGGAGGGGGAAGACACAGAATCTGAAGCAGGCAGCCCAGAGCCCAATGTGGGGCTCGAGCCCATGAACCGTGAGATCATAACCTGAGCCACAGTCGGACGCTTAACTGACTGAACCACCCAGGCACCCCTGATTCTACTTTTAAAAACATCTTTAGTGCATGTATCTTTAAACACAGCTCTAGCATTACAGAAGAGCTATCATATCAATATCCTGAAATAACACTTGTCAAAGTAGCTGCATAGTTTTATACCTACATCTTTGCACACTTCTCTGATTACCTTTTCCTTAGATAACATTCTCCTATGGGAATTAGTGGGTCAATGAGTATATGTATTTCAAATTTTAATACGTTGCCAAACTTTACTTCTGAAATGGTGTGAAGATTTTTTAAATCGACAGTCCTATATCACAGAGCTATCTATTTGTAAAGCCAATCCCATAATCCTGTGTATAAAACAGCATGCAGGAACATGTGTAAATGTGGACAAAGGTAGAACAACAACAAAAAAAGTGCAAGGTCAGGAAAGAAGTCACAGGAAACTACTGAAATTATCACTGGAATTTAATCCCACCTCTTGCAATACCAAAAGGAATTAAGAGAAATAAATTGAGTAAAAGAATACCATTGTTGGCTTATAAAATCGGTAAAGATAATAATACTTAGTGTTGGTATGGTTGTAGGAGATATGCACTCATACATTGCTCATAGAATGAAAACTTTTCTAGGAGGTAATTTGATAATATATTTTAAAAAGCTTTAAAATTATTCTTGTCCTTTAATCTAGTAGTTCTACTTCTAAGATTTTATCCTAAGAAATAATGTGAACAAAGTTCTATGTGTATGGATTACCCAATAAATGATATTGGGGCAGCTATCTGTCAATTTTTAAAGAAATATATTCAGAAATCCAACTTGTACCATATAGAGAAACTCCATAGAATTTGAGATATAAATGTAAAAATTTAAATATAAAGATATTATAAGAAAATATAGGATATTTGTATAGCTTCTCTTTGGTTTTTCTAAATGGTTTTTTTTTTATAGCATCCTGTTTTTATTTAATAGTTACAATATTTTAGAACTCTGAGTATAATAAAAGTTTCCTTCTGCTCTTTTCTACTTTTAACTGTTTTATTTGATTTGCTTGTTTTTTTGTTCCTTATCTTTAATATATGAGGCTTTCCTATAGGGACAGGGCTTATCAATTGTTGATCTTCACTATAAGATGACCGAGAGCCTGGCTAATTTACTGGGGATCTCCCAAATGACATATTCTATAGGTCCTTTATTTGCAAGTAGTTCCAGTTTTTTTCAGAGATGATTTCTCTAATTTTCTACCTGGAAAATACATAAATGGCTGCTGATCTTGGGACTAAGGTGTTTGGGAGTAGGGAAAATGATCTTACTGTAGAATTTCATTTTGTGCTCCTATTTTCAATATGATCCCCTTTCAGTACCTTCCACTTTACCTGGGACACCTGGATCTGGGGCTTCTGTGGATCAGTTTTTAAAAACAAACTTCCCATTTCCTGCCAGAGTAGGGAAATGTATTTTTCTAGCTAAGCAGGATGAAGGAAAGAACCCGAGAGTGTTCTAGCAGCATTTCTTACATACGTACAAATAGACCCTCTGTTTTCAGCCTCTTTGATGGGCTTCTGGTTTGTTTGATCACTGCTGTCTCTAACTTCTAAGCTTTCCAGGCATTCTGTGGCACGCATTGTCTTGCTGCTCATTTCACATTCCCACCTCTTGCCACAGGCACTTGCTTTTCAGTTCTGCTAACCTGCATCTACTTTTCATCTTCTAAAACTGTATTTACATATCTTGTCTTTTGCTGTTCTCTTTGTGGATTTATACCCCTTAAAAGCTCATTTCCTTTTATTTTAGTGAAGTTTTAGAAGAGATAATAGGTAAACATGTATTTAATCTGTCATATTTAATGGGAAGTCCTCTAGTTGTATTTATTAAAATGAAAAATTCACATGCCCTTTGACCTGCAAATCTCACTTATGATAATTCAACTGTCAGAAATAAAAGTGCCGATATGTATAGACAAGTGTACAAGGGAGTTTATTGAAATATTTTTTGTAATAGTAACAACATGAATGTCCACTGATAGGGAGTTAATTATATTACATTATGCTGTGTCTATACTATGGATTATTATGTAGTAATTGAAAGGAATAAGGCATATTGACTTGGAAGGCTGTCCATGACACATTGTTAGGTAAAAGAGAAAGCTATAGTAACCGCACTTTTGTGAAAGAAAATAAACTCAAATTATATGTTTATATATTTGTATATGTGAAGGAAAAAGTGTCTAAGGGTTCACACTAGAATTTCACAATTGATTACATTAAGGGGATGGCTTTGGAGAGGTAATTAAAGAATATATCAATTTAAATTTAGGAACTTTTGTACTGTATTTGAATTGCTTCAGTTAACCTGTGGTGCTTTTGTCATTTGAATTACAAAATAAACATGCTTTTAAAAGAGTGTAGATGCAAGAATTATCTATGATAGTGAAAAATGGGAAAATAATGTAATTTTCTGACAGTAAAAACTGTTTAAATATGTTTTTAAAAATTTTTTAAATGTTTTATTTATTTCTAGGAGAGAGAGAGAGAGAGAGAGACAGCGTGAGCAGGGGAGGGTCAGAGAGAGAGGGAGTCACAGACTGAAACAGGCTCCAGGCTCTAAGTTGGCAGTCAGCACAGAGCCGACGCAGGGCTCGAACCCACGAACCGTGAGATCATGACCTAAGTGAAAGTCGGACGCTTAACCGACTAAGCCATCCAGGCGCCCCTAAATATGTTTGACATGTCTATATGGCAGAATATTATGTACCTATTGTAATGATCTTTTAAAACAAATTTTAATGTTGCATTAAAATGATCATGAATAATGCAAGGTGAAGAAAGTAGGATATGAAATAGTATTTACGTTATAATTCCAATGTTTGTCTAATTTATCATTTTTCTAAACTTTTAAAAAAGTAATCTCTATATTTAACATGGACCTCGAACTCACAACCCTGAGATCAAGAGCCACATACTCCACTGGCTGAGCCGGCCAGGCGCCCTTCCAATATTATAACTTAAATGTATATGCATTTAAAAAGAAAATTTGCCATATTGGTTATTTAATACTGTATAACAAATTTAGTAACGTAAAATGACAATCATTTATTATTATCTCCCAAGACTCTGAGGATTGAGTGGGCTCGGTTACATAGTTCTTGGTCATAGTCTCTCATACAGTTGCAGTTAGACAATGGCGGGAGCTGGAGAAATATCAAAGGCTTCCTCCTTCACATGTCTGGTGGTTGATGCTGGTTGCTGGGACTTTCAGCTGGAACAGTTACATATGACTTCTCCATATGTCCTGGGTTTCCTTACAGCATGACGGCTGGGTTCCAAGAACAAGTATCTTTATTTATTTATTTATTTTTTAAATTTTCAATAAACACATTATTTTTTTTACAAATAGTTTATTGTCAAATTAGTTTCCACATAACACCCAGTGCTCATCCCCACGAGTGCCCTCCTCCATGCCCATCTCCCCTCCCCCCTACATCCATCAGTTCTCAGTTTTTGTCAGCATTCAAGAGTCTCTCATGGTTTGCCTCTCTCCCTTTCCCCCACCATCTCCCCCCTTCTTCTCCCCCTTGGTCCTCTGTTAAGTTCCTCCTAATCCTCCTATATGTGCAAACATATGATATTTGTCCTTCTCTGCCTGACTTAATTCACTCAGCTTATTTCACTCAGCATAACATAACCTCAAGGTCCATCCATGTTGCTACACATGGCCAGATTTCATTCTTTCTCATTGCCATGTAGTATTCCATCATATAGATACCACATCTTCTTGATCCATTCGTCCGTTGATGGACACTTAGGCTCTTTCCATGTTTTGGTTATTGTTGAGAGTGCTGCTATGAACATTGAGGTACATGTGCTCCTATGCTTCAGCATTTCTATATCCCTGAACAAGTATCTTTAGAGAGAGAGTGAGCGAGAGAGAGAGAGTGAGTGCCAGGTGGAGGCTATATTGATTTTATTACCTAGCTTAAGAGTCCTAAGACATCACATCCACTGCATTCTATCTGTTAGAAGCAAGTCACTAAAGCTAGCCTATATTTTAGAGGAGGGAAACTAGATTTTACTTCTTGATAAGACAAATGTCCAAGAATTTTTGAACTTGTTTTAAAACCACCATATATGCCAACATATTTACAGTTAGTGGTAATATTATAAAAGATTTTAATTTTACTTTTTATTTCTTTCTGAGTTTTCAAATTGTCTACAGAAAACATATATTACTTTTAAAAAAAGAGGAGAAAAGATAATAAAATGCCATAGAGTAAACAAGATCATGGGACAGAATTAAAAGACCTGATTTTAGTTTTAGCTCTGCCACTAATTCATTGTAAACCTTGGGCAAATACCTTCCCCTCTTGGGGCCTCACTTTCTTTATCTACCCCAATTAAAGGTTTGGACTACATAATTCCAGAAAACTCTCCAAATGCTAGAGTTTTTGGGACTTTTTCTACTGAAATTCTACTACTGAATTCTAGCTCTTCCTTCTCATTTACATTTGCATGATGCTTCTTCTGTTTAGCCTTCCCATTTTGATGTTCCCCAGGGCTCCATATTAAGCCTGGGAGCCTTACCTCATTCATTCTCACCATGCTCCCTACTCCTTTTGCTATACTTCCCCTGTAGAGATGTAACCCAGGGTAAGTTCAAGTTCTCACCATTTCTCTGCTCAACTCTCAGGCTGTTGGAAAACACACATGCATGTGTCCATGTACACACACATGCACAGACACATACACACACACACACAATTCAATTTGGACCTAATACAAGTTATGGTTTCCCATTGTCACCTACATCTTCAAATATCTGCACAGTAACCCTCTGTATGTCCCTAGGTAGTTATTTCTTGAATTTATTAGTGACTATTCTGCATTTCCACTTTTATTTTTAATCTCTCCGTTTTACCCTTTCTTTTTCCTTTTGTGGAAGTTTACTTTGTTTCCCACTTGACTGAAAACATGAAGGCAGTCAAGGAAGACCTCCCTCAACATCCTCTTTTACCACCTATAATCTCAATTTTATCTGAACCCATTATCTCCTCCCTTTCTTCTGTTTCACTGGAGGAAGTATAGCTTCTTCTCCTATTGTGAGTATATCCCTCTACCCAACCTCTGGATGCCATTCTATATAGTTTCCTTAGACGTTTATGTGATGTACCACCCTCACCCCCTTACACATTCTTCTGTATCTTCAACTTTTCTACTAGCTCTCTCTCCTCAACTTATTGTTAGTGGAAATATTCTACAGATGTCAATTATATCCAGTTGATTGAGTGCTGTTGAGTTCACTCATGTCCTTACTGATGACCTGCCTCCTGGATTTGTCCATTTCTGAGAGAGGAATATTGAAGTCTCCAACTATATCGTGGATTTATCTATTTCTCCTTACAGTTCTATCAGTGTTTACCTCACTTATTGTGGTGCTTTGTTGTTAGGTGCATGCACATTAAGGATTTTTATGTCTTTTTTGAGAATTGATCCCTTTATCATCATGTAATGCCCCTCTTTATCTCTGATAATTTTCCTTGCTCTGAAGTCTGCTTTCTATGAAGTTTATATAGCCACTTCAGCTTTCTTTTGATTAGTGTTAGCATGGCATATCTTGTTTCATTCCTTTCTTTAATTTCTTCTTCGTTTTTTTTTCTTTTTGGTCTATAACATGTTAAAACATAGCTCATTTCTCTGTCTGCCTTCTGCCTTCTGTCTATCCCACATCTCCACAGAGATACAGAAATTTGCTAAGTAATCTGGCTAAACTCTAGGCCGGTGGTTCTAGAGTGCTTCAAGACTCCTAGAGTTCATAGTCTATAATGTCTGTTATTGGTCCTGAAATGCTGTTATAGAGGGAAGCTGAGACGACAGATTCACATCCTGTATTAGCTAGAGTACAAGCTTTTATCTCCTGGAGGCTGCTACAGAGCCAATGTGAGGAGCACATGGAGTAATTAATTGAGTATTGATCAAGGGACCTCATCAGGATAAAAGCATCACATGGGTATATGTTACTTACTGAGGCCTATTCACCAGGAGGATTAATCTGTTGCTGTAATGCCCGGCAGAATGCTGAAATGTCTGGCCCTCAAGGAGAGTGACCCAGAATTGATGATTTCTAAGCTAGCAATATTTCTTTTTTAATCTTTCGTCTAACTATTTTATTTTATTATTATTTTGTGTTTAATAGAACTACATTGGTAGTTATCTATCTTCAATTTTTTAATTGAAGCGTAATCCCTTTACTTTAACCTATATAAATCTTTATATGGAGCATCATTGTAGATCTATGTGTCTGTTTTTATGCCAGTACTACACCTAATTTTATGATAACCATAAAACAAAATCAACAAAAGATACACAAAAATTAAGAGAAAAGGACCCAGGCTGGTGTAGGCACGATGGCGGAGAAGTAGGAAGCACCGTACATTTCGCCTGCACTCATCTCTGAAACAGAGAAGGTCTGAAGTCATAGGAACTGAGCCACAGGAGTTTGGGAAGAGAAAGAGACAGAGTACACTGGGAAGGAAACCTCATAAGTGTGTGAGTGCGAACTGGGGAAGATAAAAGCGGGTTGGGACCAGTGACACGGAGGGAGGGAAGGGAACCTGGCTTGTGTGCAGCTACCGTGAGTGATAAACCGGAGAGCAGTGGCGAGCTGCATCGAGTCCAGGGGAAAGGAAAGTAAAGCTGAGATTGCTCATAGAACCGTCCCTGGAGAAGAGGAAAACAAACAAACAAACCTCGGCTTGGAAAGACTGTTTTTTAGCTCTGGCTGCGGTGCTGACTTTAAACTAGGTTCCCTGGTCCCAGAAGGCACCAGGAAAACCTGAACTGTTGTGCCCCTGCACCATCCATGGTGGAGGCGGCCGCTGAAATGGTAGCAATGCCTGCGGAGGCGGTCCCGGTGCCTGGTGAAGAGGCAGTGGCGCTCGCGACATCGGCCCACTAAAGCAGCAGTGGCGGCGACCCGGTGAAGTGACGCCAGCATCGGCGTCAAGCGGCGGCTGTGTGAGCGAAAGTTGCCTGCTGAAGCGGTGGGTGCCGGTGAAGCAACAGCAACGCCTTGCAGCGGCGGTCCTGGCGCCAGGTGAAGCGGCAGTGGCGCACGCGACATCGGCCCACTGAAGCGGCGGTTGCGGCAACCCAGTGAAGTGCAGCCGGTGCCCGGTGAAACGGCAGCTGCGTGAGCAAAAAGTTGCCAGCTGAAGCGGCGGTGGCCGGTAAAGCGGGTGGGGCGGGGTGAGGCGTCGCGGACTCTGCAGACCTGAAGTTGCTAAGATCCCCAGATGCACTTGGGTTGTATTGCTGCTTGATTCTGGCAGATCTGAGGCTGCGGCACTTCCCTCACCCTCCATTCAACCCTCGGCAACAGGGAAGCAGCGACCAGTGGAACTGTTAATGGCGGTAAAACAAAGCCTCTCAGGAGTAATCAGACTAGACAGTTTCTCTAGATAACACCACCTTCTTTCTTTCACTTCTCCAACTATATTCCACCCTTTAGCTTTTGAAAAATGCTTCTTATCCCTTCTGCCTGTTCATTCTATCTTCAATTTTGCCTCATCTCCACTCTATCATCTCTCTCTTTCTCTAGCTCTTCAACAAGCACTGCATACACCCGGCTATTTAACTGTAGCTGGGAAATCTGGTTATACGCTTTAAACCGATCTTTGTCTATCGGTTTTCTTCATTCTTCCCTTTCTTTCATTATTTTTTACTTTTTCATGTATTTTTACTTTCTATCATTCGCCTTCCCTTCTCCGTCTTTTCTCATTACTTTTTAGTTTTCCCGCTTGGTTAGCGTGATTGTTGGATTTGTTTGTACATTTGTGTCCCTCTGTTCTCTGTGTATTTGTCTGTATGTTTTCTTCTCCAGGGCTACCTCAAGAAACAAGCCAAAGTACACATGGTGGACAGTCCCAAATACCACTACGAGTAGGAAAATAAAATAACCAAGGTCTCAACAAGAGGGACCAAAAGATACCATTCAAAGAACACTTTCTGAAAGGATAAGCCCTGGACAGTTAAAGAGTCTTCTTGGATACAGCAGCGCTCACAGGTGCAGAATACATAACAAGTCTTTAAAACTAACAAGAGACAGGAAACTAACCAAAATGACGAAACGAAAGAGCTCCCCTCCAAAGACACTCCAAGAAGAATTGACAGCTAAAAACTGCTCAAAAGAGATATAAGCAGCATAACTGAACAAGATTTTAGAAATATAATGGTAAAATTAATCGCTGGGCTTGCAAAAAGCATAGAGGACCTCAAAGAAACTATGGCTACAACCAACATGGAGAACAAAAATAGGCATGATGAATTTAAAAATGTGATAAATGAAATACATAATAATCTCGAAGTGTCCAATGCACGGATTGAAGAGGCAGAAAAGAGAATAAGTGATTTAGAAGACACCATTACAGAAAAACCAGAAGCCGAAAAAAAAGAGACAAACTGATCCAGGAACATGAAAGAAGAGTTCAAGAGTTCAGCGATACAGTCAAACGCAACAATATCCATGTCATAGGAATCCCAGAAGAGGAAGAGAGAGGGAAAGGTGCTGAAGGAGTCCTGGAACAAATTATAGCTGAGAACATCCTCAACCTGGGGAAGGAAGTAAACATTGAAATAAAAGAGGCACAGAGAACTCCCCTTAGATGTAATTTGAATCTATCTTCTGCATGATATATCATGGTGAAAATGGCAAAATATAAAGACAAACAGAGAATTTTGAAAGCAGCTAGGGAGAAAAGGGCCCTCACATACAAAGGGAAACCTATCAGAGTGGTGACAGACCTATGTACTGAAACGTGGCAGGCCAGAAAGGAATGGCAGGAGATCTTCAATGTGATGAACAGTAAAAATATGCAGCCAAGAATCCTCTATCCAGCAAGCCTGTCATTCAAAATAGAAGGAGAGATAAAAGTCTTTCCAAATAAACAAAAATTGAAAGAATTTGTCACCACTAAGCCAGCCCTAAAAGAAATCCTGAGGGGGACTCTCTGAAGGAAGTGTTACAAGGAACAAAGACACCAGAGACACCACCACAAGCATGAACCCCACAAAGGACACAATGACTCTAAACTCATATATTTCAATAATAACACTGAATGTAAATGGGCTGAATGCTCCAATAAAAAGACAGAGGGTAGCAGAATGGATAAAAAAACAAAATCCATTGTTCTGCTGTCTACAAGAAACACATTTTAGATTGGAAGATACCTTCAGATTAAAAGTAAGGGGATGGAGAAATATCTATCATGCTATGGGAAGTCAAAAGAAAGCTGGAGTAGCTATACTTATATCGGACAAACTGGACTTTAAATAAAAGACAATAACGAGGGGAAAAGATAGTTGCAAATGACATATCAGATAAAGGGTTGATATCCAGAATCTACAAGGAACTCACCAAACTACACGCCCGAAAAACAAACAACCCAGTGAAGAAATGGGCAGAAGATGTGAACAGACACTTCTCCAAAGAGGACATCCAGATGGCCAACAGACACATGAAATGATGCTCAGCATCTCTACTCATCAGGGAAATACAAATCAAAACCACACTGAGATACCACCTCACGCCAGTCAGAGTGGCTAAAATGAGCAAATCAGAGAACTCTACATGCTGGTGAGGATGTGGAGAAACGGGCACCCTCCTACACTGTTGGTGGGAATGTAAACTGGTACAGCCCCTCTGGAAAACAGTGTGGAGGTTCCTCAGGAAACTAACAATAGAACTCTCCTATGACCCAGCAATAGCACTGCTAGGAATTTACCCAAGGGATATAGGAGTGCTGATGCATAGGAGCACATGTACCCAATGTTCATAGCAGCACTCTCCACAATAGCTAAAACATGGAAAGAGCCTAAGTGTCCATCAACAGATGAATGGATCAAGAAGATGTGGTTTATCTATACCATGGAATACTACATGGCAATGAAAACAATGAAATCTGGCCATGTGTAGCAACATGGATGGACCTTGAGGGTGTTATGCTGAGCGAAATAAGTCAGGCAGAGAAAGACAAATATCATATGTGTGCACGTATAGGAGGATTAGGAGGAGCTTAACAGAGGACCAAGGGGGAGAAGAAGGGCAGAAATGGTGGGGGAAAGGGGGAGAGGCAAACCATGAGAGACTCTTGAATGCTGACAAAAACTGGGACTGGTGGATGTGGGGGGGAGGAGGGGGACATGGAGGAGGACACTTGTGGGGATGAGCACTGGGTGTTATGTGGAAACTAATTTGACAATAAACTATTTGTAAAAAAATAAATAAATAAATAAATAAATAAATAAATAAAACATTAAAAGACAAAAAAAAAAGACAATAACGAGGGATGAAGAAGGGCATCATATAATAATTACAGGGTCCATCCATCAGGAAGAACTAACTACCATAAATGTCTGTGCACCGAATATGGGAGCACCTAAATATCTAAAACAATTAATCACAAACAGAAACAAGCTTATAGATAAGAATGTGCTAATAGCAGGGCACTTTGATACTCTGCTTACAGCAATGGATAGATCAACCAGACAGAAAATCACTAAAGAAACAATGGACTTGAATGACACAATGGACCAGATGGGTCTGACAGATATATTTAGAACCATACTACCTGAGGACAAGGAATTCACTTTCTTCTCAAGTGCACATGGCACATTCTCCAAGATAGATCTCATACTGGAACATAAAGCAGCCCTCCATAAATATAAAAGAATTGAGATCATACCACGCACACTTTCAGATCATAATGCTTTGAAACTTGAAATCAACCACAAGAAGAAGTCTGGAAAACCTCCAAAAACATGGAGGTTAAAGAGCACCCTTCTAAAGAATGAATGGGCCAATCAGGCAATTAGAGAAGAAATTTAAAAATATATGGAAACAAATGAAAATGAAAATACAACAATCCAAACTCCATGGGATGCGGAAAAGGCAGTCTTAAGAGAAAAGTACATTGCTCTCCAGGCCTATTTCAAGAGATTAGAGAAAGTGCAAGTCCAAAATCTAACAGCTCACCTAAAGGAACTAGAGGCAGAGCAACAAGAACGCCCTAAACCCAGTAGAAGATGAGAAATAGTAAAAATCAGAGCAGAAATAAACAACATAGAGACCAAAGAAACAATTGAACAGATCCATGAAACCAAGAGTTGGTTTTTTGAAAACATAAACAAAATTGGCAAACCTCTAGCCAGGCTTCTCAAAATGAAAAGAGAGAGCACCCAGACAGACAAAATTATTAATGAAAATGGACTTATTACAACCAACGCCTCAGAAATACAAGCAATTATCAGGGAATACTATGAAAAATTATATGCCAACAAATTGGACAACTTAGAAGAAATGGACAAATTCCTTTTTTTTTAAAATGTTTTATTTATTTCTAGGAGAGAGAGAGAGCGTGAGCAGGGGAGGGTCAGAGAGAGAAGGAGTCACAGACTGAAACAGGCTCCAGGCTCTGGAGCTGGCAGTCAGCACAGGCCACGCCGGCTCGAACTCACGAACCGTGAGATCATGACCTAAGCGAAAGTCGGACGCTTAACTGACTAAGCCACCCAGGCGCCCCGAAATGGACAAATTCCTAAACACACACTCACTACCAAAATTCACACGGGAAGAAATAGAAAATCTGAACAGACCCATAACTAGTGAAGATATCGAATCAGTGATCAAAAATCTCCCAACAAAAAAAGCCCTGGACCTGATGGCTTCCCAGGGGAGTTCTACCAGACATTTAAAATGGATTTAATACCAATTCCTCTCAAGCTATTCCAAAAAATAGAAATCGAAGGAAAATTTCCAGACTTGTTTTCTTAAGCCAGCATCACTCTGATTCCCAAGGCAGACAGAGATCCAGCAAAAAAAGAGAACTTCAGGCCAATATCTTTAATGAATACAGATGCAAAAATCCTCAACAAGAAACTTGCAAATTGAATCCAACAACACATACAAATAATTATCCACGAAGATAAAGTAGGATTCATTCCTGGATTACAGGGCTGGTTCAATATTCCCAAATCAATCAATGTGATACATCACATCAACAAAAGAAAAGATAAAAAACCATATGATTCTGTCGATAGATGCAGAAAAAGCATTTGACAAAATACAACATCCATTCTTAATAAAGACCCTAGAGAAAGTCTGGATAGAAGGAATTTACTTAAACATCATAAAAGACATCTATGAGAAGCCTTCAGCTAACATCTTCCTCAATGGCAAAAAACTGAGAGCTTTCCCCCAGAAATCAGGAACACGACAGGGATGTCCACTGTCACCACTGTTGTTTAAGATAGTGCTGGAAGTCCTAGCATCAGTCATCAGACAACAAAGGGAAATCAAAGGCATCAAAATCGGCAATTAGAAGTCAAACTCTCACTTTTCGCCGATGTCATGATACTCTACATAGAAAACCCGACAGACTCCACCAGAAGCCTACTAGAACTGATCGAAGAATTCAGCCACGTTGCAGGGTACACAATCAATGTACAGAAATCAGTTGCATTTTTATACACCAACAATGAAGCAACAGAAGGAGAAATCAAGAAACTGATCCCATTCACAATTGCACAAAAAAACCATAAAATACCTAGGAATAAACCTAACCAAGTATATAAGAGATCTAGGATATTTCTTTTTTTCTTTTCTTTATTTTTTTTTTACAAATAGTTTATTGTCAGATTAGTTTCCACATAACACCCAGTGCTCATCCCCACAAGTGTCTTCCTCCATGCCCATCCCCCATTCCCCCCACATCCATCAGTCCTCAGTTTTTGTCAACATTCAAGAGTCTCTCATGGTTTACCTCTCTCCCTTTCCCCCACCATTTCCCCCCTTCTTCTCCCCCTTTGTCCTCAGTTAAGTTCCTCCTAATCTTCTTATACGTGCAAACATATGGTATTTGTCCTTCTCTTCCTCACTTATTTCGCTCAGCATAACATCCCCAAGGTCCATTCATGTTGCTACACAAGGCCAGATTTCATTCTTTTCATCGCCATGTAGTATTCCATTGTATAGATAAACCACATCTTCTTGATCCATTCGTCCCTTGATGGAAACTTAGGCTCTTTCCATGTTTTGCCTATGGTTAAGAGCACTGCTATGAACATTGGGGTACATGTGCTCCTATACATCAGCACTCCTGTATCCCTTGGGTAAATTCCTAGCAGTGCTATGCTGGGTCATAGGGGAGTTCTATTGTTAATTTTTTGAGGAACCTCCACAGTGTTTTCCAGAGGGTCTGCACCAGTTTACATTCCCACCAACAGTGTAGGAGGGTGAGATGGGCTGTGTTCTATGCCCCATGCCCCACTTCGTTTCCAGGTCCCAGTCCTTGTGCTTTACTGATACTGTCTGAAGCACAGTACCGCCGGTCACCTCTTCCCTGCTGCCAGAGGTTGAGTGGGGGAGGTGGGAGGGCGAGGTGGAAGTGGAGCAGCCTCACATCCGCTGTTGTCAAGCAGAGCACAACCTGTGATCCACCACCTCCGGGCTGCCAGGAGGATCAAGCCCAGGGAACTCAGCCTCTACCGGCAGCGTCTACGCCATCAGGGATGGTGCCCGGAGCACCTCAGCAATTTTTCCTGGCGCCCTCTGGGATCGGGGGCACCTAGTTCAAAGTCAGCACCCCAGCTTAAACTAAACATCTTTCCAAGCTGAGGTTTTTCTCTTCTCCAGGGACAGTTCTATGAGCCTCTCACTTTTATGTTTTAAAAGCTTGTTATGTTCTCTGCACTTGGGAATACTGCTATGTTAAAGGGGGTTATACACTGTTCAGTAGGTGGTTTTTGTTGAGTGTGACTTTGGCCATTTTATTTACCTACTCGTAGTGATGTTTTGGATCCTCCATAGTGTGTTTTGGTTTGTTCCTTGAAGTAGCCCTGGAAAGGAAAGTGAACAGAGAAACAAACAAGAAACAAAAACACACAAGTGAAGAAACAAATAAACAAGCAAAGAGGTAAGAACAAAAAATGTAAAGGCAAGAAAGAAAGAAAGAAAGAAAGAATAAAGAAACACCAGCTACAAGTGAAGAACTGGGTAGAGGTAGTGCTGATGGAATAGCATATACAAAGACAGAAATGACAGGGGCAAGGAAAAATTGAAAATAAATGTTGACTAGGCAGAAAGACCGAAAGGCTTAATCTAGAGAGAGAGAATGGAGAATAAGGAAGGAGGTGAGGAAAAAGAAACGAAGATAATGTCATCCGTAGAAATTATATGGCCTGATTATTTCAGAGAGTGAGAAAGGAAAGAAGGAGGTGTAGAATATGTCTCAAGAGAATGGATTAAATATGTCTGTTTAAGCAAACCAATAACCAGAGTAATCAGCCTAGAGGAGGGAAGAGATAAGGAGAACATGGAGAATATATCTAAATAACAAGAATTGACCTAGAATTAATTCAGGCAATATGCAGTGTTGGTCTGGAGTTGGCCATCTGGTTCCACAGTTCCAGCTCCAGTAGATAAGCAGTGTGGAGGGGCGTGGTTTGGTATAGGCAGGTCTTCCACTGTCAGCCTGTGGACTGATTGGATTCCTGAGGCTCGATCTTGGTGGTTGCGGGGAGAAAAATTATGACCTCCCAGTCCCTTCTTCACGGACCAGGTACTTTGGATCCATGCTCACTGTGATGTGGGTGCAGACGAGGTGATGCGGGTGCAGACGACGTGGACTGTCTCCCTCTGCAGTCTCCTATGTCCCATGCTAAACTTGGTTTTAAACTCCCACTCAGTACTCTTTAATGATGCCACCCAATATGTGATCCCTCGGCTGTGCTGTAGCACTTCATGGGAGGGGACCAGTCTCTCTTGTTGCAGACTATGCCCCTGACTTACCACTGAACCAGAGGTGACCCCTCTCCTCCCTGGGTGTGCAAACAGGGCAGCCGGCCCCAGTCCAAAGAAAGCTCTGTAGTTAGAGAGCCCTGCAGTTAGAGATGGGATGATGAGATCCCTCTCCGACCAGGTCTGAGGTTTTTTCTTGTCCAGATACAGTCCTACACTTACTCAGCTGCTCTTTCCTTTCCCTTTGTCTCTCTGGAGAGGGGGATCCCTCCCTTTCATAACTTTGTGGCCCATTTTATCTCCCCTAGTTCGCAACCACACACCTATGGTTCCATCCATTTTTCCCGTTTTCTTCCTGGTAGACTCTTTTCATCCCAGACTCTTGGGGTCTAAATTCCTTTGGCTTTTGTGCTTCTTTCTTTGAGAAAGAAGGAAGTATGGTTCCCCCTACTTCTCTGCCATGTTGGCCCCTTCTCCTCCTGATTTGGTAGTATCTTGTTGAAAATTTTTGCATCCATTTTCATCAGGGACATTGGCCTGTAATTCTCTTTTTTATTGGGGTATCTGTATGGTTTTGGAATCAAGGTAATGGTGGCTCATATAATGAGTCTGGAAGCTTTCCTTCCATTTTTATTTTTTGAAACAGTTTGAGAATAGGTATTAACTCTTCTTGAAATGTCTGGTAGAATTCCCCTAGGATGCCATCTCGTCCAAGAGTATTGTTTTTTGGGAGATTTTTGATAAATCATTCAGTTTCTTTTCTGGTTATGGGCCTGTTCCAATTTTCTTTTTCTCCCTGTTTCAGTTTTGGTAGTTTGTGAGTTTCTAGGAAAATGTCTATTTTTTCCAGATTGCCCAGTTTTTTAGTGTATTATTTTTCATAGTATTTTCTTATAATTGTTTGCATTTTTCTGGTGTTGGTTATGATCTTTCCTGTTTTGTACATGATTTTATATATTTAGGTCCTCTCTCTTTTCTTTTTGATAAGTCTGGTTAGGGGTTTATCAATTTTGTTTATTCTTTCAAAACACCACCTTTAATTTCATTGATCTGCTCTACATTTATTTCTGCTCTAGTCTTTATTATTTCCCTTTTCCTACTGGTTTTTAGCTTTATTTGCTGTTCCTTTTCTAGCTCCTTTAGGTGTAAGGTTAGACTGTATATTTGAGACCTTTATTGTATCTTGAAATAAGCCTGAATTGCAATATACTTTCCTCTTAGGATCACCTTTGCTGCATGCCGAAGGTTTGGACTGTCATGTTTTCATTTTCATTTGCTTCTATGTATTTTTAAATTTCTTCTTTAATTTACTGGTTAACCCATACATTCTTTAGTAGGATGTTCTTTAACCTCCATGTATATGAGGGTTTTCCTATTTATTTCTTGTGGTTGATTTCTTATTGCATAGTGTTGTTTTTCAAAAAATATTCATAGTATGATCTCACTCTTTCTGTACTTGTTGAGTCTTGATTTGTGACCCAGTATGTGATCTACTCTAGAGAATGTTTCATGTGCACTAAAGAAGAATGTGAATCCTGCTGTTTTAGGATGAAATGTTCCGAAATGTTACTCCAATGTTACTCCAATGAAATGTTACTCCATCTGGTCCAGTGTGTCATTCAGAGCCATTGTTTCTTGCTGATTTTCTACTTAGATGATCGGTCCATGTCTGTAAGGGGGGGTGATCAAATCCCCTACTATTATTCTTTTGTTATCAATGAGTTTCTTTATGTTTGTTATTGATTTATATATCTGGGTGCCTTCAAGTTGGAGCCATAAATGTTTACAATTATTAGATCTTCTTCATGGATACACCCTTTAAATATGATATAGTGGCCTTTTTCATCTCATGTTACATTCTTTGTTTTAAAAAATAGTTTGTCTTATATAAGTATGTCTTCTCTGGCTTTCTTTTGACAGCCATTTGCATGATAGATAGCTCTTCATTCACTCACTTTAAATATGATGGTGTCTTTAGTTCTAAAATGAGTCTCTTATAGGCATCATAAAAATGGATCTTGTTTTTTTTTTAATCTGTTCTGATAAGCCATGTCCTGTGATTGGAGGATTTATTCCATTTGTATTCAGAGTGATTATTGAAAGATATGTATTTAGTGCCATTGTGTTACCTGTAGAGTTGGTATTTCTGGTGATGTTCTCTGGTCCTATGTAGTCTTTGTTGCTTTGATCTTCTTTTTTTCCCTCCACTTAGAGAGTCCCCCTTAAAATTTCCTGCAAAGCTGGTTTAGTGGTCACTGACTCTTTTAGTTTTTGTTTGTATAGGAAACTCTTTATCCCTCCTTCTGTTCTGAATGACAGACTTGCTGGAAAAATATTTCTTGGCTGCATATTTTTCCTATTCAGCAATTGAGTATTTTCTAGCATTCTTTTCTGGCCTACCAAATTTCAATGGACAGATTTGCTACTAAGTTTATGTGTCTACCAGTGTATATTAAGGACTGTTGGTCTCTAAGTACTTTCAGAATTCTCTCTTTATCTTTATTTTGCAAGTTACACTATGATATGTCATGGTGTTGACCTGTTTTTGTTGATTTTGAAGGGAGTTATATGCCTCTTGAAGTTCAGTGCCTGCTTTCTTCCCCAGATTAGGGAGGTCTCAGCTATAATTTTTTCAAATAAACCTGCCCTACTTTCCTGCTCTTCTTCTTCTGGGGCTTCTATGATGTGGATATTGTTTTGTTGCATGGAATCACTTAGTTCTCTATTTGTTCAATCCTTGTTGTCACTGTACCCAGTTTGTTTTGCATCTCAGTTATAGCATTTTAAAATTCATCCTGGCTAGTTTAAGTTTTTGATATCTGCAACAAAGATTTCTCTGCTGTCTTTTGTGCTTTCTACAAGACCTACTAGTAGTCTTATGACTGTTGTTTTAAGTTATTGTTCAAATAGGAATTGAGGAGGAAACAAGATGGTAGAGAAGTAGGGAGCTCCGTACATTGCACTCGCCCCCATATCTCGCACAGAGAAGGCCTGAAGCCATTGGAACCCTTACAGAACACAGGAGTTTGAGAGGAAAAGGAGACAGTCTGCTGAGAAAAACTTCTAGTGTCACTGCGAACTGGGGAAGATTAAAAACTGGCTGGGACCAGAGACACGGAGGGAGAGGAGGCAGGACCCTTTGAGGGGAACCAGGGTGAGTCTAGGGGGAAAGAAAGAGTGGCCAAAACTGCTCAGGACACTGTTCCTGTCCCTGAAGAAAAGAAAAACTTCAGCTCAGGACACAGAGGGATCCGGTTCCTGCTGTCCAGCTGACCCTAGGCGGGACGCACTGGTCCCAGGTGACACAGGGAGAAAATGCTCCTCCCTCGCCAGGTTGACCTGGAGTGGAAGTGGTGGCACTTGAAGCCATGCTGCTGTGCTTCTGGCTCAGCTCCATCCCCAGCAGGGAGATGAGAGGCTTGAAACTGCTCGGAGGGACTCGCCTGCGATTTTATATTTCTGGCTACATCAATGGGGCGCGCAGACTAAGATCTGGAAATGAGGTGTGTCTTGGGATATAGAGCACAGCTCACCTTGGCTACGCCCGTGGCACACGGAGATTGGACCCAAAAGAGTGAGTTGCAACACTTGGTTTGAGAAGGTACCAGGGTGCCACCATTTTTCTCCCCACAACCACAAAGGCGGGACCTCAGGGAGCGGTCACTGGGACCACAAAGGAGGCTAAGACCTGCCTACACCAACCCACGTGCATCCCCGCTAGAGAGCTGTCTTTTTTTCTTTTTTTTAACAGGAGCCCAGGGCAACACCAACATGGATGCAATACCCTGATAAATTCTATTCACTGGCTTGTCTAATCAGTCACATTTAACCAATTCTCTAGATGTATATTCTACACCTCCACCACTACCTTTTTATCTCTCTCTTCCTCTGGAGTAATCAGATTATATAGTTTCCCTGAGTAACATTATTTTCATTTCTTTCTCCTCGCCTCTAACTATATTCTTCTCTTTCTCTCTCAATTAGGTCTCTTAGTTTCTCTGCCTGGTCATTTCAATACAAATTTTGCTTCCCCTCCACGGTGTCATTTCTCTCTTTGTACATGGTCTTCCATCAGCACAGCATATACCCGGCTCTTTATTTCTAGCTGGAATTCTGGTTCTATGTTTTTAGACTGTCCATTGTCTTTTTTTTTTCTTTCCTTTTTAAAAATTTTTTATGTATTGTATTTTTTTTATTATTGTCTTCCCGCCTTCCTCTTTTTTTAGTCCCTTCCTTTTTTTTCTTTCTCTTTTTTCCTTTCTGTTATGTATTTGTTGGATTTGTCGGTGTGTTTGTGTGCCTTTGTTCCCTGTGTGTTTGTCTGCCTGTTTTCTGTTACAAGGCTACATCTAAAAACAAGCCAAAGTACTCACAGTGAACAGTCCCAAATACCACGATGACTAGGGAAATAAAATAACCAAAGTCTCAACAAGAGAGACCAAGAGACACCATTAAAAGAAAACTTCCTAAATGGACAGGCCCTGGAAAGTCAAAGAGCCTTCTTTAATACAGCAGCACCCACACAGGCAGAGTGCATAACAAGCTTTTAAAATTAACAAGAGATAGAAAGCTAACCAAAATGATGACACAGAAGAACTCTCCTCTAAAGAAATTCCAGGAAGAAATGACATCTAAAGAACTGCTTAAATAAAATATAAGCAACATAACTGAACAAGAATTTAGAAAAAATAGTCATAAAATTAATTTCTGGGCTTCATAAAGGCATGGAATATATCAGAAAAACTACTGCTACAAAGACTATGGAGCTTAAAAATAGTTGTGATGAATTTAAAAATGCTATAAATGAGATACATAATAAAATGGAGGCATCCAATGCACGGATTGAAGAGGCAGAAAGGAGAAGTGATTTAGAAGACACAATTATAAAAAAAGAGGAAGCTGAGAAAAAGAGAGATAAACTGATCCAGGAACACGAAAGGAGAGTTTGAGAGCTCAGCGATACAATCAAATGGAATAATATCCATATCATAGGAATTCCAGAAGAGGAAGAGAGAGGGAAAGGTGCTGAAGGAATCCTTGAACAAATTATAGTAGAGAATTCCCCCAATCTGGGAAAGGAAACAGACGTTGAAATCCAAGAGGCACAGGGAACTCCCCTCAGATGTAACTTGAATGGATCTTCTGCACATCATATTATAGTGAAACTGGCAAAATATAAGGATAAAGAGAGAATTCTGAAAGTGGCTAAGGATAAAAAGGCCCTAACATACAAAGGGAAACCTATCAGAGTGATGACAGACCTATGTACTGAAACTTGGCAGGCCAGAAAGGAATGGCAGGAGATCTTCAATGTGATGAACAGTAAAAGTATGCAGCCAAGAATCCTCTATCCAGTAAGCCTGTCATTCAGAATAGAAGGAGAGATAAAAGTCTTTCCAAATAAACAGAAATTGAAAGAATTTGTCACCACTAAGCCAGCCCTACAAGAAATCCTGAGGGGGACTCTCTGAGGGAAGTGTTGCAAGGAATGCAAGATACCAGAGACACCACCACAAGCATGAATCCCACAAAGGACACAATGACTCTAAACCCATATATTTCAATAATAACACTGAATGTAAATGGGCTGAATGCTCCAATCAAAAGACAGAGGGTAGCAGAATGGATTAAAAAACAAAATCCATCTATATGCTGTCTACAAGAAACTCATTTTAGACGGGAAGATACCTTCAGATTAAAAGTAAGGGGATGGAGAAATATATATCATGCTACAGGAAATCAAAAGAAAGCCAGAGTAGCTATACTTATACCAGACAAACTGGACTTTAAATTAAAGACAATCACAAGAGATGAAGAAGGGCACTACATAATAATTACAGGGTCCATCCATCAGGAAGAACTAACAATCATAAATGTCTACGCACCGAATATGGGAGCACCTAAATATCTAAAACAATTAATCACAAACAGAAACAATCTTATGGATAAGAATGTGCTAATAGCAGGGGACTTTAATACTCCACTTACA
>JAESUZ010002073.1:0-67492 GCA_017311185.1 Proteles cristata cristata | reverse complement strand
TTTTATGGCTGAGTAATATTTCATCATACACACACATATACATATATAATTCATCATATATATATACACGTGTGTGTATATTATATATATATCATATATATTTATCCATTGTCTTTATCCATTCATCTATAGATGGACACTTGGGTTGCTTCCATAATTTGGCTATTGTGAATGTCATACTGCAATAAACGTAGAGGTGCATATATCTTTTGAATTAGTATTTTCATTTTCTTTGGAAAAGTACCCAATAGTGGAATTGCTGGATCATATGGTATTTTATTTTGAATGTTTTGAGGAACCTCCACACTGTTTTCTACAGTGGCTGTAGCAACTAACTTACATTCCCACCAACAATGCACAAAGATTCCTGTTTCTCCACATCCTCACCAACACTTATTATTTCCTTTTGATTCTAGCCATTCTGACAGGTGTAAAGTGATATCTCACTGTGGTTTTGAGTTGCAGTTCCCTGCTGATGAGTGATGTTGAGCATCTTTTCATGTGTCTTTTGGCCATCTGTATGACTTTTTTTTGAAAAATGTCTATTCAGGTCTTCTGCCCATTATTAAATCAGATTATTTGGGATTTTTTTTTTTTTTTTGGTGTTGAGTTGTATAAGTTCTTTATGTATTTTGGATACTAACCCCTTATTGGATATATCATTTGCAAATATCATCTCTCATTTACTAGGTTGCCTTTTTGTTTTGTTGGTGGTTTTCTTTGCTGTGCATAAGCTTTTTATTTTGGTGTAGTCCTAATAGTTTATGTTTGCTTTTGTTTCCCTTGCCTGAGGAGACTTATCTACAAAAATGTTGCTAAGATATCAAAGAGATTACTGCCTATGTTTTCTTCTAGTTTTATGGTTTCAGGTCTCACATTTAAATCTTTAATCCATTTGAGTTTATTTTTGTGTATGATGTAAGAAGGTGGTCCACTTTCATTCTTTTGCATGTAGCTGTCCAGTTTTCCCAACACCATTTATTGAAGAGGTTGCCCTTTCCCCATTGTAATTTTTTTAATGTTTTATTTATTTCTGAGAGAGAGAGAGAGAGAGAGAGCAGGGGAGAGTCCGAGAGAGAGGGAGATACAGAATCTGAAAGACTCCAGGCTCTGAGCTGGCTGTCAGCACAGAGCCCGACGCGGGGCTCAAACCCACGAACCGTGAGATCATGACCAGAGCCAAAGTCAGACACTCAACCGACTGAGCCACCCAGACGCCCCTCCCTTTCCCCATTGTATATATTTTTTTCTTTTTTGTTGTTAATTAATTGATCATATATGGGTGGGTTTATTTCTGGCCTCTCTCCTTTCTGTTGATCTAAATGTCAGTTTTTCTGCTAATACCATAATGTTTTGATTACTAGAGCTTTGTAAAATGGTTTGGAATCTGGGATATGATACCTCCAGCTTTTTTCTTTCTCAAGATTGCTTTGGCTATTCAGAGTCTTTTGTGGTTCCATACACATTTTGGGTTTGTTCTGTTTGTGTGAAAAATGCCATTGGAATTTTGACAGGGCTTACAGTGAATCTGTAGATTCCTTTTGGTAATACAGACATTTTAACAATATTAATTCTTCCAACCATGAACACAGAATATCTTTCTATTTACATATCTTATTTAGTTTCTTTCATCAATATGTTATAATTTTCAAAGTATAGGTTTTTCACCACCTTGGTTAAATTTATTCTGAGGTGTTTTTCTCGATGCAGTTATAAATTTGGGGGATTCTTTTCTTAATTTCTTTTTCTGGTGATTTATTCTTAGTATACAGAAACACAATAGGTTTTCGTATATTGACTTTGTGTCCTTGTGACTTTATTGAATTATTGTTTTTAGTTCTACAGGTTGGTTTTTTGGGGGGTTTTTTGTTTGTTTTTGGTGGAGTCTTTAGGGTTTTCTATATATAATGTGATGCCTTCTGCAAATAGTGACAGTTTTCCTTCTTCCTTTTCAATTTGGATGCCTTTTATTTCTTTTTCTTGTCTATCTGCTCTGATTAGGACTTGCAATACTCTGTTGAATAAAAGTGGCAAGAATGGACATCTTTGTCTTCTTTATGATCCTAGAAAAGCTTTCAGTTTCCTACTGTTGGTTATGATGTTAGCTGTGGGCTTGTCATATATGGTTCTTATTGTGTTGTGATATCTTTGCTCTATACCTGCTTTGTTGAGAATTTTTATCATAAATGGATGTTGAACTCGGGCACCTGGGTGGCTCAGTTGGTTAAGTGTCCAACTTCAGCTCAGTTCATGACCTCACAGTTCATGAGTTTGAGGCCCACATTGGCCTTTATGCTGACGGCTTGGAGCCTGGAGCCTGCTTCACATTCTGTGTTTCCCTCTCTGTCTGCCCCTCCCCAGCTCATGCTCTGTTTCTCTCTCTCAAAACTAAATGAACATTAAATTTTTTTTAAATGTATGACTATTGTACACAATGAATAGCAAAAATTTACAATATTTGTATTCTACACAACAGTATATATAACAAGGTACTTAATAGTCATACCATATAGCATATTCTGGAGAAAAATCATTAAAAATAATTCTTTGGGGTGCCTGGGTGGCTCAGTTGGTTAAGCATCTGACTCTTGATTTTGAATCAGGTCATGGTTTCACAGCTTGTGAGTTTGAACCTCACATAGGGCTCTGTGCCAACAGCATGGAGCCCACTTGGGATTCTCTGTCTCCTCCTCTCTCTGCCCCTCCCCCACTAATCCTCTCTCTGTCTCAAAAATTAATAAAACATTTAAAATAAAATAAAATAATATAATTTCTTACTAATCTTCTTCCTATCACCCACTGCGGGCCATGCCACCCTGAACAGCATTGTGTTGTTACAGGGCTCCGTGTCATTCGAGGATGTGACTGTGGACTTCAGCAGGGAGGAGTGGCAGCAGTTGGACTCTACACAGAGACGCCTGTACCAGGATGTGATGCTGGAAAACTACAGCCACCTGCTCTCATTGGGTAAGCACAACCATTCTAAGGATCTACAAGGAGCATATTATGGATGAAATTGTATCCTCTCCATAAAATATGTTGAAGTCCTAACTTCAAGTACATCAGAATGCGGCCTTTTTTGGAATTGGGGTCTTTACAGAAGTAATCAATCTTGGGGCGCCTGGGTGGCTTAGTCGGTTAAGCGTCTGACTTTCACTTAGGTCATGATCTCGCGGTTCGTGGGTTCGAGCCCCGCGTCGGGCTCTGTGCTGACTGCCGGCTCAGAGCCTGGAGCCTGTTTCAGTCTGTGACTTCCTCTCTCTGGCCCTCCCTGCTCACGCTGTCTCTCTTTCTCTCCTAGAAATAAAAAAAAAAAAAAGAAGTAATCAATCTTAAATGAGGTCATTAGGGTGAGTCCTAATCTGGTATGACTGATGTACTTAAAATGAGGGAAATCTAGACACAGAGACACACGTACACAGAGCAAAGACTGTGTGAAGACACATAAAGAAAAGAAGATGGCCGTGTCACTGGTGTGATGCATCTGTAAGCCACGAAATGCCCAAGGCCACCAAGATGTCGGAGAGCAATACGGAATGGTTCCTTGCTGTTTTGAGGGTTCAAAAAGAGCATGGTCCTACTGATACCTTGATTTTGGGCTTCTGGCTTCCAGAACTGTGAGACAGGAAATTTCTGTTATTTCGAGCTGTCCAGCTCATGGTACTTTATTACAGCAGCCCTAGGAAAGTAATACGGATTTTTGTACTTGGGAAGTGGGGTGCTGCTGTAACAAATACTGAAAAAAACAACATGGAAATGGCTTTGGAATTGGGCAGTGGGTAGAGCTGGAAAGGTTTTAGGTACTTCATAGAAAAAGCCTAGATTTCCTTGAAGAGATTGCTGATAGAAATAGGAATGTTAAAGGGGCTTTTGGTGAGGTCTCAGAGAGAGTGAGCAGCATGTTACTGGAAACTGGAGGAAAGGAGACCCTTGTCGTAAGGTGGCAGAGAACTTGACTGAATTATGTTTTGTTGGGTGAAAAGCAGAAATTGTAAGTGACAAACTTGGAATTTTAGCTGAGGAAATTTCTTTTTTTAAATATTTATTTTGAGAGTGAGAGAGCATGTGCTAGCGGGGGAGAGAGAGAGGAAGAGGAAGACTCCCAGCAGGCTCTGCATTGTCAGCGCAGAGCCTGATGCGGGGCTGAATCCCCCTGAAGCATGACATCACAACCTGAGCCAAAATCAAGAGTCAGACGCTTAACTGACTCAACCACCCAGGCCCCCTTGGCTGAATAAATTTCTAAGTAAAATGTTAAAAGGCATGGCCAGTGCTTTTCTTGCTGCTTATAGTAAAATGTAGGAGGAAAGAAAGACATTGGAAAAGAATTGTTAGTAAAAAAGAAGCCGAACTTGAAGATTTGGAAAGTGCTCAGCCTATTCATATCACAGAAAATGAAATGGACTTTGGAAAGAACACCAAAGAGGACAGAGACAGGAACAAATGAGGGAAGCCTGTAGGCTATCTGGGATTGTACAGATAGGAGATACAGGCTGGTAAAATCATTTGACTGTGTACACACGTTATCCTTCAAGAAGAGGGATGAATGACTCCAGGGATGAATCAGAGGCCAACAGGGCTGCCGCCGCCACCACAGGCCCAGAGGGCACAGGCTGGGAAAATTGGATGTGACTGACCATCACCTCCTCAATTCCAGAGGGCAAACTACCTACTTGGTTCTAAAGGGGCTGAGCTCCATCCAGGGTTAAGGGTGTGGAGTTGCCACATCTGATCTGAGGTCACACCTCATGACAACTTTCTTCTCTCTTGAATTGTTTCATCAAAGTTCTTTTCAACTCTCCCTTACAGTACTTGTCGAATATCAAGTTTGTGCCATTATTTAGCCTTAGATGGAGTTTGCCACCCACCCTGGGCTGCATGCTCAAGCAACACACCCCGGGAAGACCCAGGCTCGGTGCCCTGGGGGTTACTACTGACCTTGCACCATCTACAGGCTGGGGCTTGATCAGAAGGACTCAGGCCCCCTGTGCGTGGGGAGTGGGTCTCTCCTGCTTGCCACATTTGTGTCCCACCACTGGGTGAGGATTCAGCATTGGTCTCTTCCATGTTCACTGCCCATGACTAAATGAGTCCTCGGTTCTTTATTTAAATTCTTTTAAATGTTTGTTTATTTTTGTGAGAGAGAATGAGAGAGACAGAGAGAGAAAGAGAGAGAGAGAGAGAAGCACAGAATCCAAAGCCAGCTCCAGGCTCTGAGCTGTCAGCACAGAGCCCAACCTGGGGGCTCGAACCCACGAACCGCGAGATCATGACCTGAGCTGAAGCTGGATGCTTAACCGACTGAGCCACCCAGGTGCCCCGAAGGAGTCCTTGTTGAGTGTCCTTACTTCCACTCACTGATACATTTAAATTCATTGAGTGAGTAAATTGAGACCCAGTAGGAAACCAAAAGCTTTTTCTTCAAGGGAGAGCAGTTATCCTAGAGGATGGCAGGGCTTTGCATCAAAAGCCTAAGGTTTGCTCTGTGGTTCTCCTGTGAGGGCCTGCCAAAGGCTTCATCCCTGTCTGCCACGGACATTTCAAACACCACTGGATCTGCCCGATCGTATGGCCCAGTGGCAGAGCAGCTTGTATGGCAGTCTGGATCTGTAAAGAGCCTTCTTTCATTCTGGGCTCCTCTCAAAACTAGCAGATTTTTGGATCACATGGTAAGTGGGCCAGAATAGCACACCCAGATGAGGACTATATTACCTCTGAAGTCTGTAGAGGCCCAGTAGGCATTATCCCTCTTTGACTTATAGGAAGAGCCAGATGCAAAAAACTTATTCTTCACCTGGACATTTCTAGGGGTCCAGCGGAATGGAAATTTCCCTGAGGTAGATGGCCCCTAAATTTGTGTCAGATTTATTTCCTACCCTCTGACATACAGATATCTTACCAGTAAGTCAAGAGTCGTTACTACTTCTCGTTCATAAGGTCCAGTCAGCAGAATGTCATCAGTTCAATGGGACCAATGTGATATCTTGTGGAAGGGAAAGTCAGTCAAGATCCCTGCAGACTGGGGCGCCTGGGTGGCTCAGTCAGTTAAGTGTCAGACTCTTAGTTTCAGCTCAGATCATAATCTCGCAGTTCTGCAGTTTGAGCCAATCATCAGGCTCCATGCTGGCAGTATCGAGCCTGCTTGGGATTCTCTCTCTATCCCTGTCTCTCTCTGCTCTCCCCCCCAATCCCCCCACTCACTTGTTCTCTCTCTCAAAATAAATAAATAAACTTAAATAAAAAGATCCCTGCAGACTAAATTATGACATAGGAATGAAAGGCTGATATACTTCTGAGGTAGGACAGTAAACATGTATATATCCAGTTGGTCTTAACAACTGAAAGCAAACTGTTTCTAGTTGTCTTTACTAACAGGTATTGCAAAAACAAAGCAAGACAAAACAAAAACCCAACCCACACACTGGCCAGATCAATAGCTACATACCAGGTGCCAAGGGATGTGTTCATTTGCTTCAGCAGTGAACCCGCATCTGGTACAGCAGCTGCTATTGGAGTTCCCACCTGGTTAAGCTTATGATGATCCACTGTCATTCTCCAAGATCTGTTTGTCCTCTTCACAGGCCAAATAGGCGAGTTGAATAGAGATGTGGTGGAACTCACCACCCCGGCATCCTTCAGGTTCTTGATGGTGGCCCTAATCTCTACAATTCTTACAGGAATGAAGTATTTCTTTGGTTTACTATTTTCTTAGTAGAGGCAGTTCTGATGGCTTCCACTTGGCCTTTCTCACTGTAACAGTCCTCACTGCACAGGTCAGGGAACCAATATGGGGATTCTGCCATATTGCTGAGTATCCGTATTCTAATTTTGCATTCCTGAACCAGGGAGACACCACAGGATGGGTTTGGGGGCCTGATGGGCCCCTCTATGAGATGGAGCTGGGCCGAAACTCAGTTGACCACTTCACTCTCATAAGCCCGTATGCTGTCAGGTGGGCCACAGTGACATCCTGGCACTCCTGGAATTAGTGTCTGTTTAGAACTCATGTCCAGTGATCTCTCAAAAGCCTCACTATGTCCTTCCCCTCAATGCACAGTCACCCTGACAAGGGGGCTGTAAATCCCTTTATAGAAGGCTGGGAGAAAGATTAGTAGCACAAGTTTTGACAGCATAGTGAGGGTCCTTCCTCAGGGACCTGCTCTCCCCTTCATTCCAAGGTTTCTGGGTCTGTAAACTAGCTCAAGTCTGAAAATTGACTGAGGAGCTGAGACTCTCTGTTTTTATGTTTCGAGTTAGACTTCAGTTCACTTGACCTAGAACCCTTCTCTTTATACAGATCAAGTAAGAATTTTAATAGATTGCTAGGGGTCCTGCGGGGCTCAGTCAATTAGGCATCCAACTTTGACTCAGGTCATGATCTCACAGTTCAAGGTTCAAGCCCCACCCATCGGGCTCTATGCTGACAGCTTGGAGCCTGGAGCCTCCTTCAGATTCTCATACCGGAAGGATCTGCCTGAATTGAATCCTTGTAGTTTCCATTGACCTTAATCACAGGACGCAGTAGTATTAAGAGAGCCCCCCAAGGGATTTCCTGTATTCCAGACACGCTTCTTCCTCGTTTCCAGTTCCCCTGAGTAGTCAAGATCAGTCACCCCAGCCAGCATAGTAATTCCCTTCTTTGCCTTTTGATTCAGATGTGAAGAACCCAAAACATTCAGGTAGCAGATAGGTCTTCCAGTTAAGTGGAATCACTAATGTGACTCTCAGTGGACGTATCCCTCCCTTTGGAACAGCAGAGCTTAAGGTCACAGGAACAGGAAGCAAATATTTTGCTAATGGGTCAGGAGAGGTAATAATGAATGGTGCCACTCCTGGCCTGGGGCCAACAGAGTGGGGCCACCACCCTTGTAGGCTTGGAGGACAGAACACTGAGCCAATAAGAATTACTCTCAAGCCTTAAAATCTAGTGGAATTTGCCTTGTTAGGCTTTGGACTTTTTTTTTTTTTTTTACAAATAGTTTATTTTCAAGTTGGTTTCCATATAACACCCAGTGCTCATCCCCACAAGTGCCCCCCTCCATGCCCATCTCCCCCCTTCCCCCCCACACCCATCTATGAGAAGCCCTCAGCTAACATCACCCTCAAAGGGGAAAAACTGAGAGCTTTCACCCTGAGATCAGGAACACGACAGGGATGTGCACTCTCACCACTGCTGTTTAACAGAGGGCTGGAAGGGAGAGAGGCAAACCATGAGAGACTCTTGAATGCTGACAAAAACTGAGGACTGATGGATGTGGGGGGATGAGCATAGAGGAGGGCACTTGTGGGGATGAACACTGAGTGTTATGTGGAAACTAATTTGACAATAAACTATTTGTAAAAAAAAAAAAAAAACAGAGGGCTGGAAGGCTTTGAACTTTGTTGGGGCCTGTGATCCCTTTTTTCATTCCAGTTTCTCCCTTTTGAAATGGGAATGTCTATCCTATGCCTGTCCTGCCACTGTATTTTGGAAGCAGATTAACTCATCTGCTTTCACAGATTTGCATGGAGAGAAACTGCCCCCAAGGTAATGCACATTCCCATCTCATCCATAACCAATTTGGGTGATTTTAGATAATAAGATTTGAGACTTCAAGTTGATATTTAGATAGATTTTGAACTTAAGACTTGATGCTGGAATGATTAAGACTTTGGGGGATATTGGGATGGGGTTAATGTATTTTGCACGTGAGGATATGAATTTGCAGCGGGGGAGTCAGAGGGCAGATTTTTATGGCTTGAATGGTGTGTCCCCTGAAAAAAAAGATATGCAGAAGTCTGAACCCCCAGGACCCCAGAATGTGACCTTATTTGGAAATAGCATCTTTAAAGAGGTAATCAAGTTATTTTTTTTAATGTTTATTTGTTATGAGAGACAGAAAACGTGAGAGAGGGGAGGGACAGAAAGAATCCCAAGCAGGCTCTGCACTGACAGATCTCACGACTGTGAAATCGTGACCTGAGGCGAAATCAAGAGTCAGTTGCTTAACTGACTGAGCCACCCAAGCACCCCTGAAGAAATCAAGTTAAAATGAGTTCATTGCGGTGGACCTAATCTAATATGACTGGTTTCCTGGGGCACCTGGATGGCTCAGTAGGTTGAGCATCCGACTTCAGCCCAGGTCATGATCTCAAGGTTTGTGGGTTCGAGCCCCATGTCGGGTTCTGTGCTGACAACTCTGATCCTGAAGCCTGTTTCAAATTCTGTGTATCCCTCTCTCTCTCTGCCCCTCCCCAACTCGCACTATGTCTCTCTCTCCTCTCTCTCTTTCTCTCTCTCAAAAATAAACATTAAAAAATATTTTTAGCCACTTTGACTGGTGTGAGGTGGTATCTCAGTGAGAGTGGACTCTAGATGCTGGCGAGGATATGGAGAAACGGGCACCCTCCTACACTGTGGGTGGGAATGTAAACTGGTACAGCCCCTCTGGAAAACAGTGTGGAGGTTCCTCAAAAAATTAACAATACAACTCCCCTATGACCCAGCAATAGCACTGCTAGGAATTTACCCAAGGGATATAGAAATGCTTATACATAGGAGCACATGTACCCCAATGTTCATCACAGCACTCTCAACAGTAGCCAAAACATGGAAAGAGCCTACGGGTCCACCAATGGACGAATGGATCAAGAAGATGTGGTTTATCTATACTATGGAATCCTACATGGCAATGAGAAAGAATGAAATCTGTCCTTGTGTAGCAACATGGATGGACCTTGAGGGTGTTATGCTGAGTGAAATAAGTCAGGCAGAGAAGGACAAATATCATATGTTTGCACGTATAGGAGGATTAGGAGGAACTTAACGGAGGACCATGGGGTAGAAAAAGGGGGGAAATGGTGGGAGCAAGGGGGAGAGGCAAACCATGAGAGACTCTTGAATGCTGACAAAAACTGAGGACTGATGGATGGGGGGATGGGCACGGAGGGGGGCACTTGTGAGGATGAGCACTGGGTGTTATATGGAAACCAACTTGACAATAAACTATTTGTAAAATATATATATATATATTTTAATATGACTGGTGTCCTTATAAAAAAGGGAAATTTGGGCATAGAAATAGACACACATAGAGGGAAGACGATGTGAAGGCACACAGAAAAGACAGCCATGTGACCGAAGTGATTCATTTACAAGCTTAAGAACATCAAAGAATGGAACATCGTTACTGGCAAAGAGCAAAGTAGAAGATTCAAGGAAGGATTCTCCCTTACATCTTCCAGGGAGGGCCTGGCCCCGCTAAACACTTTGATTTCAGACTTGAGCCTCCAGAAGTGTGAGACAATGAGGTTCTGCTGTTTTAAGCCACCCAGTTTTTGGTACTTTGTGAGAGCAGCCCTAGGAAACGAACACAGAACCTCCATGAGAGTATGTCCATTCTCAGCTGCTGAGAACTCTGACATCTGATGTGTGTGCTGGTGGCATCCTTGATTGGTCTGAGATGCTTCAGTCCATTAACCTCTGTGATTATTGCTCTTTTCCCAATGAAGTGGGATTACTTTTTCAAAGAACAAGTGGAAAGCAATTAGCTGGACCCAATTCTATCATGTCCTGTTAACAGGGTATGAAGTTCCCAAGCCAGAGGTCATCTTCAAGTTGGAGCAAGGAGAGGAACCATGGATTTTGGAGAGAAAACCCCCACATCAGAGCTTTTCAGGTAAGTGCAACCCAGGCAGATTTGGGGCACAGAAACACTTTCCTTTTCCTAAGAGGCTGGTGCCTTTAAAATGGAGGAGGGCACTCGTGGGGATGAGCGCTGGATAGTATGTGGAAACTAATTTGACAATAAACTATTTGTAAAAGAAAAAAAATGCTATTATTGCTCTTTCTTAAAGGTTCTAAACTTTGGAAGCTGCTTAAGAAGAGATAACATTGGCCTCTTAGGTACCAGACTGCTCTCTCCCTTTATTTCCCTGACTGTTCTCAACTCTCTTTTTGGCCCCACTTTCATCCAGGAGAATTGCTACAATTCCCACACTCTGGATCAAATGCCAGGCTTCCTCCCTATAGATCTTGCTTTTTTTGTGTGTTCTCTCCTTCCATCACATTTTTATGCTTCATTACTCACTTTTATGCTTCATTACTTAAACCCCACCCCCAGCATCTTAGATTCTTATCATATACTTTCAGGTTCTTTTTTTAAAAATTTTTTAATGTTTATTTATTTTTGAGAAAGAGAGAAGGAGAGTGAAAGTAGGGGAAGTGCAGAGAGAGGGGAAGACACAGAATCTGAAGCAGGCTCCAGGCTCTGAGCTGTCAGCACAGAGCCTGAAGTGAGGCTCGAACCCACGAACTGCAAGATCATGACCTGAGCCGGAGTCGGATGCTCAACCAACTGGAGCCACCCAAGCGCTCCTGTACTTTCAGGTTCTAATGGGTTTGCCTTCTTTGTAAACCAGCTGGTTGCCTCACTCCTCTTCTTCCTAGTACCCTTTCGCCTTCTTCCTCCTCAGTTTCATCTTCTCACCTCTAAGATACCAGTAAACTGTCATCTACAACCAGCCTCACCTCCTCTTCTGTTTGTAGGTATTGCTTTCAGATTCCGCACTCCTCTCCACCTCCCCTGTCGCCATGCCTCTCTCGCATCTTCTGACCTTAGGATCACCGTCACCTAGCATTTTTTCTTTTAAATAAATCAACTGTATTAAGGTATAATTTACATACAACCAAATGTATCCATTTCAAGTGCACAGTTTGAAGAAAGTACACACCAGTATCACCACCACCCCAGTCATGATACATAACATCCCGTCTCACAAAAATGAGCCTTCATGTCCCTTGTAGTCAGTGTGCACCACCCCTTCGGCCCCAGGCAGCCATTGACATGCTTTCTGTCACTAGAGATTAGATTTGTCTTTATTAGGGTTTCATATGAGTAGAATCATACTGTCTATATCCTTTTGGGTCTGACTTCATTTGTTTGACGTATTGATTTTGTGATTCATCCGTGTTATTAAGTATGTAAGTAGTTTATTCCTTTTATTTTTTTAATGTTTATTTATTTTTGAGACAGAGAGACAGAGACAGAGTGCAAGCAGGGGAGGAGCAAAGGTAGAAGGAGACACAGAATCCAAAGCAGGCTCCAGGCTCTGAGCTGTCAGCACAGAGCCCGATGCGGGGCTCGAACTCGCGAACCGTGAGATCATGACCTGAGCCAAAGTCAACACTTAACCAACTGAGCCACCCAGGTGCCCCTAGTTCATCCCTTTTAAATGCTGAATACTATTTCCCAATATGAAAGGATTGCCATTTGTTTATCTGTATACCTGTTGATGACAGGTCGTTGTTATTTGGTTACCGTGAATAAAGCTGTAGTGAACATTCTGGTATGTCTTTGTGTGAACATATGTTCACATCTCTCTTGGATAAATACCTAGGAGTAGAGTTGGTGGGTCATATAATTGTGTAAGAATATCCTTGCCTTTATAAGACATGGCCAGGGGCACCTGGGTGGCTCATTCGTTTAAGCATCTGACTCTTGATTTCGGCTCAGGTCATGATTTCACGGTTTGGGTGTTCAATCCCCGCGTCGGGCTCTGTGCTGATGGTAAAGAGCCGGCATGGGATTCTCTCTCTCCCTCTCTCTCCACCTGCACTTGCTCTTGCTCTCTCTCTGTCTCTCTCTCTCTCTCAAAATAAATAAACTTTAAAAATTTAAAATAAAATAAAAATAAGACATGGCCAAACTATCTTCCAGAGCGGCAGTGATTTTATACTTCCAGCAGCAACACAAGAATTTCAGTTGCTCCACGTTCTCACCAACACTTGGAAGTATCCATCTCTCTCGTTTTTGCTCTTATAGTGGACGTGTAATGGCATCTCATTACGATTTTAAGTTGCATTCCTCTGATGAGTAATGCAGAGCATTTTTTTCATGTGCTTAGTGACCATTTGTACATTTTTGTTTGAAATGTCTGTTCAACTATCTTTCCCATTTTTTTAATGGGTTGTTTCCTTAATGAGTTTTCAGAGTTATTTATATTTGGTGGATATAACGCCTATGCCAGATATATCCATTGCCAACCTTATGTTTTAATTTGTGGCTTTTGCTTCTATCTTCCTACTGGTACCCATCAAAAAGCAAACAGTTTGGGATGCATGGGTGGCTCAGTCAATTAAGCATCCAACTCTTGGTTTCTGCTCAGGTCATGATCTCACCGTTCGTGAGTTTGAGCTCTGCATTGGGCTCTACACTAACCCTGCAGAGGCTGCTTGGAATTCTCTCTCCTTCCCTCTCTTTCTGCCCCTCCCCTGCTCGTGTTCTGTCCCTCTCAAAATGAATAAATAAACTTTAAAAAATTATTTTAAAAAGGAGCAAACATTTTGATTTTGATGGAGTCTAAATTACCATCTTTTAAAATTTTCTAGTACTTTTGGCCTAACCACAAAGTCACAAAGATTTTCTCATATTGTCTTCCATAAGCTTTAGCATTTTAGCTTTTTCAGTTTAGGTCTCCAATCCCTTTTGTATGTGTGACATAAGGACCACTGTTCATTTTTATCAGTACAATATCCACTTATTCCAGAACCATTTATTGAAGAGACCTTCTTTTTTCCATTGCATTTCCTAGTCATGTTTATCAAAATCAGTTGACTTTCTATATGTGAACCTGTTCCTGGACTCTTCATTCTGTTCAGTTGATCTAAGTGTCTTTCTGTTTTGTGTATTTTTTATGATTTTATTTTTAAGTAACCTCTACATCCAATGTGGGACTCAACCTACAACCCACATGCTCCACCAACTGAGACAACCAGGCGCCCCTGTATGTCTTTCTGTTTTAGAATGTAGGCTTCGGGGCACCCAGATGGCTCAGTCAGTTGAGCATCTGACTCTTGATTTCAGCACAGGTCATGATCTCAAGATTGTGAGATGGAGCCCTGTCTAGAGCTATGCAGTGGGTGTGGAGTCTGCCTAAGATTCTCTCTCTCCCTCTCCCTTTGCCCCTCCCCTGCTTGTGCTCACTCTCTCTGTCTCTAAAAAAATGTAGGTTTTAATATTATTCAGGTAATGTAAGGCCAACAGGTCCAGAGATGACTGCCACTGAAAAGATAGTTTGTGGGTGCCTGAGTGGCTCAGTCAGTTAAGCGTCCAACTCTTGGTTTCGGCTCAGATCGTGATCTCATGGTTTTGTGAGTTCAAGCCCCACATTGGACTATGCACTGACAGCTCAGAGCCTCCTTGGGATTCTCTCTCTCTACCTCTTTCTGCCCCTCTTCCACTCACTCTGTCTTTGTCTCTCTCAAAATAAATAAATAAACTTAAAAAAAAAAAAAAAAGAAAAGATAGTTTGTAACTCACAGTTCCGAAGAGGAGGAGACACGCCAGAGTGAGAAGCACCAGGGTCAGTCAGAAGGCCGGAATCATGAGGGCAAAGCATGGCCAAGTGCCTTTATGGTTATTTTCCTGGGAAAGAATGGGTAAGGCAGAGTGAGCAGGCTGGGGAGACTTAGGATTGGCTGGTTTGAGTAATTTCAGCAGGGCTCCTTGCATGTAGGGATTGTCTGTAGTTACCTGGTACCTGGCACTGAGGTGATTAGGGCAGGAGGATAGCGGCTCAACCTGTGAGAACTTAATGAAGGTGATAGTGGGTGGACATGGGCTCTGGATTGGTTGGTTTGCATATGAAAGGTATGCTTCCGGGGAAGTCATTTTCTACCTCTGGGAATGAACTAGCACTGGGAGAGGCATTCTCTCCAGGATGAGCAAGGCACCGGTGGCAGAGCATCAAGAATACAGAAAATAAGGGGCACCTGGGTGGCTCATTCTGTTAAGCATTCTGACTTCGGCTCACTATTTCATGGTTCGGAGGTTCGTGGGTTCTAGCCCCACGTCGGGCTCTGTGCTGACAACTCAGAGCCTGGAGCCTGCTTTGGATTCTGGGTCTCCCTCTCTCTCTGCCCCTCCCTCACTTTCAATTTGTCTCTCTCTCAAAAATAAACATTAAAAAATAAATTTAAGGGACGCCTGGGTGGCTCAGTCAGTTAAGCGTCCAACTTCAGCTAGGTCATGATCTCACAGTTTGTGGGTTTGAGCCCCGCACTGGGCTCTGTGCTGACAGCTCAGAGCCTGGAGCCTGTTTCAGATTCTGTCTCCCTCTCTCTCTGCCCCTCCCCTGCTCACACTCTATCTCTCTCTGTCTCAAAAATAAACATTAAAATTTTTTTTTAAAATAAATAAATGTTAAAAAGAATACAGAAAATAAGATAAAGAAGATATGATACACACATGCAGGCACACTGCAATACTATTCAGGCATAGAAAAGAATGAAATCTTGCCATTTGCAACAACATAGATGGATTTAGAGAATATAATGCTAAATGAAATAAGTCAAAGACAAATACCATATGATTTCACTCATATGTGGTATTTAAGAGACAAAACAAACGAACAAAGGAAAAAAAGAGAGAAACAAACCAAGAAACAGACTCAACTACAGAGGACAGACTGATGGTTACCAAGGGGATGGGGTGGGGGGATTAAGAATACATTTATTATGATGAGCACTGAACAATGTATAGAATTGTTGAATCACTATACTGTACACCTGAAACTAATATAGCACGGTACATTAACTATACTGGACTTAAAATGAAAAACTTTTAAAAAATACAGGAAATAAGAAAATATAGTTAATACACTGTCCTTTTGGCAAACCCATACTTTCTTTATTACTGTAGCTTTTATAATGAGTCTTGAAGTCACGTAGGATAAGTTATCCAACTTTGCCCTTTTTTAAATGACTTTGGCTCTTCTAGGTCATTTGCATTTCCATATAAATTTTATAAACAGTGTGTACTTTTTTAAAAGAAAAGAGCCTGCTGGAATTTTGTTTGGAGTTGAGTTGACTCTATGGACGAATTTTACAAGAAATGATATCTTCACAATACTGAGCCTTCTAATCCATGAGCGTGGCATATTTTCTGTATTTAGATGTTTGATTTCTTTCAGCTCTGTTTTTATAGTTGTCAGTGTAGAAGTCTTATGCATCCTTCATTAAATATATCCCTAAATATTTGATGCTTTTTTGATGCTATCATAAACTGGCATTGTTTTTTTAAATTTTATTTTTGGATTGTTCATTGCTAATATAAAGTGCTCATGATTGATTTTTGTACATTGACTTTGTATCCTGAGACATTCCTACATCCACCTATTAGTTTTCTTTTAGGTTCCTTGGGGGTTTTCATGTAAGTAATCACTGTCACTTTAGAAATACTTTCACGAGGGTGCCTGGGTGGCTTAGTCGGTTGAGTATTTGACTGGCTCAGGTCATGATCTCAGGGTCCGTGAGTTCAAGCCCCATGTTGGGTTCTCTGCTGTCAGCACAGAGCCTACTTCAGATCCTCTGTCTCCCTTTTTCTCTGTTTCCCCCTACTTGTTCTCTTTCTCAAAAATAATAAACATTTTTTTAAAAAAGAAACACTTTTACTTTTTCCCTTTGCAATTTCATTCTTTTTATTTATTTTCCTTATTTCACTAAGACCCTCAGTTTGATATTGAATAGAAGTGGTAAGTGTGGGCACACTTGCCTTGTTCCTGATATTAGGGATAAAAAATTCATACCATTATATGATGATGTTTTTTGAAACTGCCCTTTATCACGTTATAGAAGTTCTTTCCTTCAATTTTTTTAATTAATGTTTATTTATTTTCAAGAAGTGGAGGGGGGGCAGAAAGAGAGAGAGACACACAGAATCCGAAGCAGGCTTCAGGCTCTGAGCTGTCAGCACAGAGCCCAATGCGGGGCTCGAACCCATGAACTGTGAGATCATGACCTGAGCTGAAGTCAGACACTTGGCTGACTGAGCCACCCAGGCACCTGTATAGAAGTTCTTTTTAAGTCCTAGCTTGTCAACATCATGGTTACAATGATGAATTTTGTCAGATGCTTTTTCTTCATCTTATTAGAGTAATCATAGGAGTTGTTGCCTTTATTTTGTTAATTTGTGAGTATTTATTGATTTTCAAATGTTAAATTAATTTTGTATATCTGAGATAGATACTAGTTGTTTATGATATATAACCCTTAATATATATTGTTGGATTATCTTTACTGATATTTTATTTTAAAATATTTGCATTTTTATAAGTGATTTTGGTTGTAGTTTTCCTTTTTTGCGATGTCTTTGTCAAGTTTTGGTACTAGGATTATGTTGGCCACATAAATGAGTTGTGAGGTGTTCCCTTTTCTATTTTCTGAAATAGTCTGTGGAAGATTGTTACTCTTGGGGCGCCTGGGTGGCTCAGTTGGTTGATTGTTCGACTTCGTCTCAGGCCATGGTTTCACTGTTCCTGAGTTCAAGCCCCGCGTCAGGCTCTGTGCTGACAGTTCAGAGCCTGGAGCCTGCTTCGGATTTGGATTCTGTGTCTCCCTCTCTCTGCCCCTCTCCTCCTCGCACTCTGTTTCTCTCTCTCTCTCTCAAAAATAAACACTTAAAAAGTCTTTTCAAAAATTTACTGCTTGTGCATTATGTTTCTATTATAATAGAAATCTATTAAAATGATTAGCAAAATGAATCACACAGAAGGTGTCTGCTTTTAAAATTTAGGAAAAAAAGTCTCACTAGCAATGTGATTAGATTAATGTTCAAAGTAAAAGGCTCGGGGTGCCTAGGTGGCTCAGTGGGTTGGGTGGCCAACTTCGGCTCAGGTTCGTGGGTTCGAGCCCCACGTCGGGCTCTGTGCTGACAGCTAGCTCAGAGCCTGGAGCCTGTTTCAGATTCTGTGTCTCCCTCTCTCTCTGACCCTCTCCTGCTCATGCTGTCTCTCTCTCTCAGAAATAAATAAAACGTTAAAAAAAATTTTAAGTAAAAGGTTCAAACTGCTTTATGAAGCATAAACATGTTTCTTTTATCATTTGTTCTCTAATTTATTTTTCTTTTCCAATTTTTATTTAAATCCTAGGTTTTTTATTAAATTATTATAAAATTTTTATTTAAATCCTAAATACAGTGCAGTATTGGTTTCAGGAGTAGAATTCAGCAATTCATCACTTCCATACAACACCCAGTGCTTATTATAACAAGTGCCCTCCTTAGTACCCATCACCCATCCAGCCCATCCCCGCACCCACATCCCCTCCAAGAACCCTCAGTTTGTTCTCTATTGTTAAGAATCTCTTATGGTTTGTTTTCTTCTCTCTTTTTTTCCACTCCCATATGTTCATCTGTTTTGTTTCTTAAATTCCACATATGAGGGAAGTCATATGACATTTGTCTTCCTCTGCCTG
Source organism: Proteles cristata cristata (assembly GCA_017311185.1). Taxonomy (NCBI): domain Eukaryota; kingdom Metazoa; phylum Chordata; class Mammalia; order Carnivora; family Hyaenidae; genus Proteles; species Proteles cristata. Next base: position 49,260 of record JAESUZ010002073.1, on the reverse strand, counting down.
ACTTATTTCACTTAGCATAATATACTCTAACTCCATCCACATCATTACAAATGGCAAGATTTCATTATTTTTGATGGATGAGTAATATTTGTGCGTGTGTGTGTGTGTGTGTGTGTGTGTGTACACATACCATATCTTCTTTATCCATTCATCATTCAATGGACATTTGGGCTCCTCCATAGTTTGGCTGTTGTTGATAATGCCGCTATAAACATCAGGGTGCATGTACCCCTTTGACTGTATTTTTGTATCCTTTCGGTAAATACATAGAAGTGCAATTGCTGGATTGTAGGGTAGTTCAATTTTTGGGTTTTTGAGGAGCCGCCTTACTGTTTCCAGAGTGGCTACACCAATTTGCATTCTCACCAACAGTGCAAGAAGGCTCTGCTTTCTCCATATCTTGGCTAACACCTTGTTGTTTCCTGTGTTGTTACTTTTAGCCATTCTGACAGGTGTTGCGTGGTTTCTCATTGTGTTTTTGATTTGTATTTCCCTGATGAGTGATGTTGAGCATCATGTGTCTGTTAGCCACTTGGATGTCTTCTTTGGAAAAATATCTATTCGTGTCTTTTGCCTGTTTCTTAACTGGATTGTTTTTTGGATGTTGAGTTTGACAAATTCTTTATAGATTTTGGTTTCTAACCCTTTATCAGATATGTCATTTGCAAATATCTTCTCCCATTCTATAGGCTGCCTTTTAGTTTTGTTGATTGTTTCCTTCACTGTGCAGAAGCTTTTTATCTTCATGAAGTCCCAGTTCATTTTTGCTTTTGTTTCCTTTGCCTCGGGCAAAAGGAAATAGTCAGAAGTTGCTATGGCCAGGCTCAAAGAGGTTGCTGTCTGTGTTCTCCTCTAGGGTTTTGATGGTTTCCTGTCTCTCGCGTTTAGGTCTTTCATCCATTTGGAATTTATTTTTGTGTATGGTGTAAGAAAATGATCCTGTTTCATTCTTTTGCATGTTGCTGTCCGGTTTTCCCAATACCATATGCTAAAGAGACTGTCGTTTTTTATATTGGATATTCTTTCCTGCTTTCTCGAAGATTAGTTGACCATATAGTTGTGGGTCTATTTCTGGGTTGTCTATTTTGTTCTATTGATCGATCTGTCTGTTTTTGTGCCAGTACCATACTGTCTTGATGACTACAGCTTTGTAATATAGTTTGAAGTCTGTAATTATTATGCCTCCAGCTTTGCTTTGCTTTTTCAGGATCGCGTTGGCTATTCAGGGTCTTTTGTGTTTCCATACAGATTTTAGAATTGTTTTTCCTAAATTGAAAAAGACACAAAGAAATGGAAAAACATTCCATGCTCATGGATAGGAAGAATAAATATAGTTAAGATGTCATTACTACCTAAGGCACTCTACACATTCAATGCAATTCCAATCAAAATTGCACCAGCATACTTCTCAAAACTAGAACAAACTATCAAAAATTTGTATGGAACCACAAAAGACCCCGAATAGCCAAAGTAATCCTGAAAAATAAAACCAAAAACGGGAGGGATCACCATCCCAGACTTTAGCCTCTACTACAAAGCTGTCATCATCAAGACAGTATGGTATTGGCACAAAAACAGACACATAGACCAATGGAACAGAATTGAGAACTCAGAAGTGGACCCAAAAGTATACAGCCAACTAATCTTTGACAAAGCAGGAAAGAATATCCGATGGAAAAAAGACAGCCTTTTTAACAGATGGTGTTGGGAGAACCGGACAGCAACTTGCAGAAGAATGAAACTAGATCAATTTCTCACACCATGCACAAAAATAAACTCAAAATGGATAAAGGACCTGAACGTGAGACAGGAAACTATCAACACCCTAGAGGAGAAAGCAGGAAACAACCTCCTTGACCTCCACCGCAGCAACTTCTTACTTGACACATCCCCAAAAGCAAGGGAATCAAGAGCAAAAATAAACTGATTGGGACCTCATCAAGATTAAAAGCTTCTGCACAGCAAAGGAAACAACCAGAAAATTAATAGGCAACCAACGGAATGGGAAAAGATAGTTGCAAATGACATATCAGATAAAGGGTTAATATCCAGAATCTATAAGGAACTCCCCAAACTCCACGCCCGAAAAACAAACAACCCAGTGAAGAAATGGGCAGAAGATATGAACAGACACTTCTCCAGAGAGGACATCCAGATGGCCAACAGACACATGAAACGATGCTCAGCATCCCTCCTCATCAGGGAAATACAAATCAAAACCACACTGAGATACCACTTCATGCCAGTCAGAGTGGCCAAAATGAGCACATCAGCGAACTCTAGATGCTGGCGAGGATGTGGAGAAATGGGCTACCTCCTACACTGTTGGTAGGAATGTAAACTGGTTTAGCCCCTCTGGAAAACAGTGTGGAGGTTCCTCAGGAAACTAACAATAGAACTCCCCTATGACCCAGCGATAGCACTGCTAGGAATGTACCCAAGGGATACAGAAATGCTGATGCATAGGAGCACATGTACCCAATGTTCATAGCAGCACTCTCCACAATAGCTAAAACATGGAAAGAGCCTAAGTGTCCATTAACAGATGAATGGATCAAGAAGATGTGGTTTATCTATACCATGGAATACTACATGGCAATGAGAAACAATGAAATCTGGCCATGTGTAGCAACATGGATGGACCTTGAGGGTGTTATGCTGAGCGAAATAAGTCAGGCAGAGAAGGACAAATATCATATGTGTGCACGTATAGGAGGATTAGGAGGAACTTAACAGAGGACCAAGGGGGAGAAGAAGGGGGAAATGGTGGGGGAAAGGGAGAGAGGCAAACCATGAGAGACTCTTGAATGCTGACAAAAACTGAGGACTGATGGATGTGGAGGGGAGGAGGGATGGGCATGGAGGAGGACACTTGTGGGGATGAGCACTGGGTGTTATGTGGAAACTAATTTGACAATAAACTATTTGTAAAAAAAAAAAAAAGAATTGTTTTCCCTAGCTCTGTTAAAAATGCTGGTGGTCTCACGCTGTCTCTCTCTCTCCTAGAAATAAATAAAAAAATATATTTTAAAAAATGCTGGTGGTATTTTGATAGGGATTGCATTAAATGTGTAGGTTGCAAATAAATAAATAAATAAATAAATGTGTAGATTGCTTTAGGTAGTATAGACATTTTAACAATATTTGTCCTTCCAGTCCTTGAACATGGAATGTTTTTCCATTTATTTGTGTCCTCTTCAATTTCTTTCATGTGATCCATAGTTTTCAGTGTATACATTTTGTACCTCTTTGGTTAGGTTTATTCCTAGGTATCTTGTAGTTTTTGGTGCAATTGCAAATGGGATCAATTCCTGGACTTCTTTTTCTGCTGTTCATAATTGGCGTGTAGAAATGCAGCAGATTTCTGAGCGTTGATTTTATATCCTACATCTTTGCTGAATTCATGTATTAGTTCTAGCAACTTTTTGGTGGAGTCTTTCAGGTCTTCTACATAGAGTATTATGTCATCTGCAGATAGTGAAGTTTGACTTCTTCCTTGCCAATTTGGATGCCTTTTGTTTCTTTTTGCTGTCTGATTGCTGAAGCTAAGACGTCCAGCACTATGTTAAATAGTAATGGTGAGAGCGGACATCCCTGTCTCGTTCCTGACCTTAGAGGAAAAGCTCTCGGCAAAAATACGTTTTCCAGTGGCACAAAAGAAATTAAGTGCTAAGCAGGCTAAATGGAGGAAGAAGGCATGAATGTGTCTTTTGATTTGAGAATAAACTGGACTTTTCAAGGCATTTTTGTGAGTGGCAAATAGGATGCAAGCTTGCACCACAGCTTTTATCTAGACTGTTGACTCTTCATTTATGTACTGTTCATTGAATCTGTGGGCTCAGGAAAGGTGTAGGGAAGCTTTTTATTGCAGATATTTGTTTGCAATGAAAACTGGTAATGGTGATCTAAATATTGTCCAATATAGCAGGGCTTTAGAAGTTAACTTAATTATTTATTAGTTTTATGTTTATACTCATTATATATTGTATTAACTATATATAAATGCATATTAATTATTTATAAAAATATATAATTATACATTAATATAATTAATATAAAATATATTATATAATTAATTATACATTAATATAATTAATCATATTAGTTAATATATAACTATATAAATTATATGTATTATTTAATATATAAAATTTAAAGTGAAAAGCAGAACCACTTCTAAAACCATGCCTAGGATTCCAGTGCTTAATATCTCCAGAACAAATTAAAGCCAAGTGTGTGAGAATAAAAATGCAATGTAAGAATAAAAGAATGAGATTTTTGGCCGGGATATGTATCCAGAATACAGTATCAAAGTGACCAACAAGGGAAAACTGAATTTGATGACTCAGTGCATTCTCACAATCTAAAATCTCTTGCTGAGGAAATAATGTATAATTTTTCTATTTTTTTTAATGTTTTATTTATTTTTGAGAGAGAGAGATAGAGACAGCGTGAGCAGGGAAAGGTCAGATAGAGGGAGACACAGAATCTGAAGCAAGCTCCAGGCTCTGAGCTAGCTGTCAGCACAGAGCCCGATGCGGGTCTCGAACCCTGAAGCAGCGAGATCATGACCTGAGCCGAAGTCGGACGCTTAACCAACTGAGCCACCCAGGTGCCCCTAATTTTTCTATTTTAAAATCATCAAGAATCTCATATGTCTCATGCACTATACTGGTCATGGAAACATCTGTGACTCCCACTTTGGGTGAAAATAGTATGTTAATTATGTTAAAGCTTATCTGCAGTAATAAAGCGATTATAAGGTAAAGTGACTTAAATACCGAAGAATTTTATTCCTCTCTCGGATAAAGTTGCTAATATCACAGCCCTTTGGGGAACCTTGTTGCTCATGTTTATTCAGGAATCCAGGTTCCTTCCATTACATAACCCTGCCATCTCTTGTGTGTGTGTGTGTGTGTGTGTGTGTGTGTGTGTGTGTGTGTGTGTGTAGCATCTGCACATTTGTATCTATGTTGTTACCAAGTCCAGGTTTTAGTTAGCAAGAAGACAGAAGAGAGTATAGAGAAAACATGCCTACTGTCTTAGTGATCTAGCTTGAAAGTGGCAGCCATCATATTCTGTCACGTTCTGTTGATGAGAGCGTTGTCACATGGCCACACCAGTTTTCAAAGGAGGCTGAGAAATGTTATATGACTGAGCGGCCACATGGCTGGCTACTTCCCTGTTATTGCAAAAGAGTGGTGAAATAGGTTCTAATGGACAGCTTTCAGTCTACCAGAGATAGCTGTTTTTCTCTCTGATTTTATGCTTCTTGTTAGATATGTATGATTTTAGGTCCAAGAAAACAATTACACCTAGATGGAGTTGGAGCATAGATATCTGTTTATTGTTTATACAGGCCAGGATGGCTGTGACCCCAGTCTTTTTCCTATAGGCATGAGTAAGTTTTCCTCAGTTTTATGGAGATTGACGTACATCACTGTCTAGGTTTAAGGGCTACTGCATCATGATCTAACTTAAATGGATTGTAAATGATCAGAACAATAAGTTTAGTTAAAACCCATTGTATAAGGATACCAAAAAAAAAAAAAGGTGTTTTTTTTTCCTTGTAATGAGAACTTTCAGTATCTACTGTGTTGGCAAATTAAATTGGTTTTTTGATCACATTAATTTGGTCTTTTGCTAATAAGCAAAAAGGAACAAGATTAGTGAGGATTTAGAATCATAAGCTAATGAGGAATTAGACTCTGAATCACCCCCTCCAAACCTAGTCTCTCCACAGATATTTTCCCTTAAAACATTTGTCTTTTTAATCTTCAGTCCACCCTACTTTATGTCCAAGCATCCTACCAAAATAGAGCTAGATTGCTTCTGTTGAACTCCAGTCTCCAACACTTAATATCTTATGTTTTAGGGCAAATTACACATATAACCATTCTGAGCTTCACATTCCTTATCTACGATAGATAGATAATAATAGAAATACCTTATAATAGAAAACCCCTCAAAGGGCTTTTGAAAGGATTGAGTGAGTGAGTGAGTCTGTGTTTCTTTTTCTTTTCCTTTTTCCTTTTTTAACATTAATCTTTTGAGAGAAAGAGAGAGAGTGCAAGTGGGGGAAGGGCAGAGAGACACACACACACACACACAGAATCCAAAGCAGCCTCCAGGATCCAAGCGGTCAGCACAGAGCTTGACGTGGGGCTCGAACTTGTGAGCCACAAGATCATAACCTTAGCTGAAGTCAGACGCTTAACCAACTAAGCCACCCAGATGCCCCAGTGTGTGTGCGTGTATTTCTTAGAACAATGCTTGGAACATCCTAAGTGTTATGCAGGAACTTGGCACATAATACGTGCTATATGTGTATTTCTTGTTATCACTGTAATTATCATCATCGTACGCACTGGTTTCCCTGTGTTCAATTTGGATTAGCTTATTTGTACCTTTTAATACCTTGCTATCTATTCTTTGTGTCAATTTTGCTTTTTCTTTCTCTTTTTAGATGCGAGGTTTGGGATTAAGACCCCACAAAAAAGAATTTCTGGAAAAGGTTCATTTCATAGTGAAATGGAGGAGGAAGAATCAAGAGATGATTCATTGTATTCCATTTTAGAAAAACTGTGGCCAGATTCTGAACAGATAAAACGATATCAGGAAAAACAGAGCAAACCTCTGAGTCATGCTGTTTTCATCAATAAGAAAATATTGAATACAGAGTGGGAGTTTGAATATAAAGACAGTGGAAAATTTGTGCCTTCAAGCCCAAATTGTATTCCTTCACAGAAAAGGCCCCATAAATGTGACTCATTTGGAAAGAGTTTTAAGCAGAATTTAGACTTGCACACTCCGAGTAAAAACACTGCAACAAAAAACTTTGATAAAAATACCGGACGTGGTCAAGTTTTCACTCAGAGCTCTTACACTAGCCTTGCAAATACTCCTACAGGAGAGCAATTCTGTGAAAGTAGTCAGCGTGGAAAAGTCCTCAGCCTTAAACAAGCATTCAGTCACAATCTGAAATTTCCTGCTGAGGAGAAAGCAGATATGTGTACTGAGTTTGGGAAGATCTTCACCCAGAAGCCACACCTCTTTGCACCCCAGAGACTCCATACTGTGGAAAAACCTCACGAACTTGGCAAATGTGTGAATGTTTTTCCACAGAAGCCACTACTCAGTATATATCTGAGAGTTCATAGAGATGAAAAACTGTATGTATGTCCTGACTGTGGGAAGGCATTCATCCAGAATTCAGAATTAATTATGCATAAGAAAACTCATACTAGAGAAAAACCCTATAAGTGCAGTGAATGTGGAAAATCATTTTTCCAGGTGTCATCTCTACTTAGGCATCAGACCACTCATACTGGAGAAAAACTCTATGAATGCAGTGAATGTGGGAAAGGCTTCTCCCTGAACTCAGCCCTCAATGTGCACCAGAAAATTCATACTGGGGAGAGACACCACAAATGCAGTGAGTGTGGGAAAGCCTTTACCCAAAAATCAACACTCAGGATGCATCAGCGAATTCACACAGGAGAGAGATCTTATATATGTACTGAATGTGGGCAGGCCTTCATCCAGAAGGCACACTTGATTGCCCATCAAAGAATTCATACTGGAGAGAAGCCTTATGAATGCAGTGACTGTGGGAAGTCTTTCCCTTCTAAATCACAACTTCAGATGCATAAGCGAATTCACACAGGAGAGAAACCCTATATATGCACTGAATGCGGGAAGGCCTTTACCAACAGGTCAAATCTCAATACTCACCAGAAATCTCATACTGGAGAGAAGTCTTATATATGCGCTGAATGTGGAAAGGCCTTCACTGACCGGTCAAATTTCAATAAACACCAGACCATTCATACTGGAGAGAAACCCTATGTTTGTGCCGACTGTGGCAGAGCCTTCATCCAGAAGTCGGAGTTAATTACACATCAGAGAATTCATACGACAGAGAAGCCTTATAAATGTCCTGAGTGTGAGAAATCCTTCTCCAAGAAACCACATCTCAAAGTTCATCAGCGAATCCACACAGGAGAGAAACCATACATGTGTGCTGAATGTGGGAAGGCCTTCACTGACCGGTCAAATTTCAATAAACACCAGACAATTCATACTGGAGAGAAACCCTATAAATGCAGTGACTGTGGAAAGGGCTTCACTCAGAAGTCAGTTCTGAGTATGCATCGCAATATTCATACATGAAAGTAACCCTGTTTCTTAAAAACGAGAAAGCCTTATCACAAAAGTCAGGTCTACGTGTGTATTATGAAACCTATCCGAGACAGACCCTATATGAACACACTGCATGATAAAAAGCTTTTGTCAGACTCTCTCACCTGAGATGAGAAAAACTATTCAAGAGACCGTCTAAGAATGCATTGATTCAAGGGGACTTTTCATATTTGCATGGCTTCACAAAATAGAATCGAATCCTGTCAGTTTGGGGAAAATGCTGTCAATTTGATGCATTAGGTAAAGCCCTCCTGTAGAAAGTGTGATAAGACAGATTGTTGTCAAATTCCTTATAGATGGAATGAGCAAATTTATGTAAATGACACTCATGTTTACTGTGTTTTATTAAGCAATTTAAAGTGGCAACAAAATGAAAGGAAGAACAACAAAATAATGTATTTGATGTGTAGACCTACGCTCAGTTCTGTAGGGTGTTTGTGGCAGAACACATTGCACAACAGAAGGAATAATTGAATTGAAATTCTTTTTTGAATTTAAAATAATTGTGTCTGTCAAATATATTTCCTGTTGAATCCTCCCACAAATCCACAGTTTTAATGTCACTATGGTTTTATGTAGGCCCATATCTGGAGATCTACTCTTACATGAACACATAAATATAATCCTATCATTCATTTCCATGTTGGTTTCCACAACATTCTGTTTTTATCTTCTTTCATTGTGGTACAAAGCAAAATAGCCACAGACCTCTCTCATCCTTTTATGTCCACCCTTCTGCAATGTTACTCTTTTTTTTTCTTTTACTAAGAGGTAGAGCTCTGTCTACTCCTTGACTCTCAGCCTGGCCATGGGATTTGCTTTGGCCAGGGTCCATTGGCAAAGAGATTCAAGAAGAGGCTGGAGAAAAGTCTGCCTGGAGGCTTATCTTCTCTTGCTGCTCTTTGGAATTCTGAGATCTTCCTGTGAAGAAACTCAAGAGTACCTAGCTGGAGGGTGAGAAACCACATGGAACAGAGAGGAGCCAGCACAGATGAGGCCTCTTAGACCAACTGCCAGACATGAGAGTGAGGCCTTCCTCAACCTCCACCCCCAGCCAAACTGGCCCACACCAAAAGAGCCATACAGTTAGCCCATCCAACTAGAATTATGGGATAAATAAAATGGTTCTTGTCTTAAGCCGCTAAGTTTTTGGTAGTTTGTTGCTCAGAAAATGCTAATACCTAAAAGTGTATGCTTTGTGGGGGGGTATTGTACCAAAACATAAGACATGTGGCATTAGCTTTGGGCCTGAACAGCAGGTGGAGGCTGGAAAAACAATGAGGAAAACTGTTAAGAAAGGCTGAAAAAGATGGCAGCTTATGTTATTTACTAAGGAAAAGAAGAGCAAACATTCGCCATGCTCTGTGAGAAGATAGAGAATATACCAGATGAACTTGTGGATCTGGCTAAGGAGATTTCCAACAGAATGTTGGAAATACCAATTGGCTGCTTTTTAGCTGCATATGGTAAGGTACAAAAAGAGATGAACTAAGGAAATAACTCTTCTGTTTGCAAGCAGAATTCAGAAGAAATCTATAAAAAGCCAGGACTTTTTGGGTTGGAAAGTAACTATTTCTCACATCTCCAATCTTTTAGGCCATCAAAATATTCTCAAGATGAAAAAATGGCCTCAGGGTAGAGATCAAATCATGGGTGTGACTATAAGATCCTTTGTTAAAATGTGTGAAATATTTAAGTTGGTGTTTGGGAGACTTTCAGCTAAACCATATGGCTTCTAAAAACTTGACGACATCGTCCAGTACCCTGACACATTGATGAAGTAGAGAAGGGGCCTGTCTTAAAAAGAATGTCAGTGCGGCATTTGGGGCATGGAAGTAAATACAAACCAGATTCATAGAACACCTATAAAGTTTCTAATAGAGCTTTATTACCTCCAGGTTGCACTCACAGGAATTGAAACAGTCCAAAATGAATGGACTGCTTTTTCTAACTTCTATGAACATGAAGCAAACAGAGAAAGTTACTCAGCTGCCATTTCTTATGAGAAAAGAAGGATGTCTCAGAAAGAAGACCCAAGAACAATATGTTAAAATGGACTGGGAAGCTATTCCCAGGTAGAACTGTGACCCAGTCAAGAAACATCTTCCCCTGGAGCAGGGAGACCTGACAACATTTGCTCTGTGGGATTTCAAGATTGTTATGGAACAGTGACTAATATGTGCCTCTGTGCCTCTTGTTCCTCCCTTCTTTTAAGTGAGAGTATCTATTGCAGTTCTCCAGTCCCTGTCTTACGTGTGTGTGTGTGTGTGTGTGTGTGTGTGTGAGAGAGAGAGAGAGAGATGGTCGTATAACTTACCATTTAGCTCATAGGTCTCTGGATCAAGAAACTGATTGCACCCAAGGAGCTTCAGCCACATCTGAACCTGATAGAGAAGACATGAAGTCCTGGATTTGATGCCATAATTTGGGATGAGACATTTGGAGGTCTTGGAATGAGGGTGAACATATTTTGCATGGTGTGATATATAGTGACCAGAAGATAGTGTTAGATAGAAAAATGTTACAAAGTTCTACCATACCTATATGTGTGTCCCTTTACAATCTTTATTTTGCTTTGTGTTTCAGTTGGGATAATTTCTATTAACCTATGTTCAAGTTCACTAATTTTAACCCCTTCCCTGTTAGATCTGTTTTACCCCTACTTCTATTAAGTCTGCTGATGAACCCATGAAGGGCATTCTTCATCTCAGTTGTGTTTTCTTTTTATTTCTAGCATTTCCATTTGGCTCTTAGAGTTTTCATTTTTCTGCTGAAATTCCCCATATGTTCATACCTGTTGTTTACACTTCCCACCATCCTCTCTAATATATTAATCATTGTTATTTTAAATTTCCTATTTGGCAGTATTAACTGGGTCAGCTGAGTCTGGATTGTTTTTTTTATTGCTCTGTCTCTTAACAGCAGATTATTTATTCTTGCTGTTTTGCATCTAATAATTGTTGGCTGAATGTCAGATACTGTATGTAGGAGAGTAGAAGCTGCGATAAATAATATTTGTTCGTGGAAATAATCATGGCTGCTTTTAATAAATCAATAGAGGGGGAGAGGGGGTCCATCTAGTCAAAATTTGGGCTGGATTTTAGGTTTTGTTGTTTCTGTGGTTATCTTCATTGCACCATAGACTTCAAATTTCTCTAGTATTACCTTGGGCTTAAGGTAGGCACTGGTTTTCCAGATAATTTTTCTCAGTACTTTTATACCACCCTTGCCTTTAAGCCTTTCCTGTGTGCCTGCATCTCAGGGAGGATCTCTCTCCATTCCCTTGTCTCTCCCTCAGTAGTAGACTGCTGTTATTATTTGAGTCTTAGTGACCCGACCAGTAGGGGGCAGGAGTTGTTCTGAACCAATCCTAGTTTTAGGCAGGCCCTGTATTCCTAGATCTCGAGGGTGGGGCTTTTTCAGTGATCCTGCACCTCCCCATTGGTAAAACACCTTTAATGGTCTGATCTTAGGATGATTAACTGCCCTGCCCCCAAGAATGGAAGTTGGTTCGTTTTGGGTTTTTTTTCCTTTTCTCTTTCACCACAGGTGCATCTGCACCTGTGTCCTGGGAACAACAAGGTTTGCATCACTTCCCCTTAAGTGGCGTAAGGCTTTTGTTCATTAGGGAAGTAGGGTCTCATTGGGGCTTCATGCCATTTTTGTATCAGCAAACTTTCCCCCTGCAGGCCTACACCCCTGAGAGAGGCTTACTCCAGTCTCTTTTCCTACCCCCATTATTTCTTGTGAGCATCCGGTGGAGGTCTGTGGGGAAGAGCCTGCAAGAGAAGCCCAACTACCCTTAGGTCTCCAGCCCTCAATGCTTCTATATTCTCATACTATCCCACACTCAGCCTTTAGAACTTCATTAAAACTTCTTGCTGAAATTTTAACTGCTGGTATGGTGGACCCACCCTCCTCCTTGCTTTGCCACAGGTGACCCAGGGACAACTTTGTGTCTCCCTCGAGGCACTTATCTTATATATAAGCTAGTTGATTGCTCCATGATCTTAGTTCTCTGATGAGTTAAAGAAAAGTTGTGATTTTGTAGATTGCCCATATTTTTTCTTATTGTAAGAGTGGGAGCTACGCTCTTTACAGTTGTCTATATTCTAGGCAGAACCCAGAAGTCTAGATGGTCTCCTTTGGCCACTATGATCAGAATATACGCCTTCCTTTCAATTTGACTCTTCTACTTCACCCATCGAGAGTCTCTTTCTCCAGCCCTTGTAATTGGGCTGGCCATTTCTTTGGCCAATGGTACATTAGCAAATATGAAGCAAGTAGAGATTTGAGAAGTGCTTACACATTGAGGTTTGCCCACTCTTGCTCCTCTTTGGAATCCTAAGGCCAAGGGTTGTGCTATTAGATGATGAGAGACTTCATGGAGCAGTGATGGAACAGAAATGAACCATCCCAGTTGAGGTACACTACACCAACCAGATTTTCATCTACCAGACATGCAAATGAAGCTATAGTAGCCATCCAACCCTGATCAAGCCCACTGTGGTCAGTGGCATCTGAGATGACCCTGCATGATCCACACTTACTGGCATCCACACCTTTGTATGATCCCCTTCTCAAGCTTGGGCTGGATTTAGTGACTTTGTTCTAATAAATAGAATGAGGCTAAGGAAATGGTATGTTACCTCCAAGGTGAGGTTACAGAGAGACTGTGGCTTCTGTTTTGGGTACTCTTTCAGATGGCTCACCCTAGGGGAAGCCAGTTGCCATCTCATGATGCAGATCTATGGAAAGACCCATGTGAGTGAGTTTGGGAACATATACTCCTAGTCTAGCCTTCAGGTGAGACCTTAGCCCCAAATGACAGTTTGACTTCAGCCTTTTGAAGATCTTCAGCCAGAGGCGGCACCCTTCTGAGCCTCACTTGAATTGCTGACCCACAGAAACTGTGAGATAATAAATATTTGTTGTTTTAAGCTGCAAATTTTTAGGGTAACCTGTTACATATTAATAGATTAGTAATACACTGACCCAGACTAGAAATGCTCTGCCATCCATCTCACCCATCCCAGAAAATCACAGAATCATGGGTTACATATTGTTTTAAGCCACTAAGTTTTGGGTGGCTTGTTACCCAGAAAAAGGTAACTAATACACTTACTATTTACTGAATTTCCTTCTCCACTATTCATCTCCAATAGATAACCAATACTAATCAACTACTATGAACACTTTCATGTTTTAATCTGTGCTCTTAATTATATATAGACATGTGTATGTTACCATGCTTATAGTCAGAGAGAAGCTATATAAAAATTGTTTTTTTCTTGATTTTCAAATATGGGATCATGTTATACAACTATCTTTGCATCTTGCTTTATTACCCAACAATAACTATTTTGGGTTTTTTTTTATTTTTTTTAATGTTTTATTTATTTCTAGGAGAGAGAGAGAGAGACAGCATGAGCAGGGGAGGGTCAGAGAGAGAGGGAGTTACAGACTCTGAAACAGGCTCCAGGCTCTGAGCTGGCAGTCAGCGCAGAGCCCGACGCGGGGCTCGAACCCAAGAACCGCGAGATCATGACCTGAGCGAAAGTCGGACGCTTAACCGACTAAGCCACCCAGGTGCCCCAACAATAACTATTTTGAATGGTTGCATGATAGTTCATAGGGATGGATATGCACAATTTACTTAACCTTTTTCTTTTTTATAATTCTTTTTTTTTTTTTTTTTTTTAAATTTTTTTTTAAATGTTTTTTTTTTTTTCCAGGAGAGAGAGACAGCGTGAGCAGGGGAGGGTCAGAGAGAGACGGAGTCACAGACTGAAACAGGCTCCAGGCTCTGAGCTGGCAGTCAGCACAGAGCCCGACGCGGGGCTCGAACCCACGAACCGCGAGATCATGACCCAAGCGAAAGTCGGACGCTTAACCGACTAAGCCACCCAGGCGCCCCTACTTAACCTTTTTCTTATTGAGATTTATATACATGTCACATTTGGCTAAGATCAAGTGAAGATTTATACACATACACACACACACACCCTGTTATTAAACCTTTTGTCACTAGGAACAATGCTGTTAAAAATATTGAGTTAATTTGCATAGTGGTTAGGTAGATGGGCTCAAGAACCTGTCTGCTAGGGCTTTAATCCTGGCTCTACTAGTTACTGGCTGTGTTACCTTAGGCAGGTTAGTTAACCTTTTTGTCCTATTTTCTTCAGCTGTAAAGGATGTTCACACTAGTACCTATCTTTTTTAAAAAAATGTTTTTATTTATTTTTGAGAGAGAGCAAGGGAGCACAAGTGGGGGAGGGGCAGAGAGAGAGGGAGACACAGAATCTGAAGCAGGATCCAGGCTCTGAGCTATCAGCACAGAGCCCAACACGGGGCTCGAACTCACAGACCATGAGATCATGACCTGAGCTGAAGTCAGACGCTTAACTGGCTGAGCCACCCAGGTACCTCCACACTAGTACCTATCTTAAAGATTTGACATGAAAAGTGTATTAGCTTCCTAGGGCTGGTATACCAAATTGAGTGGCTTAAAACAACAGAAATTGCTTGGTCTTACAATTATGGAGGCCAGAAGTCTGAAATCAGGGTGTCAGCAGGGACATGTTCCCTCTGAAATCCCTAGGAAAGGAACTGTTCCATGCCTGTCTCCTACTTTCTGGTAGCTTCGGCCATTCCTTGGCATTAGATACATTACTCTAATCACATGGCCATTTTCTCCCTGTGTATCTTCACACTGCATTCCCTTTGTATGTCTGTCTCTGTGTCTAATCTTCTTGTAAGGACACAGTCATATTGAATTAAGCCCACTCTAATGGCTTCATGTTAACTTGATCACTTCTATAAAGACTCTTTGTCCAAACAAGTTTACATTCTGAGGTGCTTGAGGTCAGAACTTGGACATATCTTTCTGGGGAGATATTATTACCCATAACAAGAAGTTAATGCACTTACCTGTATAAAGCACTTAGAACTATGCATAGAGAATTCTTTATGTATATTAGATATACCCCACTACCTGTACCTGCTCAGGTCCCCCTGTAATTCTCTGTGCTTGTGCAGGATATGAGAGCTTATCTGTGGTACCTTAGTCTCATCCAGTTACCAAAAGAAAATATACTGGGTAACTAGAAGAGTAGGCCTCAGACCAAGGTTTGTTTGTTTGTTTGTTTGTTTGTTTGTTTGTTTAAATAGTTTATTGTCAAATTTCAGACCAAGATTTTTGCTACCAACATTTGAGGACCAGGTCAAGAGGGATTCATCTATAGAGAATAATGGAAAGGAACAGCCAGAGAGGTAAAAACATACCAGGTGAGCAAGGGGCTGACAGAAGACAGTGTTGGAAACACTGTGGAAGCAGTGCTTCAGTGGGGGAATTGTCCAGAATGAAGGTCAACTCATGAGGATGGAAAACAGGTTCTTGACATTTGTGACAAAGGAGGTCATTTCTAACTTTGATGAGTGTTATTTTAGAAGTGGATTTAACTAAAGGAAAAAACTGAGCAAACCTGAAGGAATTTCTGAACTTGGGTAATGTTACTTCACCACAAACTTTTTTGGTAGAAAAATAATTAGGTCATTGGGCTGTACTACTCTATTGTTGTCTGGGTTATACTGAGAAATGTGTTTTCAAGAATCCCATGTGACTCCAGATTACAATTGGCCAGAAGTAAAAATTGCACGAGATTTGGGAGGTCAAAGTGAAGGAATAATCATTACTCTACAAGCTTGAGATTAGATACAGTAGAGGACAGATGCAGAGGTACCCAGAAAGTTTTAATTTTTCCTCACTCTCTTCCATTCTATATTTTATCCTTCTTTGTATCTCCCAGAACTACTGACCACCAGTGGTGCCAGGTCTACCAGATGCTTGCCTGAGGCCCCCACAAAGGCAACAGCTTTTCATAGACTTCTCGTTAAGCTCTCCCTTGACAGTCTCTCTTTGGCAGTTGGATGTGCCTGGCTTCTCAGATGTTCCTGCAAGCTCTAACTTACTGACCCCTGCCAGCATTTCAAAAGGACTGGTTTAGTGACTTCTCTAATCTTCCAATTCCCCTTTCCATATCTTTACTTTCCCAGCTACTCTCATAATTGTGTATGGTCGAAATCATATTTTTTAAAAAACCTCCTTATTCCATAATAATTATGGTGAATCCACTCCCTGATTGAACCCTGATTGCTAAGTTACTTCCTTTTCCTGAAAACTTAGTGAATGTTGCTCTTCTAAAATTGGGTGATGCCATTGAGAAGTCTTAGACTAATCTGCTCTCTTTTTTTCTTGTACCTTTCAGCCATACAATTCTTTTTTATGCTTGAAGTTAATGAATGATCTTTAGAAGCATGTGACTTAGTCTTGATTTTTGTGAATTAATTTTAGTTACAAAGAGC
The DNA here is from genome assembly GCA_017311185.1 of Proteles cristata cristata. Taxonomy (NCBI): domain Eukaryota; kingdom Metazoa; phylum Chordata; class Mammalia; order Carnivora; family Hyaenidae; genus Proteles; species Proteles cristata. The sequence goes on along the minus strand of JAESUZ010002073.1, from coordinate 32,694 downwards.
TGTTTTATTCATGATTCACGCCTTTCATTTCAGTGAAGTTTTATTTTACTTAACTTTTTTTCTGATCCATTATTTCTCTTCTTCAAGGACATCAATTATGCTTATATAATGTGTCTTTGTCATCTTCTCCGTCCATTTTGTACCGGTCTACATTCATTTCATATCATTATTTGTTTTAGTTGTGACTGATTATCTCTAGCCTCCTGTTCAAAGATAGTTCTCCATGAATCTCTCATGTTTCTTATTGTCTGGACATTAACAGCCAGTGTGCTCAGATTTATTTATATTCCAGGACATTAAAGATAGAAAATGTCTTTCTCCCTGGAAAAATTCCCAGAAAAGATCTGCCTACATTCCAGTATGAGAAAGATAATGTCTCTCTCTCTGAAGAGGAGGATGGGCAATAAAACAACATAGCAATATTGGTTTTTTCCCACATTTTAATTATGCAAATTTCCAGTCATGTAGAAATACTGAAAGAACAGTACAGTGAACACACATAACTTTTACTTAGATTCAACAATGTATATGTATATTTTTTTCTGGAAAGTTGATGGTAAGTTATAGACATAGAATTACATCCATAAATACTTGAGCATCCATTTCCTAAAAATAAGGACATTCTCCCACATAACTGGATTATCATTATCAACCTAATTCAGTAATATTTCATATCTAGTCTATTTTCATATTTCTTCCATTGTCCCCAAAATATATTTTACAGCTTTATTGAGGTATAATTAGCACACAGTAAATCGAATTTGATGAGTTTTGACATATACATGCACCTTTAAAGCCATCATTACAATGACAAGGATGTCCCTTGTCATACAACTGTCCCTCCCCACACCCTTCCTCCATCCACAAGCAGCCACTGATCTGTGTTCAGTCATTATAGATTAGTTGCATTTTCTACAATTTTGTATGAATGGAGTCATACAAGTGGCTTCTTTCATTTATCATAGTCATTTTGTGATTTATTTGTGTTATTACATGTATTTATATCCATTTCTTTTTATTCCAAAGTGGTATTTCATAGTATAGCTATACCAAATTTGTTTATCCATTCATGTGTTGATTAAAATGTGTTGTTTCTAATTACAAATAAGTTACAATAAAACTGATATGAACATTTATGTACAAGTCTTTGTGTGTACATAGCTTTCATTTATCTTGTATAAATACCTGCGAATGAATAGTTTGGTCATATGGTGAGTGTATATTTAGCTTTTTAAGAAACTGCTAAACTGTTTTCCAAAGTGGTGTACCAATTTTGTATTCCAGCAGTATGTAAGTGTTCCATTTGCTTCATATCTTTGCCCTCATTGGGTTAGATTATTCCTATTAATTTTAGCCATTTTAGTGGTGTGAAGTGGTATCTCACTGTGGTTTTAATGTACACTCTCCTAATAACTAATGCTATTGAGAATCTTGTGTTTGTTTGCCATCTATATATCATCTTGGTTGATGTTTCCCTGAAAATATTTTGCCCATTTTTATTTTTTTTTCCTTTTTTTTTATTTTATTTTATTTTTTTTCTTTTTACAAATAGTTTATTGTCAAATTAGTTTCCACATAACACCCAGTGCTCATCCCCACAAGTGTCCTCCTCCATGACCATCCCTCCTCCCCCCCACATCCATCAGTCCTCAGTTTTGTCAGCATTCAAGAGTCTCTCATGGTTTGCCTCTCTCCCTTTTCCCCACCATTTCCGCCCTTCTTCTCCCGCTTGGTCCTCTGTTAAGTTCCTCCTAATCCTCCTATATGTGCACACATATGATATTTGTCCTTCTCTGCCTGACTTATTTCACTCAGCATAACACCCTCAAGGTCCATCCATGTTGCTACACACGGCCAGATTTCATTGTTTCTCATTGCCATGTAGTATTCCATGGTATAGATAAACCACATCTTCTTGATCCATTCATCTGTTGATGGACACTTAGGCTCTTTCAGGTTTTAGCTATTGTGGAGAGTGCTGCTATGAACATTGGGGTCCATGTGCTCCTATGCCTCAACATTTCTGTATCCCTTGGGTAAATTCCTAGCAGTGCTATTGCTGGGTCATAGGGGAGTTCTATTGTTAGTTTCATTAGGAACCTCCACACTGTTTTCCAGAGGGGCTGTACCAGTTTACATTCCCACCAACAGTGTAGGAGGGTGCCCGTTTCTCCACATCCTCGCCAGCATCTAGAGTTCTCTGATTGGCTCATTTAGCCACTCTGACTGGCGTGAGGTGGTATCTCAGTGTGGTTTTGATTTGTATTTCCCTGATGAGGAGCGATGCTGAGCATCGTTTCATGTGTCTGTTGGCCATCTGGATGTCCTCTTTGGGAAGTGTCTGTTCATATCTTCTGCCCATTTCTTCACTGGGCTGTTTGTTTTTCGGGCGTGGAGTTTGGGGAGTTCCTTGTAGATTCTGGATATCAACCCTTTATCTGATATGTCATTTGCAACTATCTTTTCCCATTTCGTTGGTTGCCTATTAATTTTCTGGGTTGTTTCCTTTGCTGTGCAGAAGCTTTTAATCTTGATGAGGTCCCAACAGTTTATTTTTGCTCTTGATTCCCTTGCTTTTGGGGATGTGTCAAGTAAGTTGCTGCGGTGGAGGTCAAGGAGGTTGTTTCCTGCTTTCTCCTCTAGGGTGTTGATAGTTTCCTGTCTCACGTTCAGGTCTTTTATCCATTTTGAGTTTATTTTTGTGCATGGTGTGAGAAAATGATCTGGTTTCATTCTTCTGCATGTTGCTGTCCAGTTCTCCCAACACCATCTGTTAAAAAGGCTGTCTTTTTTCCATTGGATATTCTTTCCTGCTTTGTCAAAGATTAGTTGGCTGTATATTTTTGGGTCCACTTCTGAGTTCTCGATTCTGTTCCATTGGTATTTGTGTCTGTTTTTGTGTCAATACCATACTGTCTTGATGATGACAGCTTTGTAGTAGAGGCTAAAGTCTGGGATGGTGATCCCTCCCGTTTTGGTTTTATTTTTCAAGATTACTTTGGCTATTCGGGGTCTTTTGTGGTTCCATACAAATTTTTTGGATAGTTTGTTCTAGTTTTGAGAAGTATGCTGGTGCAATTTTGATTGGAATTGCATTGAATGTGTAGAGTGCCTTAGGTAGTAATGACATCTTAACTATATTTATTCTTCCTATCCATGAGCATGGAATGTTTTTCCATTTCTTTGTGTATTTTGCCCATTTTTAAATTGGGCTGTTTGTCTTAATTGAATTTTAAGAGTCCTTTATGTATCCTAGATAATAAATCCTTTGTTAGATATATATTTTGCAAACATTTTCTCCCAAGTTTGCCTTTTCGTCTGAGTAACAGAAGAGCAAAAGCTTTTAATTTTAAGGATTCCAATTCATTTATACTTTTTTTTTTATAGCTCATGCTTTTTGAGTAATGGTTAAGAAATTTTTGCAGAACTCAAGGTCACTAAGATTTTATTTTATGCCTTCATCTAGGTGTGTTATAATATTGGCTCTTTTATTTATTTTTAAAGATTTTATTTTTAAGTTATCTCCATGTGGACCCAACTTGGGGCTCAAACTCACAACCCCAAGATCAAGAGTCACTCACTCTACCGACTGAGCCAGCCAGGCATCCCTATAATATTGGCTCTTTTAGTTCTGTGATCCATTTTGATTTAATTTTCTATATGGTCTTACTTACGAAAAGATTTAAGTTCATTTTGTTTTGCATATGGCTGTTCAATTGTTCTAGAACCATTTGTTGAAAAAAAGTTATTCTTGCTCCACTGAATTGCCTTGTCATCTCTATAAAAATGAGTTGGCAGTATTTCTTGAAGTACTTCAGTTCTGTTTTTCTCTTTGTCCATCTTAATGCGAGTACCACTACCGGTATTGCTGTATGTTCTGTATTATTATAGCATTACTGCTTACTGTAGCTTCCTGAGTCTGAAGTCAGGTGGTGTAAGTCCTCCAGCTTTACTTTTCTACAGTTGTTTGACTATTGTAGGTCTTTTGAGAGTCCATATGAATTTTAGAATCAGTTTGTTGGTTACTATAAAATAGCCTGCTTGAGTTTTGATTGAGATTGAATTGAATCTATAGTTCTATTTGTAAATAATTGACATTTTAACAATATTGAGTTTTCAGATCCATGAACAGGATATATCTTTCCGCTTATTTCATTATGAAATGACTCTATCCTGGTAAAAAAATTATGTAATAATAACCACTCCATTTTTTCTTTTGATTAATTTTAGCAAGTATATATTTTCACATATATCTATATATCTATGTATATATATGTGTATATATATCTATGTATGTATATATGTATGTATAGATATATAGATATATATAGCCCTTCAGACGCTGAGCTGATATTGCATGGCCCAAAGCCCCTAGCATAAATTATATTGTTAGTATAGACTGTCCAGCATGGCTCAAGCCTTCAGGTAAACAGAAGACACTGTTCTCTTATCAAACAAGACACTCCAAAGGCTTAAGGTTACCTCCTTTCTTTGGACAAGGTTAATCCTTTACTGTACAGTAAGCTTTTTCTGTTCCAGAATCCAATCCATGATATCACATTCCTTTTAGATGTCATGTTTCCTCAGTCTCCTCCAGTCTGTGACAGCTTCTTGGTATTTCTTTGTCTGTCATGAGCTTGACATTTTTGAAGAGTATTCATGTATCTTGTTGATTGTCCCTCAATTTATGTTTGTTTGTTTTATCATGAACAGATGAGGTTATATATTTGGCAGATGGATATCACAGAGATCATTGCCCTTTGCATTGCATTATTTCAGGGAACAAATGATATCAACATTACTTACTGCTTGGTTACTTTGTTATAGTGATATCTCCCAAGTTTCTCTGTTATAAAGTTTCTATTTTTCCTCTTTCCATAATCTTCATTAGAAATGAGTCAAAGCTGGGGCGCCTGGGTGGCTTAGTCGGTTAAGAGTCCGGCTTTCGACTTTCGTTTAGGTCATGATCTCGCGGTTCATGGGTTCGAGCCCCGCGTCGGGCTCTGTGCTGACTGCCAGCTCAGAGCCTGGAGCCTGTTTCAGTCTGTGACTCTCTCTGACTCTCCCCTGCTCATGCTATCTCTCTCTCTCCTAGAAATAAAAAAAAAAAGATTAAAAAAAAAAAAGAAATGAGTCAAAGCTCTCAGTACTAAAGGAGAAAGGGGATTAAGCTCCACTTCCTGGTTGGAAGGCTATCAAAGAGATTATGGTCATACATTAAAACCACCACAAAGGAATTATTTTGAGGTTATGCAAGTATCCTGTTTCTCCTTAAAGTTTTACCCAGTAATCTTAGCATTTATCAGTGGATCTTACCTTCAGCAATACTGCTGTCTTGTTTTAATAGTGATTTTCTGTTTCCCTCATTGCTTCTGCATTTATTAATTGAGATTCTTCTGTAAGAAAGACTTGCCCTTTCCATCTTCCATTTATTTACTTATTCAATTATTTGTTTATATCAATATGAATGAATGGACATTTATTTCATTCTCTGTTATAATCCAATACTGCATTTTTTATTATGTGGCACAAATTGTTACAGGTTTGGCCATTGTTAGGTCTTTGAAGTTGGTTCCTGCACCCCTCTGACATGCCCCCATCCTTTCATTATAGAGGAGGGACACTTCCTTATTCACTAGAACTATAGGATGGTCCAGGATCATCTTGAATTTTCCCTGTTCCAGATCTAGAATCAGCTATTAATTTCTCCAATGAGATCTGGTTCATTTGCTGGAAATTGGCATTAGAAACCAAACCCTTGGTATTAAGTGTGTTCATTGCTACTGGTGTATCGCTGCTAGTAGTGTCAAAGAGCAAGGAAATGCATACAGATAGTCTAACCTATGTACCCATATGTAATTATTTTTATTTCTTTAGCTGTATATATGTTTAAAGAAACAAGTTTATACTGATATTTCTGACTCAAACCCAGTACCAAAGGGTTCCTTTAGCTTCTCCCCATTCTTGTTTATTTATACTTTTTTCTCTGACAGGAAAGAAAAACAGTTGACTCCATTTGTGTGAGACAATTTTAGTGTTCTCTATATTGTTCTCCATTCTCTATTCTGTTCCATTGATCTGTGTTTCTTATACTTTGTCAATACTACACTGTCATGATAACTGAGGCTGTACAGTGAATCTTAAAATTTAGTAATGCAAATACTCCAACTTTGTTTTAGTTTTCAGAATTGTTTTAGCTCCTTTATTTTTTTCTTTTTCGAATTTGTATTTAAATTCTAGTTAGTTAACATATAGTGTAATATTGTTTTCAGGAAGAGAATTTAGTGATTCATCACGTACATATAACACCCAGTGCTCAACAAGTGCCTTCTTTAATGCCCATCACTCATTTAGCCCATCCCCCACCCACATCCCTCCATCAACCCTCAGTTTATTCTCTATCATAAAGAGTCTCTTATGGTTTGTTTCCCTTTCATTTTTCCCCTTTCTATATGTTCATCTGTTTTGTTTCTTAAATTCCACATATGAGTGAAATCATATGGCATTTGTCCACTTAGCGTAATACACTCTAGATCCAGCCACATCATTACAAATAGCAATATTTCATTCTTTTTCAAGGCTGAGTAATAGATTGTAGAGTAGTTCTATTTTTAGTTTTTGAGGAGCCTCCATACTATTTTCCACAGTGGCTGCACTAGTTTCCATTCCCACCAACAGTGCACAAGGGTTCCTTTTTCTCTGCACCCTTGCGACACCTGTTGTTTCTTGTGTTGTTAATTTTAGCTATTCTGACAGGTGTGAGTTGGTATCTCATCATGATTTTGATTTATATTTCTCTGGTGATGAGTGATGTTGAGCAGCCTTTCATGTGTCTGTTAGTCTTCTGGATGTCTTCTGTGGAAAAATACCTATTCATGTCTTCTGTCCATTAATTCACTGGATTATTTGTTTTTTGGGTGTTAAGTTTGATAAGTTCTTTATAGATTTTGGATACTAACCCTTTATCTGATATGTCATTTGTAAATATCTTCTCCCATTCTGCAGTCTTGCGCCTTTATTTTACCATATTAATTTTTGAATTAGTCTGTTGGTATCTAAAAAACAAAGGCCTGTTGGGAATTTAACTGGAATTACCTTGTATCTATAGATCAAATTGGGGAGAATTGGCATCTTAATTTTTGAGTATGGTCTTTCTCCCCATTTATTTAGATGATGTTTGATTTCTTTCTTTTCTTTTTTTTTTTTTTTTTTTTTTTTTTTGCTTTTCAGTATACAGATTCCATACATATTTTGTTAGATATCTACCTAATTAGTTCATTTTTGTGGTGATATTGTATGTTTTATATTTTTAAATTTCAAATTCCTATTGTTCATAACTATTGTTTATATTATTATATAACTATTATATCCTATTGTATATAGGATATAATTGACTTTCATATATTGACAGGTATCCTGAGGCTTTACTAAACTCCCTACTTCTAGTTATAGATTTTTAAATTATCCCTATGTGGACAACAATGTTGTCTGGAAGTAGAATTTTCTTTCTTTCTAATCTGAATGCCTCTTATTTCTTTTTCTTATTTAACAGCACTATCTAGGACTTCCAGAAGAATGTTGAATAAGAGTAGTCAAAGAGGGCATCCTTGCCTTTTTTCTGGTCTTAGGAAGAAAGCATGCAATTTCTCACCATTCAGTATGATGTAACTTGTAGGTTTTGTGTAGATGCCATTTATTAAGTTAAGCAATTCCCATTATATTCCTAGTTTGTTTTGAACTTTTATAATAAATGGATATTTAATTTCACATACTGCTTTCTCTGCATCTACTGAGATGATTATATGGCTTGACTTACTTAGTCTGTTAATATGGTGAATTAAAACGATTGATCTTTGGGGCGCCAGTGTGGCTCAGTCGGTTGAGCGTCTGACTTCTGCTCAGGTCATGATCTCACAGTTTGTGAGTTCAGACCCTGCATCGGGCTCTGTGCTGACAGCTCAGAGCCTGGAATCTACTTCGAATTCTGTGTCTCATTCTCTCTCTGCCTTTCCCTGACTTGTGCTCTGTCTCTCAAATAAGTGTAAAAATAAATAAAATTATTAATTTTCATGTCGAAACACCCTTGCACTCCTGGCATGAACCCTCATTGTTGTGATGTGTGAGATATATACATATGTATATATGTATGTGTGTGTGTAATCTCTTTTACAAATATCCTGTATGTTTTCTACATATTTTAATAAATTTAAATAGATAAAATATATTTACATATTTATGTATAGTTAATATTTTAATGAAGACTTTTGTGTCATGTTCATGAGAGACATTGGTCTTCAGATTTCTTTTTCTGTCATATCTTTTCTAATTTTAGCATTTGGATAATGCTGACCTAATAAAAATGAATTGGGAAGTGTCCCCTCCTTTTTTTCTGAAAAAAGTTATGTATTCTGAAATGTTGGCAAGGATGTGGAGAAATTGGAACTTAACACGCATTTCTTATGGGAATGTGAAATTGAACCACTTCCATGGAGAATAGTTTGGCAGTTCCTCAATAAGTTAAGCATAGAATTACCATATGATTCATCTATTCTACTTAGAGGTATATACCCCAAATAGTTGAAAACATGTGTTCAAATAAAAACTTGTACACATATATTCATAGAGGAACTCTTCACAATAGCTGAAATAACCCAAGTGCCCTTCACCTGATGAGTAGATAAACAGAATGTAGTATATTCATACAATGCAGTATTATTCAGCCACAAAAAGGAATGAAGCATGGTTGTTTGCCACAACATAAACTTTGAAAACATTATGCTACATGAAAAAAGCCAGATGCAAAAGGCCACATATTGTGTGATTCCATTTATTTTTTTAAATTTATTTTGACAGAGAGAGCACAAACGGGAGGGGCAGAGAAAGAGGAGAGAGAAAATCCCAGGCCAGCTCAATTCTGCCAGCACAGAGCCTGATTCAGGGCCCAGTCTCACAAACTGTTGAATCATGACCTGAGCTGAGATCAAGAGTCAGTCACTTAACCAACTGAACCACCCAAGTGCCCCTGTATGCTTCCATTTAAAAGAAATATCCAGAATAGGCAAATCTGTAGAGACAGACAGTAATAATTGTTGCCGGGGGCTGGTGGGAGAGTGGGATGACAGGTGACTGCTTAATGGATAGGAGGTTTCCTTTTGAAGTGATGGAATTATTCTGGAACTAGATGGTGGTGACTGTTGCTCAACATTGTGAATATACTAAATGCCACCAAGTTGTACATTTTAAAATGGACAAAAAGATGAATTTTATGTTACATACATTTTACCACAAAAAGTGGATCATAGACCTAAATGTGAAACATAAAAATATAAAACGTCTAGAGGAAAACATTGAAGATGGAAGAAGAGCTTGTGATCTTGGGTTAGCAAAGATTTCTTAGCTATCACATGAAAAAGTACAGTCCATTAAAAAAAAATCAATAAGTTGGGGGCACCTGGGTGCCTCAGTTGGTTAAGCAGCTGACTCTTGATTTCGGCTCAAGTCATGATCTCACAATTCATAAGTGTGAGCCCTGGGTCAGGCTGTGCGCTGACAGCGTGGAGCCTGCCTGGGATTCTCTCCCCCTCTCTTTCTGCCCGTCCCTTCCTTGTGCTCACCCTCTCTCTCAAAAATAAATAAACGTTTTTTTAATCGATAAATTAGACTTCATTGAACAAAACAAAAACACTGTGCTTCTTGAAAGGATAAGAAGCCAAGGATGAGAAAAAAATAACTGGAAAATACATATCTGACTCGTATCCAGAATATATGTAAAAAAAAAAACTCTCAAAAGTTTATAAGACTTTAAAACAAACAACCCATAAAAACAGGCAAAAGACTTGAGCAGACACTTCACCAAAAAAGGGCAAATAAGTGCCTGAAGATATGTTCATCATTATTTGTCATTAGGAAAATGCAAACTAAAACCGTAATGAAATACCCCTGCACACCTATTAAAATGGCCAAAACCAAAAACGCTTATAATAACAACTGCTTTGAAAAATGTGAACCAGGAGATGGAGGCAATATGGCGGAGAATTAGGATGCTGCGTACATTTCACTCACCCCCATCTCCCAAGCAGAGAAGGCCTGAAGCCATAGGACACTGAACCGCAGGAGTCTAGGAGGAAAAGTGACAGAGTCCACTAAGAAGACAGCCTCATAGGTGCGTGAGTGCGAACTGGGGAAGATAAAAATGGGCCGGGACCCAGAGACATGGAGGGAGGGGAAGGAACCCCCTCTGCGGGGAGCCGAAAAGAGTCGAGGAGAAGAGAAAGAGCCGCTGAAACTGCTCATAGTACTGTCCCTAGAGAAAAGAAAAATCTCAGCTCAGGTCAGAAAGTGATCTTATTTCTAGCTGTGGTGCTGACTTTGGGCTGGGTGCTGCAGTCCCAGGCGGCGCCAGGAGAAACTGCTTCACTGCTCTCCCAGCTTGGTCCCCGGCTGGGAAGCGTCCAGGCCTGCTGGATTATATTTCGATGGTATCAATAAAGTGCACAGACTAAGATCTGAAAACGAGGCGGGGCTTGGGGCATAGAACACTGCCCACGTTGGCTACACCCGCGGCACAGGGAGATCAGCAGGTTAATTGTCTGATTCTTGATTTCAGCTCAGGTCATGATCTCACGGTTTGTAACATCGAGCCTCCTATCAGGCTCTGTGCTGAAAGTGAGGAGCTTGCTTGGGATTCTCTCTCCCTCTCTCTCTGCCCCTCCGTCGCTTGTGCATGCTCTCTCTCTCGCCCTCCCTCCCTCTCTCGCTCTCTCTCTCAAAATAAATAAAGGTTTAAAATGATAAAATATTTCAAAATAAATGGTTAAATAAAAGTGTATGAATGATCCTGATCAAAAAAGTAAAAGATGTAGAATTGTTGGTCCCATGGTAAGTATATGGTTAACTTTATAAGAAACCGTGACACTCTTTTCCAAGGTGAATATGCCATTTCACACTCCTACCAGGAACTTATGGGAGTTCCAGCTGCTCCACATCTTCACCAACAGTAAGTATATCAATGTATGTTGCGGTAGTCAGCTTCCAAGATGGCCCTAATGATACCACCTTCCAGTATTTACTCCCTTGTGTAATCCTCTCCCTCTGAGTGAGGCTAGACTATCAATTCACTTCTAATGAAGAGAATTCAGCAAAAGTGATGGAATGTCACTTCCAAGATTAAGTTATAAAAGATTGCGGCATCCATGTTGGGCACTCTATCTCGGATCACTTGTACTGGCAAAAGAAAAAGTCCATATTTTGAGCGGTCCTATGGAAAGACCCACCTGGTATGGCAACAGCTGAGGTCTTTAGTCCATCAGCTCACAAAGAACTGAGTCCCTCAGTCCAGCAGCCTTGTGAATGAGCTTAAAAGTGGATCCTTCATGGGGCACCTGGGTGGCTTAGTCGGGTAAGCGTCCGACTTTCGCTTAGGTCATGATCTCGCGGTTCGTGGGTTCGAGCCCCCCGACTTTCGCTTAGGTCATGATCTCGCGGTTCGTGGGTTCGAGCCCCGCGTCGGGCTCTGTGCTGACTGCCAGCTCAGAGCCTGGAGCCTGTTTTGGAGTCTGTGTCTCCCTCTCTCTCTGACCCTCCCCTGTTCATGCTGTCTATCTCTCTCTCCTAGAAATAAATAAAAATTAAAAAAAAAAAGTGGATCCTTCAGACCCAGTCAATCCTTCAGATGACTATGTCCCCCAAGTGATATCCTGACTGCAACGTTCTGAGAGAGCTTGAGTCAGAGGCACCTAGCTATCCCATTTCCAGATTTTTGACCTACAGAAACTAACATAACAACTGTTTATTGTTTTAAGCTGCTGAATCATTGGTAATTTGTTACTCAGCTATAAATAACTAATACACATATCCAAACCACATTGAGGTATTATCCTTCACCTGTGGCATGGAGGGGGAAGGTTGGGGATGGAATGGGGACACAGGCACCCTCATACAGTGATATTATACGTATAAAATAAATATAGTACAGCTCTTATGGGACTCATTTAGTACTTTAAAAAATGGGAAAACCATTTACCTTTGAGAAATTCCACTTCTGGGAATTTATCCTCGATATTTATGATGTAAAATATATGTTTATATACATATGTTTATGTAAGTGTGTGTGTGTGTGTGTGTGTGTGTGTGTGTGTGTGTGTGTGTGTGTAGAGAGAGAGAGAGAGAATGAGAAGATAAGCTACAGGCTGGGCTGGGAGAAAATATTTCCAAAAGATACCTGATAAAGGACTGTTATCCAAAATATACAAAGAACTCTTAAAACTCAGCAATAAGAAAACAAAGAACCCAATCTTAAAATGGGCAAAAGAGCTCTCTCTTCCTTTCCCCCTCCATGCACAGCATCCCTTACTATTAACATCCCTCATCAGAGTAGTACCTTTGTTAAAATTGACAAACCTACATTAATATCATCACCCCATAGTTTACATTAGAGTTCACTCTTGGAATTTTCATTCTATGGTTTTGAAAAATGTATAATAACATGTATCTGCTATTACAGTATCCTACAAAATAGTTTTGCTGCCTTAAAAGTCTTCTGTGCTCCAGTTATTCATGATTCCCTGCCTCCTATCCCCTGACAACCACTGTTTTGTTTTGTTTTTTGTTTTTGTTTTTGTTTTTTGCTGCTTTCAAGTTTTTGCTTTTTCCAGAATGTCATATAGTTGGAATATAATACAGTATGTGGCCTTTTAAGATTGACTTCTGTCACTTAGTAATAAGCATCTAACGTCTTTCCATGTCTTTTCATGCATTTTAGTGTATTTCTTTTTCATAGTAAATAATATCCCATTGGGGCGCCTGGGTGGCTCAGTCCGTTAAGTGTCCGACTTCGGCTCAGGTCATGATCTCACAGTTCATGAGTTCGAGCCCACATTGGGCTCTGTGCTAACAGCTCAGAGCCTGGAGCCTGCTTCGGATTCTGTGTCTCCCCCTCTCTCTGCCCCTTCCCTGTTCATGCTGTCTCTTTCTCTCTCAAAATAAATAAACATTTAAAAATTATAAACAAACAAATAAATAAATAAACAAAATCTCATTCTCTGAATGTACCACAGCTTATCTATCCATTCGCCTACTGAAAGACATCTTCATATGGATACAAGTTTTCAACTTATTTGGATAAATACCAAGGAGTGCAATTGATGGATCATATGGTAAGAGTATGTTCAGTTTTATAAGAAACCACAAAATTGTCTTCCAAAGTGTCTGTACCATTTTGCATTCCTAACACTAATAAATAAGAATTCATGCTGCTCACCAACATTTCATGTTGTCGATGATTTGGATTTTGACCATTCTAATAGGTATGTAATTGTATCCCACTGTTGTTTTAATTTGTAATTCCCTAATGACATATGACGTGGAGTATTTTGTCATGCTTATTTATCATCTGTATATATTCTTTGGTGAGCTGTCTATTCAGGTCTTTTACCCATTTTTCTTTTTCTGTTGTTCTTTGGCCCATTTTGAAAGTTTATTTATTTACTTATTTTTTTAATGTTTTATTTATTTTTGAGAGATAGATAGAGACAGCATGAGCAGGGGAGGGTCAGAGAGAGAGGAAGACACAGAATCCGAAGACAGGCTCCAGGCTCTGAGCTGGGTGTCAGCACAGAGACCGACGCAGGGCTGGAACCCACAAACCATGAAATCATGACCTGAGCCGAAGTCGGGCGCCTAACCGACTGAGCCACAAAGTCACCCCAAGGTTTATTTATTTATTTTGAGAGAGCTAGAGATAGAACAGGGGAGGGGCAGAGAGAGAGGGAGAGAATCCCAAGCAGGTCCTCACTGTCATCACAGAGCCCTATGTGGAGCTTGATGCCACAAACCATGAGATCATGACCTGAGCTGAAATAAAAAATCAGACACTTAACTGACTAAGCCACCCAGACACCCCTCACATCTAAAACTTTTTTTCCCTGTTTCTACTGAAACTGCTTTATTTATTTATTTATTTATTTATTTATTTATTTATTTATACTTAATATACAGTGTTATATTAATTTCAGGTATACAATATACTGATTCAACAATTCCATATGTATTATTCATTACTCATCAAGATAAGTGTACTCTTAGTCCCCTTCACCTATTTCACCCATCCCCCCCACCTGCTTACCTCACCTCTGGTAACTATCTGTTTGTTCTCTACAGTCAAGAGTCTGGTTTTTGGTTTGTCTCTTCTTTTCCCTTTTGTTTATTTTGTTTCTTTAATTCTACATATGAGTAGAATCATATGGTATTTGTCTTTCTCTGCCTGGCTTATTTCACTTAGCATTATACTCTCTATCTATGTTGTTGCAAATGGCAAGATTTCATTCTTTTTTTAAGCTTGAATAATATTTCATTGAATATATATACCACTTTTTCTTGATCCATTCATCTATCAATGGACACTTGGACTGTTTCCATAATTTGGCTATTGTAAACAATGCTGCAATAAACTCAGGGGTGTATGTATCCTTTCAAATTAGTGTTTTTATATTCTTTAGGTAAATACCCAGTCGTGCAATTACTAGATCATAGGGTAGTTATATTTTTAAGTTTTTTGAGGAACGCCATCAACAGTGCACAAAATTTCCTTTTTCTCCACATCTTTGCCAACACTTGTTGTTTCTTGTGTTTTTTATTTTAGCCATTCTGACAGGTATAAGGTATATAAAAACAGTGAGGGGGCAAACCATAAGAGACTCTTAAATGTAGAGAACAAATTGGGGGTTGTTGAAAGGGAGGCGGGAGTAAATGGGTGATGACATTAAGGAGGGCACTTTTTGAGATGAACACTGGGTATCATTTGTAAAAGATGAGTCATTGGGTTCTACTCCTGGAGCCAAGACTACCCTGTATGTTAACTCACTTCAAATTTAAATTTAAAAAAAGAAAAATCTTATAAAAAATAGACTTTTTAAAGGGCAGATTTATATTCACAACAAAATTGAGAGGAAGCTACAGATTTCTCTGTAGCCTTTTCTCTGTCTCCTCTCTCTCTGCCCTTCCCCTGCTCGTTCTCTCTGTCTCTCTCTCTCTCTCTTTCTCCCTCAAAACTAAACTATAAAAAGTGTGCATGTGGACTGAAAAAATAAGTCTATTAAATAATAAAATATGGAAACAGGTGTATTTTAGTATTGTTTGTACTACTAGAAGACTAGTAATAACTCAATTTTTCATCAATAGAAATAAAATATGGTATTATGCACATTGAAATACATTAAAATAACAAAACCATGTATATATTTATACACAGATATTTAGAATATATTGAGAAGACCAAACTACTTATGGAACAGTATATATAGCATGCCAAATTATGTGTGAAAAGGGGGGTTAAATAAAAATATATATTGGTATTGCTTATATTTGCAGAAAGAAAACCAGTTAAACCAACAAACAAGTTAAATAAATTTTTGCTAAAGCCTAGGCATGTGTGTGTAAGTGTGCACACACATGCACACATGTGGGTGGGAGTGAGACTTCTTAATTTATATATTTTTATATCACTTTTATTTCTGAACCATGTAAATTTATTACCAATTCATGAATTGGTAAATTTATTTCCAATTCTTAAATAGGTATATTTATGAAAAATAAAATAAAAACATAACCCTGGAGGAGAGAAGCTGTTCGAGTTCTGAATACACTCCTTACTGTCAGTTTCCCACTCAGGTAGGTTATACATGTAAGTTCTAGAGAGGATTAAACTGCAAAAATGGTTCACATGAGCAGCTCCACCCAGACCACAATTCCCTGTTGTTGGATTTTCTGATGTTTATGGAGAAACAAAGCTCTAACTAACAGATAGAGGGCCATTGTGTCTAGGGCACCAGACGCAGTGTTTCTTCCTCCACTGGAGCAGTTTAGATCCCCTCCCCAACCTTATATGCCTCTGAGAATTAAGAGGTGTAAATGCTCCCTAAAATGCAGCCTTGTCTCCTACTGGAGGCAGATACAAGCTGGGCTGGAAAAGTCATGCCTCAACTTCCCCATTTTGTTCCTCCAAAGCCCTCAATATGGACCATACATTCTTGCTGACCTCTGCTTTGCTTCTGGTTCTGTCCATTAGCACTCATGCACCCCAAGTCCCTTTAATATGACTTGGACTTGTGTAATGCTGGATAGACTCCCGAAAATTCCCTACCAAGGGTATCACAACAAGAGGTTCTAGAAGGGCCATAAATAACCACCTCTCAATGTGGTTGCATGAGAGGAGCTTGGTAAGTGGTTCTATACACTCTCTTCTGGAGATTTTGAAATGAAGAAATCTTGAATCTGTGAATTCCTGATCCATTTCTGCCTCTACAGTGTTGTGGCTCACTTATTGGTCAAACCCTCAATCACTCAGGCAATATGGTATAACCTGATAAACTTCAACAGAGCTATTTGCCTACGTTTTTTTATATGTGTTTCCCACCAGAACACAGTCACCTCAACTCTGTTCTCGTGGAGGGAGCAAGGTGGATCCCTGGGGCTCAGTAGGTCCCGGTGAACGACAAGCATTCAATCCCTCATACCCTAAACACTCCTCAGTTCCAATGTTGCTCATTCCACTGAAAACAATCAAGGCCCCTCAAGGGACCAGACCTCTGGCTTGTGGAAATACCTGAAAATAAAGAGCAATGTGATCATGTCTATCAAAGGACATACCCAGGCATGATACTTCTTATTGCAGGTGAGTCCACAAATCCCATTCACTTGCCCTGCATTATCTCTGTAAACAACTCTCCCACTTGTCCGACTGCACCAATGTGAGTATCTGGGATGCTCTTTTAGGTATTCCCTCCAGATCCCAGGAGAGAGCTCCAAGGACCAGCCAACCATGGCTGGATTTATACCCATCCACACCCCAGGACGTTCTGATCAACATGGTCAGGCTCCAAAGTTGAACACAGAGACAGACACTTTGTGCTGATCATTGGAATATAGCCTCTGTTCCCTTAAGACTTTTATTTTTAATTACAAAATATTTATTTATTTATTTTTAAATAGTTTATTTTCAAGTTGGTTTCCATATAACACCCAGTGCTCATCCCAACAAGTGCCCTCCTCCATGCCCATCACCCCCTTCACTTCTCTCCCACCCACATCAGCCCTCAGTTTGTTCCCAGCATTCAAGAGTCTCTCATGGTTTGCCTCCCTCCCTCTCCCCAACTATTTTTCCCCTTCTCCTCCCCCATAGTCCTCCGTTAAGTTTCTTCTAATCCATCTATATACGTGCAAACATATGGTATCTGTCCTTCTCTGCCTGACTTATTTCGCTCAGCATAACACCCTCAAGTTCCATCCATGTTGCTACACATGGCCAGATTTCATTCTTTCTCATTGCCATGTGGCATTCCATTGTAGAGATAAACCACATCTTTTTCATCCATTTGCCAATTGATGGGCACTTAGGCTCTTTCCATGTTTTGGCTATTGTTGAGAGTGCCGCTATGAACATTGGGGTCCATGTGCTCCTATGCATCAGCACCCCTGTATCCCTTGGGTAAATTCCTAGCAGTGCTGTTGCTGGGTCATCGGAGAGTTCTACTGTTAATTTTTTGAGGAACCTCCACACTGTTTTCCAGAGGGGCTGCACCAGTTTAGATTCCCACCAACAGTGTAGGAGGGTGCCCATTTCTCCACATACTCGCCAGCATCTATAGTCTCCTGATTTGTTCATTTTAGCCACTCTGACTTGCATGAGGTGGTGTCTCAGTGTGGTTTTGATTTTATTTCCTTGATGATGAGGGATGCTGAGTATCTTTTCATGTGTCTGTTGGCCATCTGGATGTCCTCTTTGGAGAAGTGTCTGTTCATGTCTTCTGTCCATTTCTTCACTGGATTGTTTGTTTTTCAGGTGTGGAGTTTGGTGAGTTCCTTATAGATTTTGGATACTAACCCTTTATCTGATATGTCACTTGCAACTATCTTTTCCCATTAGTTGCCTATTCATTTTATTGATTGTTTCCTTTGCCATGCAAAAGCTTTTTATCTTGATGAGGTCCTAATAGTTCATTTTTGCTCTTAATTCCCTTGCCTTTGGGGATGTGTCAAGTAAGAAATTGCTGTGGTTGAGGTCAAGGAGATTGTTTACTGCTTTATCCTCTAGGGTGTTGATGGTTTCTTGTCTCACATTCATGTACATTATCCATTTTGAGTTTATTTTTGTGTATGGTATGAGAAAGTGATCTAGTTTCATTCTTCTGCATGTTGCTGTCCAGTTCTCCCAGCACCATCTGTTAAAGAGGTTGTCTCTTTTCCATTGGATACTCTTTCCCGCTTTGTCAAAAATTAGTTGGCCATCCATTTGTGGGTCCAATTCTGAGTTCTTTCTCTATTCTATTCCATTGTTCTATGTGTCTGTTTTTGTGCCAATACCATACTGTCCTAATGATTACAGCTTTCTAGTAGAGGCTAACGTCTGAGATTGTGATGCCTTCCATTTTTGTTTTCTTCTTCAATGTTACTTTGGTTATTAGGGGTATTTTGTGGTTCCATACAAATTTTAGGACAGTTTGTTCTAGCTTTGAGAAGGATGCTGGTGCAATTTTGATTGGGATTGCATTGAATGTGTAGGTTGCTTTGGGTAGTCATGACATTTTAACAATATTTATTCTTCTGATCCATGAGCATGGAATGTTTTTCCATTTCTCTGTGTCTTCTTCAATTTCCTTCATAAGTTTTCTATAGTTTTCATCATACAGATCTCTTATATCTTTGGTTAGGTTTACTCCTAGGTATTTTATGTTTTTTTGTGCAACTGTGAATGGGATCAGTTTCTTGATTTCTCTTTCTGTTGCTTCATTATTAGTGTGTAAAAATGCAACCGATTTCTGTACATGGATTTTGTACCCTGCAACTTTGCTGAATTCATGGATCAGTTCTAGTAGGCTTCTGGTGGAGTCTGTCGGGTTTTCTATGTAGAGTATCATGTCGCCCTTTAGACTTTTTTAAGAATAGGGCTTCCAATCCCTTCTATTATCCTTTTTGACATCCTAAATTTTATTTGGGAATATCAATATGAATTAATGATATACTCTCTCTAAAAATGTACATTTGTTCACTCTGTTTCACCTAAAAAGAAATGGAAATAATGACTAATCCAGAGCCATGAGAACACCTAGCACCCAGACTGTGGGCTCAAGTACCATCTCCCACCAAAAGGAACAGCTCCTGGAGCTGATTTCAGGTCTGGGGTAGCAAATATATATATGATAAACCTGGAACCTAAAACATCAGAAAACAAAGAAGCTATCAAAGAGTGCTAATTCATGCCAAACAGTCCTGGAAGCCAACCCAAACAGTTTCCTATTGGCCAAAGATGGGACACCTATGTAGCAATAAATAGCTGCAATGGATTGAAATATTTCAAATATGTTTTATTATTAAAATTAATGTTTTGTTTATTTTTTAGATTGTAATTTTATGTATTTTTAGTACAATTTATTGTCAAATTGTCTTAAATACAACACCCAGTGTTCATCCCAACAAGTGCCCTCCTCAATGTCCATCACCCATTTTTCCTTTCCCCCCACCCCCCATCCACCCTCAGTTTGTTCTCTGTATTTAAGAGTCTCTTGTGGTTTGCCTCCCTCCCTATCTGTTTCTAGTTTTCCCCCTTCCTTTCCCCACGGTCTTCTGTTAAGTTAGTATTACATCTTTAGAGGGTGCAAAAGAATCATCTCATTATTTGATAATTGGCCAAAACAAGGAAAGAATCAAACGTATATCCTGACTTTCTTATGTGAAATGTACTTCAGCATAGCCAGATAAAGAAAAAAAGATAGCGTTTAAATTCACCATTGTCAACTTCTAATGAATTAATGGATCTAGGAAAAAATCTTCAACAGATGATACTATAACAACAAGAGAAAAACTGGTCAACATGTTCCTTCTCTAATGGTCTTTTGTGTTGTGATCTTGCAAAAAAAATAGCATTTGCATATGATCAACCCCTAGATATAACTATCAATTTATAGGAAATTAAAAATATAAAAGAACATGTTTGACAATATTATGGGGATATAATCAGCAAAATCCAGACTGTGGGAAATAGTGCAGCACAAATGACCTGGACTTAGCAACAACAACAAATAAAATGTAAGAAAATCTATTTTAGAGGAGACTCTATAGATTAGATACACATAAAAAATTTTTAGACATTTACAGTGTATATCGCTTGTAGGGTGTAAACTCTATGATGGCCTTATGATTCCTGACACCTGGTATTCATGCCCTTTACAATTTGTGAGTGTGAACAGAACCTATGACTTGCTGCTAGTCAACAGAATATAGGAAAGGTGGGGCATCTGGGTGGCTCAATCAGTTAAGTGTCTGACTCTTGATTTCAGCTCAGGTCATGATCTCATGGTTCATGGGATTGAGCCCTGCATCAGGCTCTGCACTGACAGCGTGGAGCCTTCTTGGGATTTTCTTTCCCTTTCTCTCTGCTCCTCCCCTACTTGCACTCTCTCTCCCTCAAAATAAATAAATGAATAAACATTTTTAAAAATATGGCTTTATAAGCTTTGTAGTAGAGGCTAACTTCTGGGATTGTGATGTCTCCTGTTTTGGTTTTTTTTTCTTCAATTTTACTTTGGCTATTCGGGGTCTTTTGTGGTTCCATACAAATTTTAGAATTGTTTGTTCTAGCTTTGAGAACAACGCCAGTGCAATTTTGTTTGGGATTGCATTGAATGTGTAGATTGCCTTGGGTAGTATTGACATTGTAACAATATTATTCTTCCAATCCATGAGCACGGAATGTTTTTCCATTTCTTTGTGTCTTTTTCAATTTCCTTCACAAGCTTTCTTTAGTTTTCAGCATACAGATCTCATCAAGGCAGTATGATATTGGCACAAAAACAGACACATAGACCAATGGAATAAAACTCAGAATTGGATCCACAAATGTATGGCCAACTAATCTTTGACAAAGCGGGGAAGAGCATCCAATGGAAAAAAGACAGTCTCTTTAACAAATGATGGTGGGAGAACTGGACAGCAACATGCAGAAGAATGAAACTAGACCACTTTCTTACACCATACACAAAAATAAACTCAATATGGATGGAAGACCTAAATGTGAGACAGGAAACCATCAAAACCATAGAGGAGAAAGCAGACAACAACCTCTTTGACCTCAGCCGCAGCAATTTCCTGCTTGACACATCTCCAAAGGCAAGGAGATTAAAAGCAAAAATGAAATATTGGGACCTCATCAAGATAAAAAGCTTCTGCATGGCAAAGGAAACAATCAACAAAACTAAAAGGCAACCGATGGAATGGGAAAAGATATTTGAAAATGACATATCGGATAAAGGGCTAGTATCCAAACTCTATAAAGAACTCACCGACCTCCACACCCGGAAAACATAATCCAGTGAAGAAATGGGCAGAAGACATGGAGAGACACTTTTCCAAAGAAGACATCCAGAGGGTCAATAGACACATGAAATGATACTCAGCATCACTCATCTTCAGGGAAATACGAATCAAAACCACACTGAGACACCACTTCACACTGGTCAGAGTGGTTAAAATGAACAAATCAGGAGGCTATAGACTCTAGTGAGGATGTGCAGAAATGGGAACCTTCTTGCACTGTTAGTGGGAATGCAAACTGGTGCAGCCCCTCTGGAAAACAGTGTGGAGGTTCCTCAAAAAATTAACAATAGAACTCCCCTATGACCCAGCAGTAACACTGCTAGGAATTTACCCAAGGGATACAGGGGTGCTGATGCAAAGGGGCACATATACCCCAATGTTCATAGCGGCACTCTCAACAATAGCCAAAACATGGAAAGAACCTAAGTATCCATCAACTGATGAATGGATCAAGAAGATGTGGTATATTTATACAATGGAATACTACATGGCAATGAGAAAGAATGAAACCTGGCCATGTGTAGCAACATGGATGGAACTAGAGGGTGTTATGCTGAGTGAAATAAGTCAGGCAGGGAAGGACAAATACCATACGTTTGCACATATAGGTGGATTAGGAGGAAGTTAACGGAGGATGAGGCAGGAGAAGAATGGGGAGAATAGTTGGGGAGAGGGAGGGAGGCAAACCATGAGAGACTCTTGAATGCTGAGAACAAACTGAGGGCTAAGGGGGAGTGGGGGAGAGGGGAAGGGGAGTGATGGGCATGGAGGAGGACACTTGTTGGGATGAGCACTGGGTTTTATATGTAAACCAACTTGACAATAAACTATAAAAAATAAATTAAAAAAATAAAAACACACACACAAAAACAAAAATAAATAAACCTCCTGCAAATTATACTTCTAAAACAAAAACAAAACAAAAAACAATAGCCAAATTATGGAAAGAGCCTATATGTCCTTCAACTGATGAATGGATAAAGAAGATGTGGTTTTTATATACAATGGAACACTACTTGGCAATGAGAATAATGAAATCCTGCCATTTGTAGCAACATGGATGGAACTAGAGGGTATTATGCTAAGTGGAATAAGTCAGTCAGAGAAAGACAGATACCATATGTTTTCACTCATATGTGGATCTTGAGAAATTTAACAGAAGACTATGGGGGAAGGGAAGGGGGAAAATAAAGTTACAAACAGAGAGGGAGGAAGGCAAACCATAAGAAACTCTTAAATACAGAGAACAAACTGAGGGTTGATGGAGGATGGGGGAGAGGGGAAAGTGGGTGATGGGCATTGAGGAAGGCATCAATGGGATGTTGGGATGAGTACTGGGTGTTGTATGGAAGGTAATTTGACAAAATTTATATTTAAAAAAAAGAATCCGACTTCAGCCCAGGTCATGATCTCAGTTGTGAGTTCGAGCCCCCCTCAGGCTCTGTACTGACAACGCAGAGCCTGGAGCTCACTTCAAGTTCTGAATGTCCCCCCCGCCCCTCCCCCACTATCTCTCAAAAATAAACATACATACATAAATAAAAATAGACCATAGCAGCATTATCTACAATAGCCAAATTATGGACACAGTGCAAGTGTCCATCAACTGATGAGTGGATAAAGAAGATGTGGGATATATATATGTATGCGTGTGTGGATGAATATATAATATACATATATGAATATTACTCAGGCATAGAAAAGAATGAAATCTTGCCATTTGCAACAACGTGGATGGAGCTAGAGTGTACTATGCTAAGTGAAATAAGTCAGTCAGAGAAAGACAAATACCATATGATTTCACTCATGCATGTAATTTAAGAAACAAAACAAACGAGCAAAGGTTAAAAAAAAAAAAGAGAGAGAGAGGCCAACCAAGAATCAGACTTTAAACTACTGAGAACAAACTGATAGTTACCAGAGGAGAGGTGGGTGAGGGGATGAACTAAATAGATGATGGGGAGAAAGGAGTGCACTTGTGATGAGCGCCAGGTGTTGTATAGAAGTGTTGAATCACTATATTGTATACTGACAACTAATAATACACTGTATGTTAACTAACTTGAATTAAATGGAAACTTAAAAAAAAGAAATAGACCATCTGGATTGGCCTATAACAAGCAAAATGATGTAATTTGTAATTTTAAAACTTCCAATAAAGAAAACCCCAGGCCCAGATGGCCTCATTGGTGAATTCTTCCAAACATTTAAAGAATTGTTACCAAACTTCATAAGCTCATCCCAAAAACAGAAGAAGGGAAACACTTCCAAACTCACTCTGTGAGGTTAATATTGTTACCCTAATATCAAAACTAGATAAAAATATCACAAGAAAATAAAACTACAGACCAATAACTTTTATGAACATGCAAAAAATTCTTAACAAAATACCAGCAAAACAAATCCAGCAACATAGAAAAAGTATTATTTACTATGACCAGGTGAGATTTTACCCAAGAAATCCCAGGTTGATTTAACGTGTGAAAATCAATTAATGTAACAAATACACAATATTAATAAAAATAAAAGATTAAAAACCATGTGATCATCTCAATAGACACATAAAAAGCATTTGACAAAATCCAATACCCTTTCAGGATAAAAACACTCAAAAACTAGGATCAGAAGGGACCTTTCTCAGTGTAATGAGGTCATCTACAAAAAATCCACAGTTAACGGCACACTTAATGATAAAAGACTGCCTTCTCACTAAGATCAGGAACAAGACAAGAGTGCTTGTTCTCACCACTTAAATTGAAAATTGTACTGAAAGCTATAGCCAGGGAAATTAGGCAAGAAAAAGAAATACAATGCAGCCAGATTGGAAAGGAATAAGTAAATATCTTTACTTTCATACAGCATGATTTTTTATATAAAATCCAAAGGGATCCACAAAACTTGTTGGAACTAATAAATTTTTTCAGCAATGCGGCAGGAACCTTATCTTATTATTGACGGCTCACTGTGGTCTCCCTCTACTGCCTAAGTATAAATAAAAGTCTCTTGTATACTTTTACTTGAACATAGCCATTGCTCTGAATTTTCAATTGCTGGATCCGTCATCTTCCACTCAACTCTTTTGACAAAATTCAATAGCTGTTTCTTTGAAAACTTCAGAAGGTCATATTCCTCCTACAAGTCCATTCTGGTACTTAAGGTTGACATTATTAATCTAAACCTTCAGGCTTGTAAGAGTTGTACCCTAATCCCAAATCAATAAAATGTTGCTGCTTAGGTCACTACAAATACTGGCAGATTCTATTCCACCCAGAGCAGGCCAGAGTATTGAGATTAGGCCAGATATGATAGTCAAATCTTTATCATCAAAGGCCCTCCAGCCTGATTTGCAGAAACTGTTTAATTCAGCTAGTTTGTCTACCATAAGGGACACAAAATTGGCTTGTTCCTGTTGTAATAAATGATACTTCTGCTACAGTTTATGCCCCAATAGGGTACTACTTTTTTTCTTAAATATTTTATTTATTTTTGAGAGAGAGACAGAGACGGCATGAGCAGGGGAGGATCAGAGAGGGAGGCACAGAGTCTGAAACAGGCTCCAGGCTCTGAGCTAGCTGTCAGCACAGAGCCCAATGCGGGGCTCGAACCCACATACCATGAGATCACGAACTGAGCCGAAGTCGGACGCTCAACTGACTGAGCCACCCAGGCGCCCCAATAGGGTACTATTTCTAACACAGACATCAGGCCTATATTTGCCTGCCACACAGAAACCAGTATAAATTCTTTGGTATGACTGAGGATGGAAAATCTCATTGCCCTGGACTCCTTACTGGCCACCCTAATTCAGGTTGTATGCAGTTGCCAACGCCTCTTGCTGAACCTGGATTAATGACATATTTAGCTGGCTTGGATCCAGACTAGGATTCTGGCTGCTGTCCATCCTCCAATGGGTCTGATTATTCTATTTGGAGTATAACCATGGTCACTCTCATCTAATGTCAACTAAGACAAATAGAAAAGACTTCATCCAAGCCCTATCAGTACAACTAACTGGGGCAGCTAATGGGGTGGCTTATGATTCTAAAAAAAAAAAAATCCTAGCTTGATACATGAAAGGTCAGGCAGTACAGGTGTAGGGGAACAGCTCTGCCATGGCACCATGGTGAACTAGCACAGCTCCACATAAACCACACAGGAAAATGCTACGCTGAAGTTTGACATGAGTCTTGGCAGAATGTCCTGTAGTTTTACCTGACATAACAAGATAAGCAGTTTCGTGAAAAGCTGCTGTGAAGCAGTTTCCCAACTGCCTCTCTATGTTATGGGAGATTATCACAAGGCCATTTCTCATCCATCTCTTTGGTTTCAATTGAGCACAGGATTTGCTGTAACCTTACACATAAGTCTGTAAAATTTCTTGGCTGTAGTTTAGAGTTGGGACTTACATGGAAGAATATTTTAAATGTATCCAGGATTTGTTTAAATCATACTAACATGGATACGACTATAATGAAGAAAGAAGATTTTATATTCACAGATCCCTAGAAACAAGAGGCAGGGTATACCATGCAGAGCCACGTGGGTCTTCCAGGCACCCGGGTCATCCAGGAGGCAGGAGTGAGAAGAAAATGTGGGGAAAAGCCCTTATTGTGGTTTCTGAGGGAAGTAACAGGAAAGGCAGGTGAAACAGTCTTGGGATTAGCTAGCTTGAACAATTTCAGTGAGCACTAGGGCTTCACAGCTGTCCCTAGCTGTCTGATACCTGGCCATGGGTGATCAGAGGAGGTGGAGAAAGTCTGGAGTGTGAGAACCCAATAAAGAAGGTAGTTGGGGTGTGGACTCTGGAGTGGTTCGTTTGGATATGAAAGGTACACTTGCAGGACTTTTTTTTTTTTTTTTTTTTTTTTGCTATCTCCCAGTTAACCTGGGAGGGGCAGTCCCTTCAGGGTCAGCAAGGCCCCAGGTGTTCAAATAACCACAGAAACTAAAAAATGTGGTTGTTACACAGAACTACCCATGCTGCCTGTCATCTGGCACCTCCCATTTGGTATCATTCTGTGGGACAAGAGGTATGGAGAGCTGAAACCAAGCTGATCTTGCTTTCGCTGTGTCTGTAAGTAATCAACTGTCGGAATGAATTTGGGTTTGTTGTCTACTTACTGGCTTCATATGAAAGTATGATGAGCCACCCTAACAGCTCCAGTAGTGATCCTTGTGGCCCTGTTAGCCATTGCGCTGCTATGAAGGGACTTATTAATTCACAGAGATTCTCCAACAAATGCACCAACAGATCACCGAATGGTACCTACTGATTGACAAGCCTCATCCATGTCGTGGAGTCTCCAATCAGCTTTATATTGCATCATCATGAAATGACCTCTAGACATTTGAGAAACATCTCCAACATGAAATGCAAAGAGCAAATGGACATTTGTAAAAGGAGCTCAGAAGAAACAGAAATAATATGAAGAGAAGAAACAAGAATAAGGAACTATGAACAAAAAAAAAAGAATTTGGGGAATTGAATACATGTAAAATAAATATAAAATTAGTCAATAGAATGAATGAAAGATGCTATGATTGAATGATTGAAAGACTGAGAATACAGAGAAAAAATCAAAGAAAGAGACAATAAAAAGAAAAGAAATTAGAGGACCCCTCTATGTAAGTTCATCTATGTATGTTATTTTATTTTGTTATGTTATGTTATGTTATGTCATGTCATGTCATGTCATGTGATGTCATTTGGGTGCGGATAAGACACTCATTATCCTTGAGATATCTCTCAAGATAACAAGATGATTTCTTAGTAAAACAGCTTAATACATGAGGCACAGAGACTGAATGTGGCTAGGGGCTTATACATTTTATTGACTTCATCAAAGAACAATCTTCTGGTTTCATTGATTTTTCCTTTCTGTTTTCTTGGTTCATTGGTTTCTTCTCCAACCTGTATTATTTCCTATCTTCTGCTTACTCTGGGTGAGATTTGTTCTTTTTTTTTATTTTTATGTTTTTCATTTTTGAGAGAGAGAGAGAGAGAGAGAGAGAGAATGAGCAAGCATGAGCAGGGGAGAGGCACAAAGAGAGCAAGAATCCCAAGTAGACAACACATTCAGCCCAACGCAGGGCTCAATCCCACAACCATGAGATCATGACCTGAGCCAAAATCTAGTCAGGTCCTGATTTGTTTTTCAACAACATCCTGACCCTAACCAACTGAACCATCCAGGCAACTCAGATTTGTTTTTCTTTTACTAATTTCTTAATGTGGAAACTGAGGCAAATCATTTGAGATCTTTCTTCTTTTTCAATATCAGTGTTAACTGCAGGGAATTTCCTTTAAATAGTTCTCACAGCAGCATCTCACAAATTATATGTGTGTTTTCCTTTTTATTCTACTCAAAATGCCACCACAGGGATTTTTTTTCCCTTTGTCCTCCACCCTCTCCCAAGGTCCTAGTCTCCCACTCAGCTGGAGGCCCCCCCTTGTGTGCCCAGACTCACACCTAGGTGCAGAAGGGCCCTTCGTGTATGGAAATACACCCTCCACAATAAGGAAATTATGGTACATTGTGACTATTTCCTCCCTTCAGCGCATATGCATGTGATTTTAGTCCTGAGATATTTTTCCATTATTGTTTCTTTCCAGTTTGATAGGACTCCTTTTGTTCAAATTTTTCATTTTAATTCCACTTAGTTAACATACGGTGTCATACTGGTTTTGGGGGTACAATATAGTAATTCAGCAGTTCCATACACCACTCTGTGCTCATCACAGGCACACTTCTTAGTTCCCATCACCTATTTAACCCACTCACCACCACCCCCAGCCCTCTCCCCTCTGGCAACCATCACTTTGGCGATAGGATCCCTTTAATGCATCATATAGAACAGGGATTTCTTGAAAGTGAATTGCTTCCACCCCAGACCAACAGACACACAGCTTCCTGTCCAAGTCCTATGGAGCAAGATGCCTGGTGTCACATATTGTCACACGTCTACAGGATCTCGTTTATTTTTCTAGTTGGTTTTTCCCTTTTTATGTTTTTTTTTTTCGTAATTTTATGGTTCTGGATTATTAGCAGACACTTTTTACCTCCTAACTATGGTATATATAAGGCCCCTATCCTTAACATTTCTCTTTACATCCTTTTTTTTTTAATGTTTTTTTTAAATTTATTTCTAGGAGAGAGAGAGACAGCGTGAGCAGGGGAGGGTCAGAGAGAGAGAGGGAGTCACAGACTGAAACAGCCTCCAGGCTCTGAGCTGGCAGTCAGCACAGAGCTCGACGCGGGGCTCGAACCCACAAACCGCGAGATCATGACCTAAGCGAAAGTCGGACGCTTAACCGACTAAGCCACCCAGGCGCCCCTCTCTTTACATCCTTGACCACACTTTGAGGTAACCCCAACTCACACATACATTTTTTTTCAAGATTTAACTAAAGCACCTATTCAAACTGATGGTCAGGCTTTGTCCACATTGTTTTGGTAACACCCCACTTCCATGGAAAGCAATTTATTGCGATGTATCAGTTGGCTTTCAGAGTAATTGGACTCAACCAAGTTTTCGATGTCAAATACCGCAGTAGGACAAACAGAAATCTCAAACTCCTTAGCCCACCTAGAAGAGGACGTTCCTACCTTCACTGAAACAACACTTGAGAATATTTTGTGGGTTTTGTAACTTTTGTAACTGAACTTTCAACAAAATAGAATTGGGGAAGACTTGAGGAAAAAATGATGCGTATGCAGAGGCTGTCTCCCAGTTACACAGCTTAGCCACACAAGCCATATTCTAGAAGGGCTGCCCTACGTTCTTTTGGTTTAAATCTACTTGATGACCTCTGTTACTAAGCTTGTCAATTCTTGGCATGAGACCACTCTCGCTAAATGGCTTAAAATGTTACCATAATATTTGACAACCCTCATTAGTGATTTTGACCAAAGCCAGATCACTCAGTGGCCCCTAATGGATTTGCCTTGGATTTGTGACATAAACGCCTAGTAACTCGTAGCTGCTGCCAATTACACTGGGATCTTTTATCTTGGTCAACTAAATCCTGCCTTCAGAATAGTCACTGATATCACTCGGGGTCTTTTTTTTAGTCCACGAAGTTTCCTTTTTAGAGGACGACGTTTTTTAGATAATCTGATTCAAGGGGAGAAACTAGACCCTGACTTGAGTTTAAAGATGTTAGCTACTTAAGAGGAATTTGGGACGGCCTTCTGCCACAATGCGTCTTTAGTCTACACTTTATCAGAGGAAAGAAAAGTGGGGGAACTCCTACATGCTACTGTTCCGAGAATAGTAGAAGAACTAAACAATGTTACTAAGAGCCTAGAATTTCTTGCCCGAGAGGTTTATGAAATCAGGGAAACAGTGCTTAAGCATACAGACACACTATACCCATAGGTATATCGACTTTCTCAGGGTAGAAGAATGTTGTGCCTACATTCCGACAGACTCTCTGGGATGTTCAGCATCATTAATAATACCAGAGAAGCAAACAGGCAAATCAATATATTTGGCGTTGCTGCTAGTGCCCCAACATCTCATTCTGCATGCTCTTCAGATTAGAAATGGGATCTGCAGTTTTCTTTTAACTTGAATCAACTTGGTTCCCGACTTCTAAGTGGACTACACATTCTGCCCATACTCATTCCTCTGGTATTTCTCTGTATGACAGCGTTCAAATGTGCGCTTCCAGAGTCTTGAATGCTGCTATGCAGCCACTATCCTGTGTGATGAGCCGACACGAAGCTGCTGTTGAAGAAATGTGCAGAATGTACATTTATCCAACTACAGACTACGTTCTCCAAACCGTCTTTAATTTAGATCAGTGGAAGCCGAACGATGGTTAAGACCTGAATGTCACAGCATAGTGTACTATGGTCGACGTCCCCCGTCCTTGGCCAAAAGGCGGAGGAGCGTCTGGAATAGAAAGAGTGAAAATCAGCTCGGAGTGAGAACGAAAAGGCAGCCTTGCTCTTAATTTGGGCTGAGGTGATGGGCACAGCTCAAGTTAACGGGAAATCCTGTTTCTCCCAAAGTCATACAGCAGCTGTAAAACACCAAAAAGACACGCTCTTTCGGTGACTACTGCTTTCTTATCAATGACTTCAGACCCACTTTGCTATTTTAATCGATTACTGGCTATTTCCAACTGCTTCAGCGTCCAGCCTCTCCGTCTTCGTTTGAAACCCACCGACTCACCGCCCTCCTTGCAAGGCACACTCCCTATAGGATCCGCACACAGCTCTCAGTCCTCATTGGCCCGTTTCTTGTCCTTCAGATCCCAACTCGCCCACTAATTTAGAGTCCTCTGCCAGCCATCCCGTCCAGTTCTATAAACCACGGCCCTTGTCCTCTCTCCGTGGGTCAGTTGGGTTCTACTCAGGTTCGCCCCATCCCTGGCGGGGGAAAAGGCCGTGCTCAGTGGCACTGGAGCAGCGGGAGTCTCAAGGACGAGTCTACTCTAGGCACCAGGCAGGCTACACCTCGGCCCCGACCCAGGTGGGACTAACACGAACAGGGGACGTGTGCTCCCACCAGAGTTAAGACTGAGTCGCTTTGCACTATTGCCAGGCACTGCCGCGGAGCGTGTGGGCGGGGCGAGTGGCGCGCTCTACGAGGGGGCGGGACAGGTAAGTGGACGCAGAAGGGACGCCTGAGGGGCGTTCTACGTGCAGTCGACGCGCGCAAGACGTGTGTCGCGCTCTACGTGGTGGGTGGGACATGTGGGTCGCCCTACGTGGGGGCGGGGCAAGAGGGACGCTGTACGTGGAGGGCGGGTCTGGGGCGGTCCAACGTAGTGGGCGGGGTATGCCACGTCCGTCTACGTGTGACGCGCTCTACGTAGTGGGTGGGACATGTGGGTCATTCTACGTGGAGGGCGGGGTGTCGGGCACGTACGACGTGGGGGCGCGGCTAGGGGACGCACTACGTGCAGGAAGGGATGTGGGAGCACGTACTTCGTGTGGGTGGCGCCAGAGGGACGCTCAACGTGAAAGGCGGGGCGGGGAAGTCGGACGTATTGGGCGGGGTATGCGACGCCCTCCTACGTGTGGGCCAAACGAGTGTCGCACTGTACGTAATGGGCGGGACACGTGGGTGCCTTTACGTAGAGGGCGGGACGTAGGGCAGGTTTACGTGGGGTGGGGCAGGAGGACGCTCTACGGGAGAGGTGGGGCTGGGGCGGTCTAACCTAGTGAGCGGGGTATGCGACGGCCTTCTACGTGTGGTCGGGGCGAGTGGCCCGCCCTACGAGGAGGCGGGCCATGTAGGCTGACGAAGAGGGTGCCACTGGCTGCGCGGCCTAGACGTGTGTCGCGCTCTACGTGGCGGGCGGGCCATGTGGGTCTTTCTACGTGGAGGGTGGGATGTGGGGGCGTACCACGTGAGCGCGGGGCAGAAGAGACGCTCTGTGAGGAAGGCAGGGCTGGGACGGTCTAACGTAGTGAGCAGGGTACGGAAAAGTGTGGCGCCGTCTCACGTAGTGCGCGGGACGAGGGGCGCGCTCTACGTGGTGGGCGGGATATGTGTGTACGTATAGGTGCGTGGGGAACGCTCTGCGTGAGGGCCGGGAGGGCAGGGCGTGTGACGCCTTCTACGTGATGGGCGGGACATGTGCGTGTTCCTACGTGGAGGGCGGCGTGTGGAGGACGTACTACGTGGGGCGGGGCAGGGAGCACGTTCTGCGTGGGAGGCGGGGCTGCGGCGCGTTCCAACGTAATGGGCGGGGCGTGCGAAGCCGTTCTACGTGTGGGCGGGGCGTGTGGCGCGCTCTACGTGGTGGGCGGGACGCGTGTGTACGTCGAGGTGCGTGTGGGCCGGGAGGGCAGGGCGTGTGACGCATTCTACGTGGTGGGCGGAACATGTGCGTACTTCTGCGCGGAGGGCGGCCTGTGGAGGACGTACTACGTGGGGCGTGGCGAGAACGACGTTCTGCGAGGAAGGCGGGGCTGTCGGGGGGTTCAACGTAGTGGGCGGGTCATTCTATGGGGCGGGGCGTAACGTAAGGGGCGGGGAGTTCAGGGGCAGTCTATCGGGTGGGGCTTTTGTCGAGCGCCCCGTACATCCCGCCCACCACGGTTTCTGTCCTCCCAGTCGATAGGTGGAGTGCTTCCAGGGCACCGCCGGAGCTTGGGCTTTCTTGTGGGCGTGTGTTTGGGGGCGGGCGCTGCGCGCAGGGGCGGGCTGGCTGCGGCGTCCCGTGGCTTTCAGGAGCTCGAGCTGTGGACAGGCTCTGAGGATTGTGGTCCGTGTAAACTTGGGCGATTAGGGAGAGATAGGTGCTAACGGAAATAATAACCTCAGTTAACCTTCATGCCTTAGATGCTAGCACTGTGCTAAGTGCTTTGC